>JAPPVO010000017.1:61354113-61921332 GCA_030407325.1 Camellia japonica
TACTGCCCCCATTGCATGCAACCATGGCCTCCCCAGTATGATGTTGTAAGGCGATGGAGTGTCAATCACAATGAACTCCGTCTCAATCCCTTTCGTTCCAGCTTGCACCTCCAAGGTTGTTGCGCCTAATGGCCATGTCGGCGTTCCATTGAAGCCGACCATCGGGCTGTTGGAATGCTGCATGTCGTCCGGGTGCAGGCCTAACTCCTTGTAACATCTGACATACATGATGTCACAGGAACTGCCTTGATCAATCAAGATGCGTTTCACCTGGCATTCCCCGACCTGGAGGGATACTACCAAAGCATCATTGTGCGGGTGTTGGACCATATCTAGGTCGGCTTCTGTGAAGGCTATCACTGGGCCTTGGCATTCTTCAGCCCGAGGTCTTTTCAGCCCTACCTGGTTGACGTGCTGTAGGTGTTTGACCCTCTGTGTCTCCCCCCTTAAGTCGTTTTCACTCACCCTTAAATGGATCACATTAACCACCCGAGGTCCGCCTACAGGTGGTTGCTGTGCTGGGGGAGGCGGGGCTGCTGGTGCTTGAGGCAAACGTGCCTGTGCTTCTCTTGTCTTGGCCTCATCCACTAGGTCTCTCAGATGGCCTTGCCTCACAAGATCCTCCAAATGTGCTTTAAGGGCTCTACAACCCTGAGTTGGGTGCCCTTCTTCATTGTGGTAAGCACAACGCCTACCAAGCCCTTCTTCATTGTGGTAAGCACAACGCCTACCAAGATTCCTCCCATAAACTCTCCTGGTGCCATTGCTGGCGCTCTGAAGTAGGGTTGATTCCGAATTGGTCAAGAACTTTGTGGACCGGAATTCGGAACACCGTTGTTACTGCCTGTTTGGCTCTCAACTCTGTCTCTTGTTTGTTGGGTGCATTGTTACCTCGGCCTCGCTTCGGCGAGCCGTGGTCTTTTTCTTGCTTTGTCTCCTTACTCCTCGATGTATCCTCCTCGGCTCTGGCATACTTCTCAATTCTCGCCATGAGCTCTTCCATGCTCTTTGGCAGTGTCTTTGCCAAAGACTTCCGCAGTGAACAATCATCCTTCAGGCCGTTCTTAAAAGACACGACCGCCATCCTGGTTGCATTCAGGTATACGATTGAACACCTCGTAGTACCTTTTTGCATAAGCCCTAAGGCTTTCGTCTTGCTGATCTTCAGAGCCATCAATGCATCCACCCTCAATGGCTGCAGTTTGTTTGTAATGAACCTGGCCACAAACATCTCGGCCAGACCTTCCCAGCTCTTCACGCTTCCTTTCGGTAATTTGTGGAACCAGTCCGATGCGATCTCCCCGAAGGATGAAGGGAAGACTTTGCAGAGCAACGGCTCGTTCCCACTGTATAGTGCCATTGAATTCAAAAATAATCCAACATGGAAGCTAGGGTCTGACTTACCATCATATATCTGGAACCTCGGCAAATTGAATCTTTTCGGCGCGACGAATCTATCCAATTCCGCCGAGAATGGCGTCCTCGGCTTAACCGGGGAGGTTACTTCGGCTCCGGCATTCTCCCGCTTCCTCTTGAGATAATCTCTCAAGTCTTCCTTACTTCTCCCTGCAGCCCTGCTGTCGTCGGACTTCATCCTTTTCGGCGCACTACTCTCGGCCTCCTGATGGCCCCTTTTTGATCCTTCCCCGCAGGATGCATCGAAGCACAACAACCGCCCCGAAACTTGCCGATGTTCTTTGGGGTCTGCTTCCTTCTCGCGACATGTCCCTCGGGACTCTTCTCTTCTCGGCTCTTCTCGGCCGACGTCTCTGGAGGGTCGGTGGGAGTGCCTCCCACTCTTCGCGTGCTGAGGTGCTGCGGGGATTTCTTTCTGTGCGTTTGCTGTTGGCATTGGTGTGTCCTGCAGCGGGTAGGGCGGCTGCATGACGCTATTTTGCATCATGAAGTTGACGACCGACTGAAGGTCTGCCAACTTGTTTGCCATCTCCTTTACTTCTTCGTCCCTCCTCAGACATCTGTCTTTCCAAGTCTGAAGGTCGTCCTCGTTATAGTACCTTCCCTTGTCCGCTCTCTTTGATGCGTCGCCGCCTTGGCCAACGCCTTTCTCTGCGTGATTCTGATCACGAACTTCTTCGTCGTGGTCTCCTTCTCTAGTGTTAGGGTCGACGGGTCTTCCACCCCCAACAGGAGTGTCGTTCCCAATCCTTTCCCTCTGCGAGTTACTGGCCATCTATTCTTCTTTCCTTCCCACAGACGGCGCCAAATTGTGTGAGTGGTTTTTCGATCACACTGCCCTCCTTAGTAATCCAGCTGTAGAACACAGGCAGAGTAGATGGCACCCTGTAATCTGCACAGAAAGAAAAGGCACCGGCGGTGGCTCTTCCACCCGGGGGCACTCCGACGATCAAGTCAATATTTCTCAAAGATAAATCAAGTACTTAAGTAACTGCTCAAGACTTCAAATTGCGTACCTTAGACCCGCCGGGGGTGCCTCTCTTTTATCGTAGAACTTTCTCCTAGTCCCACTAGAAGTTTCACTCCTATGGACTCTCATTCAGTTAGGATTCTTCCGGATAGTTAGGGATAAACTCTACAGGAGTTCTTATCCTTATCTATTCTGAAGTCTTTCCTCATTCTAGGACTCTTGTCCTTTATCTGCTTACTTCGGACTCCGATTTCTTCGGAGTGAACCTCGGCAACTCTGAGATAACCTCGGCACGCCCGAGATCACGTCAGCACAATTACCGGGACACGTGGAACCTCGGCCAGACGTCGGCGTCACCTTACCACGTGTTGGTACTCTGAAAATACATCCCCACAACTGCCCCCTAGGTTCTATTACCTCGGCATTCTGAGGTGATGGAACCTATAACGTTCTTTCTTCCGTTACCTCGGCGTATGAACCCTTCAGCCGAGATCATTAATTTCAGGCCGATATGTCTTTTTCTCAAAACAAGAATTCAGATCGATTTTACTTCGCGTATGAGCTGTCATGCATCATTCCTCAACCGTTTGGCTGACGCGTTTTTACCTCATTGGTCTGTGCTGACGACGCGCCTGCAAGTCGTCTTTTCACTGCTGGCGCCGTCTGGCGCATGCGTTGACCTCTCGACTCTGCTACCGTCTTGCATCTGCCATTGAAGCTTTCACCACTGTAGCATCCGTCATCTTACCTCGGCGCTGCTCATTCCGGCCTCCACCTTTTCTGGTAAGCCAGTTTCCCCCTTTTCTCAGTTCTTGATTATTTCTGGAATTTCTTGTCACTGCTGTTCTGCTCTAGTGTTTGATTTTGTGAATCATTTTTCTGAACACGTCTTTATTTCCTGATTTTTGCACATGTTATGCACACTTGCACTGTTGCACCTCTTGTTCTTGGTCTTCAACCCTTTGTGTTCTTGAATCTGAAGCTTCGTTCTTGCTTTTCTGTTTTCCAGATTTCTGCCTTCTATACTCGTTCATCGTAGATCTAGGTTTGGGATTTGTCTGTAGGATCTTCATTTTCTAGGAAAACCTGAGACAAATTTATCAATACATACTTTAACCTCAAACCGAGGTCCCAAAAGCCCTTTAGAAAAACTGTCTCTGTAGCCAAGTACTCGTATACCAAATCCATGGGTGTGTGGAGAGATAGGGTTAACAACCCAACCAAACTAGAGTACTTTAGGCAAGAATTCTCCATCCCCCCCGATGTTCACCTCAGGCTAGCTGGGGAGAACGACTCCATTATGCCCGAGGATGATAATATGCCTTTTCCTATAGTAGCCTTCGTCCAGTGTGGACTTCGATTCCCTCTTGATCCTCTCTTTCGCGAGGTCCTTCATTACTATTCTTTAAACCCTATGCAACTTGCCATTAACGCCTATAGGACGCTTAATGGTATAATAGCCTTAGCTCGGCAGGAGAGTGTTAGGATCACTCTTGCCGACATCCAATACTGCTACACCATGTGTGCCCTGAACCTTAAGGAAAAAGGTTATGTCTATTACCTTAAGCCGAGGTCCACAGAGTTTAAGATTGTAGCCGACCTTCCAGACTCCAACAAAGGGGCTGGAGATGATTATCTAATCGCTTCTGGGAACTGGGAATTTGGCCCAGATGAAGAAGTTCAACTCTTCCCTCTTTCTCGAACGGTCAAGGAGGGCAAGGGTAAGACCCGTGTTAACTGCTTAACTGTTGCTTTCCACAATTCTTCCAACAAATTTGTTTCTGATGTTGTGTTTCCTTTTGCAGACGTTCGTAAGCCTCCCAAGGACTTTCGCCAGTCCTATTACCCTGGGAAAGGATTGAAGAAGCTCTTGGACCTACCAATCCATAAACGCAAAGCTCCACTGCTGTTAAACTTCATCCCAACATACAAGTCTACCTTGGCCGACGTTCCAAAGAAGAAGAAGAAGAGCTCGTCCACATCCACAACTCAAGCCACATCTACATCCCGGACAGATCAAGGTTCTACTTCTGATCCAGCCGATCTTCCTTCCACATCGGCACCATTCTTGCTTCCAGTTCAAGACAGAAAGCGTCGCCGACGTCTTGTCAAAACAGCCGAGATGGTGCGCCCGAAGCCAGTGGTGTTGGACCTTCTTGCCGATCTGCCAACCGATGTGGATGCTGCACCATCCCAAACAATGCCCCCGCCGAAGCCGAAAAAGACCAAGAAGCTCCCACCAAAATCCAAGGCCACCGAGGCCGATGTGGAAGATGCTTTACCAATCTCTCAATTGGCCGAGAACAAGAAGGCCTCCTCTGCTCCTGCCAAAAGACCTGCGGAGGCTCAGCCATCAGGCTCTACTCAGGCAAAAAGGCCGAGGTCATCGTCTGGGATGACCTCGGGGTCCAAAGTTCAAAAGGTTCCTTGGGTGCCTCAAATTACCCTTGAGGACAGGCCCGTCTATGCCCATGAAAGCGCCGCCGACGTTAACGTCGCCGTGGCGCTCAGCACTGCAGTTCTCCTCGAAGGCGATCTCGAGCGTAACGCCAAGATGAACGAGTACGAGAACTATGCCGTCATGCTGCAGCGCTCTGTGCAAGTAAGTTCTTGAATTTGACAACTTTTCTTTCTGCTGTTTTCTCTATACTTATAAAGTTTTGCAATATTCTGTAATAATTTCTGCCTTGTTTTCTTTTCAGGCCATTCAACACGCCCACTCTCTCTCCATGCAGGCCTTTGAGAACAAGGAGAGATTGGCCGAGATGGAAAAGGAGTGCGCTGCACTTCAAAAGCAAAATAAAACTCTCAAAAACAAAATGAAGGTTCTGGAAGATCAGGCCGAGGCTGCCACTCAGGCCCAGCAAGAGGCTGACGAGAAGGCCGAGGCTGCTGACGCCATTAAGAACGTTGCCGAAGCCCAGAAGAAAGAGGCCGAGGATAAAGCGGCCCAGGCCGAGAAAGAGCTCCAGGAAGCGCTGGCTACAAAGGATGCCGAGATCAAGGCAACTGACGACAAGGCATATGCCCAAGGCATGGCCGATGTGGCAGAAGATTACAAGTTACAGGTTAAGCAGGCATGCAACAAGGGTTTCAACCTTGGTTGGATGTCCTTAGCCAAAAAACTTGATCTTCCTGCTGATTCGCCATGGCGGAAGGCCGAAGCTATCCCTCTCCCCTTTCCTCCTCCTCCACCTTCAACTCAGGCCGAGGAAGAAGTTGAATCTGAATCCGAGGCTGAGGATGAAGACAAAGACAACGAGGCCTTGGTGAGGAAATCCAAAGACGACTCTGAGGCCAAGTCCCCTCCTCCTCCTGGACAAGTCCTGGACTTGACCGGGGATGAAGAGGGTGATGTGGTTGAGGAAGCACCCAGGGATCTTTTCACTGGGCATCTACCATCTGACCTACTTCTGGCTGAGAGAAGTATTGATAAAACTCTGGAAGAGATTGACGCTGAGATCGCGGCAGACAAATCGGCCGAAGTTGTAGCAAACAAGGATGCCGAGGTTGTTCTCCAAGGGACTTCCGAGGTGGTGACCCAAACCGCTCCTCAAACTGAAGAATCAGAACACTGATGTCTTTTCCCTTTTTTTTAGTTTGTACTTACTTTCTTTTGCTTCCTGAACAATGCAAGCTTTCTTTTAATGGCCGATGTGCCTCTCTTTGTTACTTGTGAACAGTTAACTTTTGCTAGTCCATTGTGCCTTCATCATATACAACTGCAGTTGTTTTCCTCTGAATGCTTTATTCTGTAACTTCTTTTGATTGCCTTTGTATGGTTCATAAATTGTACTTCAGCTAGATACTGATCTGCAATCTTTAGTCCAACATACTCGTAAATTGCGACAAATTTCAACAAGGTTTTGAACAATATATACAGCTCAACTTTAACTTGTAAATTGCTGCAAATTTCAACAAGTAAAGATAAGGAATTCATCTCGGCTTAACTTTAACTTGTAAATTGCTACAAATTTCAACAAGTAAAGATAAGGAATTCATCTCGGCTTAACTTTAACTTGTAAATTGCTACAAATTTCAACAAGTAAAGATAAGGAATTCATCTCGGCTTAACTTTAACTTGTAAATTGCTACAAATTTCAACAAGTAAAGATAAGGAATTCATCTCGGCTTAACTTTAACTTGTAAATTGCTACAAATTTCAACAAGTAAAGATAAGGAAATTATCTCGTCTTGACTTTATTATCTCAGGTTAACTACGGTTAAACATAATCTCGAGCTTAACTTCGGCTAAGCTTTTACTGTCTTCTCTCTGCCCCCAATGTGAACCTAAGTTCCACTTGGGTTCTCATTGCTCGTAAGAAAAAAGCACAAATACCACTATGCATGGTTTTATAAATTCTAGAAAATCTTGCTGAGATTTTATTGATCACATCGGCGAAAAAGAAAACAACATCTAATGATAGAAAAACTTTAAATTACAAGTGTTCCATGGCCTAGGCAATGCTTTGCCTTCATTATCCTCCAGCCGATATGCCCCATTTCCTAGCACCGAAGTAATTCTGTAGGGTCCTTCCCAGTTTGGGCCAAGCTTGCCCTCTCTGGGATCCTTCTTGTTGCCGACGACTTTTCTCAAGACTAGGTCGTTGACTTGAAAATCCCTTGGATTGACCTTCTTGTTGTAAGCTCTGGCAAGCTGTTGCTGGTATGCTGCAAGCTGGACCGTAGCTTTCTCTCTTCTTTCTTCAATTAGATCCAGATCTCGGGCTAAGAGCACATCATTAGTCCCGTTTTCAACTCCCTGGGTTCTGATTCCTGGGATGCCGATCTCCAATGGAATGACTGCCTCTGTGCCATAAGTCATGGCGAAGGGGGACTCCCCTGTTGATCTTCTCGGCGTAGTGCGGTATGCCCAAAGCACATTGGGCAGCTCGTCTACCCACTTTCCCTTTGCTGCTTGCAGCCTCTTCTTTATCCCATCCAGAATTACTTTGTTCGATGCTTCTGCCTGCCCATTGCTTTGGGGAAAGCTTGGTGTTGAAAAGTAATTCTTTATCTTGTATTTTGCACAAAAACTCTTGATGAGTTTGCTGTCAAACTGTGTTCCATTGTCAGCAACTATTGCCCTTGGAATCCCAAATCTGGTTATGATGTTTCTCCAGATGAAGTTCTTCACATCCACATCTCGGATCTTGGCAAGAGGCTCTGCTTCTATCCACTTTGTGAAGTAATCTGTTGCTACCAGCAGGTACTTCCTCTGCCCAGTTGCTTGGGGCAATTGTCCAACGAGATCCATGCCCCATTGGGCAAACGGCCAAGGGCTGGAAACCGGGTTCAGGTCGGCAGCTGGCTGATGTATCAAAGGTGCAAACCGCTGGCACTGTTCACACTTCTTCACATAGGCCTCGGCATCCTTTTGCATATAGGGCCACCAATACCCCTGGGTAATGGCCCTGTGAGCTAATGATCTGCCCCCTGTGTGGCTTCCACAAACTCCTTCATGAATCTCAAATAAAAAGTCTTCAACCTGAAGAGGGTGTACACACCTTAAGAGAGGTCCAGTGAAGGACCTTCTGTAAAGATGTCCTTCAGCAGTCAGGCTGAATCTTGCCGACTTCAATCTGACTTTGTGTGCCTCCTTCCGGTCTTCAGGCAGCGTTCCTTCCTTCAGGAATGCAACAATTGCATCCATCCAGCTTGGCCCCATGTCCACACACATTGCCTCCTGCTCTGTGTTCTGTGGTTCTATGCTCGGGCCCGGCATGTAGTCAATCATAATTGTTCTTGTCTTTCCTGTCCGCATTGAACTCGCCAGGTTCGCCAACGCATCGGCGTGGCTGTTATCATCTCGGCTTACTTGAAGCAATCGGCAATTCTGAAACAAGGCTGCTAGTCTGATGACCTCTTTTGCATACGCCGACATCCTTTCATCTCTGGTTGCAAACTCTCCCGTAGACTGATTCACTATCAGTTGTGAATCACAAAAGATTATTACTTCATCTGCTTCTGCTGCTACTGCCAGCTTCAGTCCAGCAATCAACGCTTCATACTCCGCCTCATTGTTCGAGGCTTTGAAGCCTAGTCGTATGGACTGCTCCAATATTTCACCATCGGGTGATATCAACACTATTCCTGCCCCTGCCCCCTGCCGGTTTGAGCTCCCATCAACAAACAGTTGAAAGGAGTCGCCGATGTAAATGCTGCAGGGCCTGAGTTTTTGCTTCCTTGTGTCTTTAGCCCTTGGCTGGACTTCTCCCTCCTTATTTAGGCATCGTTCATCTCGGCTCAACGGAGCTTGATGTTCGATGTGTTCTGGTGAGAACTCGGCCACAAAGTCGGCCAAGACTTGGCCCTTAATTGCTGTTCTCGGCCTAAACTCCAGGTCATATTGGCCCAAGGCTACGGCCCATCTTGCTATTCTTCCAGTCAAGTCTCCTTGTTGCAACAAGGATTTCAGCGGGTGCTCTGTTAGTACCACAATCTTGTGGGCCTGAAAGTAGTGGTTTAACTTCTTTGAGGCCATTACCAAGGCCAGCATTAACTTCTCCAGTGGTAAATACCTTGTTTCTGCGTCGGCCAAGGTTTTACTCACGTAGTATACAGCTTTCTGTTCTCCCTTCTCTTCTCGGACTATCACAGCACTCACTGCTTGCTCTGAAACTGCTAAGTACAAAAACAGGTCATCCCCAGGTTCAGGTGTTGAGAGGACTGGAGCCGTGGTAAGATACTTCTTTAGGTCGGCCAAGCGGCTTCGCATTCCTCAGTCCATAAAAAATCTGTGGCCTTTTTTACCAGATTGAAAAAGGGCTTACATTTGTCCGAACTTCGGCTTATGAATCTGTTTAGGGCTGCGGCCCTTCCAGTAAGCATTTGGACCTGCTTCGCCGAGGTTGGACTCTGAATCTCCAAGATTGCCTTGATCTGATCTGATCTGGACTGGCTTCGATTCCCCTTCTAGTTACTAGGTATCCCAAGAACTTACCGGATCCAACTCCAAAAGCGCACTTCGATGCGTTGAGTCGGAGCAGATATGTTTTGAGTATATCGAAGACCTCTGTCAGGTCGGCAAGATGGTCCTTTGTTTCCTTGGTCTTCACGACCATGTCATCAATGTAGACCTCTACTGTTCGGCCAATCAAGTGTTTGAACATCTTGGTTACCAACCTTTGGTAAGTTGCTCCTGCGTTTTTCAGCCCAAAAGGCATAACTCTGTAACAGTACAGACCTTTTGGGGTGATAAACGCTGTTTTCTCCTCGTCTGGGGGGTACATGGCTATCTGGTGATACCCCCTGTAAGCATCCAAAAACTCATCCTCCCGTGGCCAGACGTGGCGTCGACTAGCTGGTCAATCTTTGGCAGAGGGAAGCTGTCCTTGGGGCATGCTTTGTTCAAGTTAGTGAAATCTACGCAGACTCTCCACTTACCATTCTTCTTCTTCACAACCACGGTGTTCGACAGCCATGTAGGATAATTGGCTTCTCTTATGGCCCTGGCCTCCAGAAGTCTGTCCACCTCCTCCTCCACTGCTTCGACGTGTACCAACGTCGGTCTTCTGGCCCGTTGTATCACAGGTTTGGCCGACCTGTCAACATTGAGTCTGTGACATGTGACCTCGGGGTCAATGCCAGGCATTTCATAAGGTGTCCAGGCGAACACCTCAATATTTCTTCTCAGAAAGGTCTCCAGCTCTCTTTCTTCTTCTTCGGCCAATCCTGAGCCGAGAAGAAAGTAGCGTTCCTCATCGCCCTCCTGGATGAGGACTTTCTTCAGTACTTCCTCACTTTTCTCGGCCGGCTCCTTGCCGACATCATCCAGGACCTTCATGTCCTTTTCTTCAATTTCTGCCTTTTCTGGCTCTCGAATGCTGCAGGTTAACTTCATTGCTGCCATGGAGCAATTTTTCGCCTGCAGCTGATCTCCTCTTATTTCCTCAATCCCATGTTCTGTTGGGAATCGTAGCAGTTGATGCAATGTTGAGGGAACTGCCCCCATTGCATGCAACCATGGCCTCCCCAGTATAATGTTGTAAGGCGATGGAGTGTCAATCACAATGAACTCCGTCTCAATCCCTTTCGTTCCAGCTTGCACCTCCAAGGTTGTTGCGCCTAATGGCCATGTCGGCGTTCCATTGAAGCCGACCATCGGGCTGTTGGAATGCTGCATGTCGTCCGGGTGCAGGCCTAACTCCTTGTAACATCTGACATACATGATGTCACAGGAACTGCCTTGATCAATCAAGATGCGTTTCACCTGGCATTCCCCGACCTGGAGGGATACTACCAAAGCATCATTGTGCGGGTGTTGGACCATATCTAGGTCGGCTTCTGTGAAGGCTATCACTGGGCCTTGGCATTCTTCAGCCCGAGGTCTTTTCAGCCCTACCTGGTTGACGTGCTGTAGGTGTTTGACCCTCTGTGTCTCCCCCCTTAAGTCGTTTTCACTCACCCTTGAATGGATCACATTAACCACCCGAGGTCCGCCTACAGGTGGTTGCTGTGCTGGGGGAGGCGGGGCTGCTGGTGCTTGAGGCAAACGTGCCTGTGCTTCTCTTGTCTTGGCCTCATCCACTAGGTCTCTCAGATGGCCTTGCCTCACAAGATCCTCCAAATGTGCTTTAAGGGCTCTACAACCCTGAGTTGGGTGCCCTTCTTCATTGTGGTAAGCACAACGCCTACCAAGATTCCTCCCCATAAACTCTCCTGGTGCCATTGCTGGCGCTCTGAAGTAGGGTTGATTCCGAATTTGGTCAAGAACTTTGTGGACCGGAATTCGGAACACCGTTGTTACTGCCTGTTTGGCTCTCAACTCTGTCTCTTGTTTGTTGGGTGCATTGTTACCTCGGCCTCGCTTCGGCGAGCCGTGGTCTTTTTCTTGCTTTGTCTCCTTACTCCTCGATGTATCCTCCTCGGCTCTGGCATACTTCTCAATTCTCGCCATGAGCTCTTCCATGCTCTTTGGCAGTGTCTTTGCCAAAGACTTCCGCAGTGAACAATCATCCTTCAGGCCGTTCTTAAAAGACACGACCGCCACCTCCTGGTTGCATTCAGGTATACGATTGAACACCTCGTAGTACCTTTTTGCATAAGCCCTAAGGCTTTCGTCTTTGCTGATCTTCAGAGCCATCAATGCATCCACCCTCAATGGCTGCAGTTTGTTTGTAATGAACCTGGCCACAAACATCTCGGCCAGACCTTCCCAGCTCTTCACGCTTCCTTTCGGTAATTTGTGGAACCAGTCTGATGCGATCTCCCCGAAGGATGAAGGGAAGACTTTGCAGAGCAACGGCTCGTTCCCACTGTATAGTGCCATTGAATTCAAAAATAATCCAACATGGAAGTTAGGGTCTGACTTACCATCATATATCTGGAACCTCGGCATATTGAATCTTTTCGGCGCGACGAATCTATCCAATTCCGCCGAGAATGGCGTCCTCGGCTTAACCGGGGAGGTTACTTCGGCTCCGGCATTCTCCCGCTTCCTCTTGAGATAATCTCTCAAGTCTTCCTTACTTCTCCCTGCAGCCCTGCTGTCGTCGGACTTCATCCTTTTCGGCGCACTACTCTCGGCCTCCTGATGGCCCCTTTTTGATCCTTCCCCGCAGGATGCATCGAAGCACAACAACCGCCCCGAAACTTGCCGATGTTCTTTGGGGTCTGCTTCCTTCTCGCGACATGTCCCTCGGGACTCTTCTCTTCTCGGCTCTTCTCGGCCGACGTCTCTGGAGGGTCGGTGGGAGTGCCTCCCACTCTTCGCGTGCTGAGGTGCTGCGGGGATTTCTTTCTGTGCGTTTGCTGCTGGCATTGGTGTGTCCTGCAGCGGGTAGGGCGGCTGCATGACGCTATTTTGCATCATGAAGTTGACGACCGACTGAAGGTCTGCCAACTTGTTTGCCATCTCCTTTACTTCTTCGTCCCTCCTCAGACATCTGTCTTTCCAAGTCTGAAGGTCGTCCTCGTTATAGTACCTTCCCTTGTCCGCTCTCTTTGATGCGTCGCCGCCTTGGCCAACGCCTTTCTCTGCGTGATTCTGATCACGAACTTCTTCGTTGTGGTCTCCTTCTCTAGTGTTAGGGTCGACGGGTCTTCCACCCCCAACAGGAGTGTCGTTCCCAATCCTTTCCCTCTGCGAGTTACTGGCCATCTATTCTTCTTTCCTTCCCACAGACGGCGCCAAATTGTGTGAGTGGTTTTTTCGATCACACTGCCCTCCTTAGTAATCCAGCTGTAGAACACAGGCAGAGTAGATGGCACCCTGTAATCTGCACAGAAAGAAAAGGCACCGGCGGTGGCTCTTCCACCCGGGGGCACTCCGACGATCAAGTCAATATTTCTCAAAGATAAATCAAGTACTTAAGTAACTGCTCAAGACTTCAAATTGCGTACCTTAGACCCGCCGGGGGTGCCTCTCTTTTATAGTAGAACTTTCTCCTAGTCCCACTAGAAGTTTCACTCCTATGGACTCTCATTCAGTTAGGATTCTTCCGGATAGTTAGGGATAAACTCTACAGGAGTTCTTATCCTTATCTATTCTGAAGTCTTTCCTCATTCTAGGACTCTTGTCCTTTATCTGCTTACTTCGGACTCCGATTTCTTCGGAGTGAACCTCGGCAACTCTGAGATAACCTCGGCACGCCCGAGATCACGTCAGCACAATTACCGGGACACGTGGAACCTCGGCCAGACGTCGGCGTCACCTTACCACGTGTTGGTACTCTGAAAATACATCCCCACAACTATAATCTGTTCAACTTTAACTAAGAAAAATAATAATGAAAAGTTCTCTTGTGCCATACTCAAAATGTAAATTTCTAATTTATCTCCTAAGAGTAACTCCAAGACTCTTCCAATAAAATTTACTAATTTAATTAACCAACCCTTAACATTCTTTTTCCGACTCCAACAGAACTCTAAAAGGATTGAAATTTTGCATATTGTCAATTTGACTAGTTACATTTGATTTGTTGTTAAAGACTAGCTAAATTGATTAGTCAACTCCCGCCTTTGATTGTCACTGTCGCCACCTTTCGACCACCAACCTCTTATCATTTCCCACTCTACTGACAACCTTCATCCCTTGTTGTGACTCCACTTCCTGTTAGGGTATATCTCCTTATTGGAGTTTGAGACCCAATTAGTTTGTTAAAAGAATTTTAATTTGGTTTGATTTAGGTATAATATATTTTATATATTATATCTAATTTGTGGAGACCCAATTCAATTTGGTAACAACTAAGATTTTGATAAAAATCTAAGATTCAATAATTATATATATACATATATATATTGGTTTTAGTTCTTCGGAAAAATAGCGGCAGCAAATTGATTTCTGGGATTGTGCTTCGGGTGTAACTTTTCAGTGAGAGACTGCTTGCTGTATGGATTCAATTTCCAAGGGTTTGTTCTTGAACCATAGCATCTCTGATGATGTGATGCTAGTTTGATTCAGATTTTGGGTCTATTATTTTTGGATCTTCTACATTCTGTTTTGAAGATTTTTGTTCATTTATTTAGTGAGATCTTTTCTCTTGTTTATTTGTGATTATTTGGAATTCACTTAAGGGTGGTTTTGTGAGACTGTTCGTGTCTCGTTTGTAATCGTTTGGAAACTCTTTGGTTGATAGTGGAATCGGATTTCGATCCCGTGGACGTACTTCACATTGAGGGAATCACGTAAAAATTCTTGTATTATTTTTTATTTAATTTTTTTACATTAATTTTTATTCCCATTGATTGATTTACTTATGAAAAATCATATTTTTCCTAACACTTCCCAACTTCTATTCCTACTAGTGGCTCTCATCCCTCACAATGACCCCCTCTTTGCAACCCCCTACCCCAACGAGCCAAGGTTCTCTCCTTGCAGCTTTGTACTTGCGCCCATCCTTGCAGGCCTTCGGGTCTACTTTTAGACCCAATTTTAATAATCTGAACCGTTCATATTTTATGATTTATTCAGTATATCATACCTGTAAAAAATCAAGTTGATCGGATATCAGAAAGCATATGTTTGGAAAACTGTTTATTAAATTATTTAAAAAATAGTTTTTAGTTCAATTTTTCAAACACATACTTTCTGATATCCGATCAATTTAATTTTTTACAGGTATGATATACTGAATAAATCATAAAATATGAACGGTTCGGATTATCAAAATTGGGCCTAAAAGTAGACCCGAAAGCCTGCAAGGACGGGCGCAAGTATGGAGGCTGCAAGGAGAGGATCCTGGTTCTACCCCCAACCCCCCTCCCCTATTACAACCCTATCTCTAGCCCCCGCCACTATGATCCCCCTCCCCAAATCAAGGTTTTGAACACTTTTTTTTTATTAAAATTAAATTTGATGGAAAAAAAAATGAATAATTAAAAATGCTCTAGCATGTTAAGTGAAAAATAATATACAAGTTCGCTTTTTAGATTCAATGATGTGTAAGTGATATGATTAATTAATTATTAGAGAAAGTATGAGAGAAAGTACAATTTCCTAATTGATTGTCATATTACTGGGCTTAAAAGTTGAGTATAACTTTTAATCTTGAATAACAATGCTCTAAGTTTATTCCTATTTTTATTTGCATTTATTTATTTATTTTGAATTGCAAATTAGGAGGACCGTGGATTTCAAAGTAAAAGTTGACATTTTGGATAGAAAGAAAATGAAGGGACCATAACCCTTTTATTAGTGGAGGAGGGTTGTCCCAATGTCGAAAGTAGGCAAAATTCCAATTAGTTGTTAATAGAATATTATTATTACCTATATATATTGATTGGATTTGTATACTTATTGGCATGGTGGCCTCTAAACCTAACTTAGAAGAAACACATGCATGTGCAAGTTGGTTACCATCCAATGAACACCAGACTTGGCCAGAGACTAGTGTAATTAATTACTAATTGAATCACAAGAACTTTTGTAAGTTGAGGGGTAGGCAAATATAGGTCTGACCCGGGTTAGGACTGTATTTATATTGTGCAATAAGAGGACATGTATTATTTGAAATTTAGTCTGGCTTGATATTTGGCCTAATTTAACCATTTAAAGTTGAATTTTATTTTATTTTTTTAATTTCAAACTTGACCACATAACTCAATAGATATGAGCTATTATTATTATTATTAAATTATACTGAATTTATTAGAAAATAAATAAATCATTTTGTATAATTATATAAACTTCTCTATTAATAAAACTAAAACAATCAAAACTACTATAAATAATGGATAGATATGTGGATAAATAAAAAATATATATATCAGCGTAAAAGATATAATAATATTATTTTTTCATCTGTAAGACTAAGAAAATACTAATGAAAAGTTAATTACTGATTATGCGAATTAAAAACTTAATAAAATTCAATATAATTATGTTAATTGTGTGAGATTTAATGCATTTTTTCTAATTCTTACTGGAAGTTGATGTAATTTAATTTTTTGGTCAATCTATTTATTTGTAAGTTCTTTTCTTAAAAAACGTAAATTACAAAATAAATGGAATTAATGTTGGGAATGTGAAATTGGATGGATATTGATATTGAAATTCAGAAAGTTTATCTGTCTTGGAGATTTTATATATTTGTTTATAAATATTTGTTTTGAGCTATTGATGGTGGATAACTATGATTGTTGCAGAAATTGCATGAGAATTAGATGAATTGAAACTAATTTCGCATCCTTGTGCTTTGAACATTGTTGCTCATTTAATACATTGCATATGTAAATGAAATTGAGAAAATGGCTAAATGTTGGTGTTAGGTTTTTATTCTTGGCAACCCCGTTTGACAAAACTCATTTCAGATGTATTTATTTTCACACTTTTATTTCAGTGAGGCTATGAGTTTATTAGATGCAAATCCAAACCCGAATCGAGCCATGCAGAGAAGTTTGTGATGTTAATGCTTTCAAGATTGCCACTTCGCTGATTATTACGGGGGTCGAGCTGCCCAGTCAGCTCGCGGCCGAAGCAAAATGCAAAATTGCATTCAAAATTGCATGTCTGCCATTGGTCGCTCGAGCCAAGAAGAGCTCGCTCGAGCGAAGGTTTGCTCGCTCGATCCAAGGAGTTCTCGCTCGAGCCAAGGATTGCGTCCATTCAAAAACCTGAAAGAGTGTATTCGTCGCTCAAGCCAAGGATTCGTCGCTCGAGCCAAGACACTAGTAGAAATCACGAAAAATACACTCCTCGCTCGAGCCAGCAAAGCTTCGCTCGAGCGAGCCTCAGAATCCGGATTTCTCAAGGAGTTTGTTTTCTTCCCAATCTAGGATTACTTTTGGTTCTCTATAAATACTTGGTTTTCTCCCAAAACTAAGTGATTCATTGAATTCCTCCAAATCTTCTTTTTGGTTCTTAAAGGTTTATATCTAGGGATATTTTGTTATTTTTTCTTTGATGTTTTTATTGAGTATTCAACTCATGGTTTAAAGAGAGTACATCAAAGGTTTGTTTGTTATACACAAAAGAGAGAGTTGTTCTTCAGTTGTGGATTCTGAAGAATTTGAGCCTGAAGCTTTGGTGGAATCCGGAGTGGCTCATCAGAAAGACAATTCCGTGGTGAAGATGGGGTTGGAAGAGGCACATAGAGGTTGGTTCAATTAGGCGTTGTGGATTCGCTAGATAATTGAGAGTATACCTGTGTAATTCCTTTAATTCTTCTTAGTGGATTGTCTTGTGGCAGTTGCCCGTGATTTTTTTATCACAGTTGGAGGTGTCCAATTGTGGTTTTTCCACGTAAAAATCATTGTGTCTCTTTCTCTTGATTGTTTGATTGGGTTTGTTATATTCTGTTTAAAATTGTTACATAATCACAAATCAACATCTAGAAGGTTTCTAGATTTTTCAGTTGGAAAGATGTGTGTATCACCAAACTAAGTTGGCCTATGTGTCCAGGGTGAAAGTTTCAAAAAATGCGCGTATACATGGGTGCCAATTCCCCCGGATGAAATATCCGTAAAATGGTAATAGTAGTACTTGTATAGACTATGTTTACATGTGTGCCGCTTGACGGTTTTTCGCGGACGAAATATCCGTGAAAGGTTGTACCGGTTTGAGAATTTCCCCTTGTTTTCTATTGTAAAGAGCATGACTTTCAGAATTTTGATATAAATTGAACATGGCATTGTTTTTGGAAAGAAAATGTAAAACATTTTGGTCATGAGCATTGTAGATGCGTTTTACCCTTATATCTTTGTTAAGATTCATATATTGTGTTAGATTATTTCTATTGATTTTTGGCTCACCCTATTTGGGAAAAACTATTTTCAGGTGCTGGTGACATACCTCCACCAAGACAATAGCTTGGGAGGAGTTGGAGCAAGTGCTTCTTTTGTTGTATTCATTTTGTACAGCCAAGGGCTTTAAATGTATTGGACCTAAAGTCCACTTTTATGTAACCAAGAACTATCTTGGAAAGTTGTAAGCCTTTAGGACATTTCTTATCTGTTTAACTTCCGTTCTTTTCTGTCTAACATATGCTATATATTCAGGGTTAGGCATTATGAATGTATACTGCATATGTTTTGTAACGCCCTCAAAATAAATCCATAAATCATACATTCTTGACATTCTTGGACAATAAGAGAATAAAGCATAATTACATTTCATCAGAGTATTCATTACAAAAGGTATTACAGGTTGACAACAAAAGTAAATGCCCTAAAGGCTTACAACTTTCCAAGTCAACACTTGGTTACAAAAGGAGAGTACTAACTCTACACAAAATAAGCTCTTGGCTTGATATACATGTAATATACCAAAAATAACAAAAAAACTAAACAAAGAGTCTTCAACTTCCACAACCATCCAAGCTAAGACCTCGGAGGCGGCATAATACCTGAACCTGAAAATGATGTCCTATATAGGGTGAGCCAACGTCCAGTAGAGATATGCTAAACATAATATGAGCAATAACTAAAATATTAGCATTTGATAAATGTTTAGCTCACATAAGTCAATTCATAACTCATTTCAATTACATGACAAATGTGTCCATGTTTCATTCCATTTTCCATTTCTTTATTCAATTTCTCAATTCATAATTATGGCTCAAAACCTGGCCAAACAACTTAAATGAGATTACATCTCATATCAACAGTACTTCCATTTCAATTGAGATAACAACTCAAATTAAACACTTCATACTTCACAATAGATACACATAATTGCTATATCATTCTCAAATAAAACACTTTCATCCTTCATATATGATACACAGATTTGCTATATCATTACTTCAATAGATACACATATTTGCTGTATCGATGGAGTCCTTCCCCTATCTCCTCCCAAACAATATCCGGTTTAGGAGTCCATCCCCTATCTTCCTCTAAACCGTGGAGTACATCCCCTATCTCCTCCCACACAACACACTGTATATAAACACATATTATATACATAATCAATCAATACATAAATTTGATATATTATTCCAACCGTCATATTCGATGACATATTCAATTGATTAGTTTTAGTTCACCTAATCATCATGCATTGTCTACAACAATCAAGACTATCCTCCACCGATAGCCCAAAACAATTATTTCTAAACAGAAAACAATTACATCAACAGATAATTTATCGGCAATTTTTAAAGGTGAGTGATTAATAAATCCAACTCCACCATTCCATCCCATTTTATGCCAATTTCATTATTTCCAACTTAATTTCTTAATTCCTTAATTTCCCAAATTAATTACATGAATTAATTTGTCATAATAATTTAGGGCTTTTCTCCATTTTCTCAATATTGACCCAAAGGCCCAAAATAACTTCAATAACATCAATACTACCATTTTAAGACCCAAAATACACGTTTATGAGTCAAAATAACAAAACCCCTCTTTATTCATTTGAAACCCTAACATCCCAAAATCACCCAACTTCAACACTAAATCAAAATGACTAAATACTTATGTCAAAGATCATAAGAATGAGTAATTATCCCTACCTCAAATTTCGGAGCTCAACGGAGAAGATGATGAAAACTCAAAGTGCTTTAAATCCCAATATTTTCGGATCAAAAGATAGCCCACACCAAGATCAACCCTTTTTACAAAGGCCCAAAGGTGGGAGATCACTAGGGCTAGATGATTTCTTAGAGAGAAGGTGAGGTTTTAGAGAGAGGAGCTCTCCAATGGTGGTTTTCGAAAAGTAAGAGAGAGAAAGGATGTTGAAAAGTGATCCAAAAAGTCAAAACTCGGACTGATATAAAAGTCGCCCCACTCGAGCGTGGGACTCCCTGCTCGAGCGTCAGACACAGACTCACACTCGAGCGTGAAAAGCGCCGCTCGAGCGTCGATTGCACACCTGCAAAAGTTTTGCAGACATGGTCCTCGCTCGAGCGTCAAACTCCCCGCTCGAACGGAGGAACAAAATCAAAGGGTCACGCTCGAGCGTCAAAACTCCAGCTCGAGCGTACGAAGACCTGCAGAGAAAAATACTGGGATATGGAAATTCATGCTCGAGCGTCAAAACTCCCGCTCGAGCGGAGGAGCAAAATCAAAGGGCCCGCTCGAGTGTTAAAAGCCCCGCTCGAGCGTGAAAGCCAAATTCTGGGCATCAACTTTTGGTTTCAAAGCACAACCAACCTGTGTCAAACCTGCCCAACACAACCCAAGACTCAAATATAAGGAGTAAGGGATGAAAATGAGAATGAGACAACAACACAACTACGGAACCTAGTCCGGAATACAATATCTAAAGGAAGGGAAAACCGGGATAGTTATATGTTTCCCTTTTGTAATCCCAATTAGATTCAATGGAAGATAATTACTCTATTATTATTGTCGTTTATGAATATTGTGGAGAGATTATGGTAATAAATTTTGGGGCATTACAATAATAATATTATTTTTTCATTTGTAAGATTAACAAAATACTAATGAAAAGATAATTAATTATTATGTGAATTAAAAACTTAATAAAATTCAATATAATTATGTTAATCGTGTGAGATTTAATGCATTTTTTCTAACTCTTACTGGAAGTTGGTGTAATTTAATTTTTTGTCAATTCATTTATTTGTAAGTTTTTTTCTTAAAAAACGTAAATTACACTAACCTACCTTAAGGTTTGGAGAAAATATTGCAAGTCTTATAATTTTTGCATAATCATGACTTTCTTTTTAATAAGGACAAAAGGGATCGGAAAACTTACCCAAAAGAAAAGAAGGTTGGAAATGATTCAGATAGTGTGAAAACACAAAGATGAATAATAAAAAAATAAATATTTAAACGTAATTGTTAGCACCATAAATCTGCAATTTTTATTATTTATATAATTGCAAGACACGTGGCATCTTCTTATTCGTTTGGAAGTTAAAAGAAGTTATAGAGATGATGGAGAATATGAAGGGCAAAGTGGATGAGTGGAAGGACACATGGCAAGACAAGAATGAAGATGGAAGAAATGGGTAGTTATTAAGTAGTTATTGCTGTATTTTTTCCTCTATAAATAGTCATTAATGGCTACATTGTAAAAGATCCAGAACTTAAATCAAAGACAATTGATTTCAATATTTCTTGTCATTTTCTTTATCTTAGGAGTAGTTTAACATAGATTTATATTTCAAAGTATTTATTTTCAGCACTTTCATTTCAAAGCATTTCATGCACTTCCTTTTCAAAGCATAGGAGTAGAGGTAAGTAATTATTACTTTGATTGTTCACTCAATCGTCTTTCTCCATCTCCCTTTCTTCTTTTAATTTTTCTTTTCTCTACACTTTGGCAATTTTGAAGTCCTCTTTGTTGAGGCAAAAGAACTGTCAACACAATCGCTTGATAATTGGCTTGAATTTAATCTGTAAGGATTTTTCAATCCTTGCTGGCACGCTCGCATTTATAATATTTTCCTTCGTAGGAAAAATAAGCCAACAATTTTTGGCACGCCCAGTGGGACTGCCAAGTGTAAGAAATGACAAACGATTTGAATTTCGCCATTCGAACTTGTCAATTTGAAATATATTGGTGTGAAAGAAAAATTTTGGATCTTCAAGAAGAGATCCATTTTCTTGATCAAATAAACTTTCATCCATTACAATATTATTTGGTGGAAGAAAAAAGACACCATTTAATTGGAGAAATTCATCAACTTGATTTGGAAATTCGCCAATGGAATGATGAGTTATCAACTCTCACTACCAAGTCTTTAACTGAGGCCTTAATGGCTAGAATTGGTGAAGTTTTTCAGAATTTTTCCATGGTTAAAAATAGCAAAAGCAAAGAGTTGATTTCATCAATGGCTCGGGAGGTTCAAGAGTCCGTTTTTAAAGAGCCAAATAATGAAATTAACATAACGAAAGAGCATGTTCTTGAGCCAAATTTGGCTAAGAATGATATTCCATGCATGGCTCGGGGGGTCTCAAAACCAATTTTTAGAGAGTCAAATCATGAAAATAACATCTCTATGGGTGATTTTCATAAGCCATTAATGACTAACATGGAAAAACAACCCACTTTGCCAAATAATTATGAAAATCTATTCGGCAAAAGTCATGTTTTTAAAACAAACATGGTCAAGAATAATGAACAAGCCACTGTTCATGAATTCAAAATTTTTGACATTTTTCAAAATGTCAAAAAGTACGAATTTTCATGGTTACACTATACTATTACTTTTGGTGTTCAAAATCCTTTTTGGATTTGTGGTTCACATCAAAATATAATTCTGATGATGTGGCTAATAAAATTAACAAATTGTTCTTATGAGTTCGAAGCACTAAGAACAAGAGATGACCATTTAAAATGCATGAACTTGGCTAGAAAAAGCCTGTGCATTTAAATAAATGGTTGAGAATGGCTTATCTTTTCAAATTGATGGCCAGTTGCTTATATGTACACAATCAAAGCATCGAAGATACATTCGAAGCATCAAGAGTTGTTTCGAAGGTTGATTACTTCGCCTTCGAAGCTGTATAAAGCTTTGAAGATACATTCGAAGTATCAAGAGTTGTTTCGAAGGTTGATTATTTCACCTTCAAAACTATATAAAGCTTTGAAAATGCATTTGAAGCATCAAGAGTTGTTTCGAAGGTTGATTACTTCACCTTCGAAACTGTATAAAGCTTCGAAGATACATTCGAAGCATCAAGCCTAACCTTGAAACTTCATTGTAAGTATCATCATCCTATATCAATGCTTCCAACCTTCGAAGGGTGATGTTGTTCCTTCAAATTTGTGCCGCAAGACCTTCGAACGATGAATTTGGTCTTTTATACCACCTTCGAAGCTTGTTATTGGTCATCTAGTCATAATTTTATACTCATTCGAAGCACTTTGTTGATATTATTCGAAGCATTTTATTGCTTAGATTAATCATGTGCTTGGTTCGGCCCTTCAAAAATTCAAATAAACATCATTTTTAAGGGCCGCGGGGGGTAATGTTAGCACCATAAATCTGCAATTTTTATTATTTATATAATTGCAGGACACGTGGCATCTTCTTATTCATTTGGAAGTTAAAAGAAGTTATGGAGATGATAGAGAATATGAAGGGCAAAGTGGATGAGTGGAAGGACACATGGCAAGACAAGAATGAAGATGGAAGAAATGGGTAGTTATTAAGTAGTTATTGTTGTATTTTTTCCTCTATAAATAGTCATTAATGGCTACATTGTAAAAGATCCAGAACTTAAATCAAAGACAATTGATTTCAATATTTCTTGTCATTTTCCTTATCTTAGGAGTAGTTTAACATAGATTTATATTTCGAAGCATTTATTTTCAGCACTTCCATTTCGAAGCATTTCATGCACTTCCTTTTCGAAGCATAGGAGTAGAGGTAAGTAATTATTACTTTGATTGTTCACTCAATCGTCTTTCTCCATCTCCCTTTCTTCTTTTAATTTTTCTTTTCTCTACACTTTGGCAATTTTGAAGTCCTCTTTGTTGAGGCAAAAGAACCGTCAACACAATCGCTTGATAATTGGCTTGAATTTAATCTGTAAGGATTTTTCAATCCTTGCTGGCACGCTCGCATTTATAATATTTTCCTTCGTAGGAAAAATAAGCCAACAGTAATATAACAATATTATTTTTTTCATTCATATGATTAACGAATTCTTGATGAAATGTGAATTAAAACCTTAAAGGAATCTAATGTAGTTATATCAAAATTGTGAGACTTTATGTATCTTCTTTAAACTTCAAGGGGGTCAATTTAATTTACCCATTAAAACAAATTTAGTCGCCAAAAGTTGTACAATCAGCGACTAAAAATTACTTTGGTCGGCGTTATTTACGGTTTTAGCTACTAATTTTTTTTAGTAGCCAAAAAATTATTATTGGCAACTACAAATAAATTTAGTCGCTAAATATGCCACAATAGGCGACTACAAAAATATTGGTTGGTGGTAATTTTGGTTTTAGGCTACTAAAATTTATTTTAGTCGTGGTATACTAATTTTTGCCAACAACAATAAATTTAGTAGCCAAATAACTAGCTTAATGTTTGGGTCTGTGAGACTTATCATGGGTTGCATTTCAATTGAGGGTGAGAATTTTCAATACGACTTGAACTATATACAAAGTTAGCATGTTACGGTTGACCATTTCCAACAGACACGTATATAATACTATCTGATATCACAAAATATTAAATAGGTCGGGTTAGTGTCAATTCTATATGATACAAAATTGACACAGATAACATGTATAATGAAGAATTAATTACATATTTTAATATTATCTTTTACGTAACTCCATCAAATTTGTTAAAAAGTATATAAAATAAGATTTTAAGACTAATATAAATTTTGTTGAATAGATTATTTTAATAACTTTTTGACTTTTTATGAAAAGATGTAAAGAAAAGTAAAGAGATTATGTGACCTAAAAAAAATAATAAGTATATTATTTTATGTGTGTGTCAATTTCCGACCACACTGCCAACTCAGTACTCAGTTGGAGAGCACTGACAGAATAGATAACGCCTGACTGACCTGTAACAGAAAGAAAAGATTCCAGCGGTGGTTCGTCCACTCGGAGGCACTCCGACGATCAAGTCAGTTATCTCTCAAAAGATAAATCAAGTGCTTAACTCACAGTTTAGAATATAAATTGCGTACTTCAGACCCATTGGGGGTGCCTCTTTTTTATAGCTAATTCAACCCTAGTCCCAATAGAAGCCTAGCTTCAATTGACTTCGGCTCAGTGCTTATCCTGGACTCTCCAAGAGATAAAGATAAACTCCCTAAGAGTCTTATCCTTATCCATGCTAAAGTCCCTCTTCAATCTAGGACTCTTGTCCCTTTTCCGCTTATCCCGGATTCCGATATCTTCGGAGATAACCTCAGCCTAGCCGAGATCACCTCGGCGTCATGACCATAACATTGTAGAACAACATATTCCAAACGGCCTTAGGCCCAACTCATAATTCTATTTAACAGATATATAACTACACGAAATACCAATCAAGTGGTTGTAATCCCAAACATTCTGGCCTTTGGCCTATTCAAATTTCCATTCTTGTCAAAACGGCCTTCGGCCCATTCGATTATGTCAAAACGGCCTTTGGCCCATTCGATTATGTCAAAACGGCCTTCGGCCCATTCGTTTACGTCAAAACGGCCTTCGGCCCATACATTCGTATCAAAACGGCCTTTGGCCCATTCATTTATGCCAGAACGGCCTTCGGCCCATACATTTATGTCAAAACGGCCTTCGGCCCATACATTCGCATCAAAACGGCCTTTGGCCCATTCATTTATGCCAGAACGGCCTTCGGCCCATACATTTATGTCAAAACAACCTTGGGTCCATTTATGTTTATCAAAACGACCTTTGGTCCATTCATGTTTATCAAAATGACCTTTGGTCTATTCATGTTTAACAAAACGACCTTGGGTCCATTCATGTTTATCAAAACGACCTTGGGTCCATTTATGTTTATCAAAACGACCTTGGGTCCATTTATGTTTATCAAAACGACCTTTGGTCCATTCATTTATTCATGTCAGACTCACGTCCACAATCCCAATTAGCAGTTCATAAAGCTTATAAGGGAATAAACAATTGGACATTCACAAGCATTCAAATATCGATATTACTCACAGTGATGATTTGCCCTGGAGCTTGACCCTACATATTTCATGAACACAAAAGGGTCACTAACAGTTCAATCCGTTCTTTAATTCACATATTCCTCTTTAAGCTTTATTCTTATCTCATTAGCTCATTTACAATGCTTAACATATGCCTAAGAGTGCTTACAAGTGAAAGAGAACGGAAAAATATAACACAGAATGCATTTTTAGAATTTCAGAAAACAGGGTCCCCGCTCGAGCGGACCCTTAAGCCTGCCAAAGTACTGGTTACCCCAAATTTACGCTCGAGCGTGAACTCTACCGCTCGAGCGGACTGCCTGCCTACATAGCTCCCCGCTCGAGCGTCAACTCCCCCGCTCGAGCGGGAGCCATGTCTGCCAAAAGTGCTGGGAGCTCGAATTCTCCGCTCGAGCGGCTGTTTCCCCGCTCGAGCGGGCACCAAACTTTCTGGGTTTTCCAGAACTGTTCTTGAGCTTCAAATACACATTCAAACTGATATTTCTTGCATTTCACAGCCCATAGCGCTCATATACATATACCAACATGATATAAACACCAAATTACAACATATTGAAGCTCAATTCCCATGAATCAATCACATGCAAACCCAAATTATACCAAACTCACTTCCAATACATTGAATTCATGCATTTAAGCTTCATATCCTCATCAATCATGCATGCATGTCAATTCTTGACTCCATTTCTATTTCAAATGGTACAAATGGTGCTTCTAACCATGAAACTCAACAAAAATATGCTTGCATGTATGATTCAACTCACAATCTTTCATAATTCATATATTACATGCTAGATTAGGTGATTTCATAGGAATCCTTTACATGCATGCTCATATTAGGCTTCAATTGAACACAACAACTCAATTCCTTTTCAATTCTTACTCTTGACCAATAATCAATCTTGGGTACACAAATTCACAAGCTCAAATCTAGAAACCAAGGGGTGTTTACTCACCTAGGAGCTTAATTCCCACAAATTATGGTTGATTCTTTGAGTGTAGCTCCAAGATCATCAAGTTTCCTAGCAATTCCTCTATGTTGAGCTCTTTCCCTCTCTAGGTTCGGCTCTCCCTTCTCTTAGAGCACAATTTCAGTCAAAGAAAATAAGGAGAGGACTTGAGTGTATAGTGCATTCTCACAACAAAACCCACTAACCCCCATTATAATAATAATAATAATAATAATAATACTTGGGCACCAATTCCTTGATTAAATCAATTTAACCTGATCCGAATCAATTTTTCAATTAAATTTCGCCGTAGACCCTAAAAATTACGCTAATCACATTGGCGTAGTCAATTTCGAGTTTTATGGCCGATAAGGCCCTCAATTTAGTTTCCGAAGCGGAAAAATCAAACAGATATTCCTACGGTGAACAGATAGAATTTCAAAGTCACATATTATCACACAATGGCATACAAAATCATGCTAAACACATAATCATATTCGGATGAAAGGACCAATTAGCTAATTACGGAACAGGGGTATCACATCGCCTTAGACGCATTGATGGTATTTTGCCGCCATTCTCCGCGTTTTGATCAAAATCAATTCTCTCTCTCTGTCTCTTCACTTTTTGCATCATCGTTTCTGAAGCATTCAACTTTTTGTCTCTCTTTCTCTCTCTCTCTCTCTCTCTCTCTCTCTCTCTTCAGAAGACGCCATTGTTTCAGATTTTCAAGCTCTGTAATTGCTTATATTCCTCCCCGTCAGTGAAGCTTTCGTTGTCCTTTTCTGATTGTAACTTCCTCCTCACTCCAGCGCCCTCAACACCGGCTTCACTTTTCCTAGTAAGCTACTGTTCCTCTTGGTTTCAGTTCTTGATAAAGCTTTACCTTGTTATTTGTTGTCATTGCTGTTCTGCTCAAGTTTTTGATTTATAAATCACGTATCTGAGCATATTTATTTTATGATTTTACTTTTGCCCAATTCGTGTCTTGAATACACACATTGCTCACAAATTTGTTCACTTTTGCCACTGTTCTTGGCCTTACACCCTTGTGCACACTTCATCACAATGTTCTTGATAGTTCATCACTGTTCTTGATTCTGAAACACGTTCTTGTTTTCTGTTTTTCTGTGTCTTTTTCAGATTCGTGCCTTCAATCTTTGTTTCCATAGATTTAGGTTTGGGATTTGCCCTAGAACACACGAATCTTAGGGAAAATTGAAACGAATCCCCCTCTGTTCTTCACGAATCCTTACCCTAGCGTGAATCTTAGATTTTGCCGAGGTATTCTGAACCTTTATTTCCAATTCGTACACCTTTCCCTAAGCCGACGTCATGGGTATGTTGAAGCATAGGGTAGACACCCCGACCAAGTTAGAGCACTTTAGGCGAGAGTTTGACATCCCGACCGACGTTCATCTGAGGTTGGCTGGGGAGAATGACTCTATCATGCCCACAACTGATTCTATGCCCTTCCCCATTGTAGCTTTTATCGAGTGCGGACTTCGGCTCCCACTCAATATCCTTTTCCGTGAGATAATCCATTACTATAAGTTGAACCCAATGCAGCTTGCCATCAATTCCTATCGAATCATAAATGGCATAATTGCTTTAGCCAAACAAGAAAATGCTAGGGTTACTTTAGCCGACATTCAATACTGCTACACCATATGTGGCATCAAAAAGACACAGGCTATATTTACTATCTTAAACCGAGGTCCACAGAGTACAAAATCGTTGCCGACGTCCCAAACTCCAACAAGGGAGTTGGGGATGATTACTTCATTACCTCGGGGAACTGGGAGTTCGCTCCAAACGAGGACCTCCACATCTACCCTCTTCCTCGAACAGTCTTTGTAGAGGGTAATGGTAAGAGCCCATGTTTGTACTTTATTCGTTTTTAAAGTCTTCAATACTTCGTTTATACTAATGTCTATTTTTCTTGCAGCTCTTCCTCAGCCACCAAAGGGCTTCCGCCAGTTTTTCTTCCCCAGCAAAGACTTGAAGAAACTATTGGATTTTCCAGTCCACAAGTGGAGAGCCCCTTTGGTACTCAACTTTATCCCGACCTACAAGTCGGTACTCCCCGACGTCCCGAAGAAGAAGAAAAGCCAATCACCCCATTTCTGCCACAACTCCTCAAGTTGCCTCCACATCTCGGCCAGATCAAGGATCGACTTCTGATCCAGCAGAACAGCCGTCAACCTCGGCTCCATATCTGATCCCACCATCCCAACACTAACGCCGGCGACGAACTATTTTTGCTGTCGAGATGGGCCGCCAGAAAGCAGTTGCTAAAGATCTTTTGGCCAACATTCCATCTACCATAGACGCCCAACCAGCGTCAACTCAGCCATCAAAGCCAAAACAAAAAAGGCTGAAGAAGGGTCAGCCAAAGGCAACGGCAACTCAGGTTGATACTGAGGACACCTTGCGATTTCCAAATTGGCTTCGAGCGAGAAAACCCTTTCAGCTGCCGAGAAGAGGCTTGCCGAGGCCCAACCATCCGAATCCACTCGGTCAAAGAGGCCGAGGTCCGAATCTGCAATAGCTTCGGGCTCCATGAAATCCGATGCCCCCTGGGCTCCACCCATTACATTGGAGGACAGGCCAGTCAAAGTCGATGATAGTGCCGACGACGTCAACGTCAGCGTTGCCCTTAGCACGTCTTTGCTCCTTCCTGGAGATCTCAACCGAAATGCCGAGATGAGCGAGTATGAGAACTTTGCACTGATGCTCCGGCGTTCTATTCAAGTAAGTCTTCATACTTGGTATCTTTCTATCTTTTTTATTCTTAGAAATTTTTTCTAATAACTTCTGATCTGTCCATTTTTCTTCAGGCAATCCAATACGTCCACTCCTTCTCAATGCAATCTTTTAAGACAAGGAAGGCGTTGACCAACAAGACTAGGGAGGTAACTAGTCTGCAGAAGGCCAATAAGAACTTGCAATAAAAAATGAAGACTTTGGTAGACTAGGCCGAGGCTGTTGTCAAAGCCAAAGACGATGCCGAGGAAAAAACGGATGCCGCTGAAGCCGTAAACAAGGTCCTTGAGGCCCAGAAGAAAGAGGTCGAAGAAAAGACAGCCGAGGCCCAGAAAGAGCTGCAAGACGTTTTGGCCACAAAAGACGTCGAGCTCAAGGCCACCGATGAGAAAGGATACAATGAAGGGGTGGCCGATGACATGGCGGACTACGAAAAACAGGTGAAGCAGGCATGCAACAAGGGTTTCACCCTTAGTTGGATGACTTTGCTGAAAAAGCTCGAAGTCCCTGAGGACTCCCCCCTCAGGAACACCGACGTCCTTCCTCTTTCATTCCCCCAAACTCCAAGCCAATCCGACGACGATTCTGAGTCTGAAGAGGAGGCTTTAGTGAGGAAGTCAAAGGAAGCTGCTGGGGCCAAGTCCCCTTCTCCAAATGAGCAAGTCCTGAACTTGACTCAAGATGAGGAGGGTGAGGAGGTTCCCAAGGATGCTACTTCTGAGAAGGCATCATTGAACAAGTCTCTCGCCGACAAGAGCCTCGATCAAACCATTCAAGAAATAGATGCCGAGCTTGCGGCTGAGAAGGCTGCCGAGATGTCCTCCCAACAGTCTTCTGAACTTCAAACGCAACCATTCGGTGTTGCTGAAGAGTCTTAATTTTGATGTCCTTTTCCTTTGTATTTTGTACTTTTGTTTTTCTTCTTTTTGGAACAATTGTAAGCTTTGGTCGACATGTCATCTTTTAAATGTTAATACAACTTCTTTTCCTGAATGCTTGTATCTTTGTTTTCTTTTTACTGCTCTTGTATGATTCCATACTTAGAATATTTTGCATATCTTCAATGCACATTTTATCTGTTTACATCGGCAAGTACATAAGTACTCAGTTTAATACAACCTTGGTCTTAACTTGTAAATTTTTCACAAATTTCAACAAGTGTTAGACATAACCTTAGTTTAACTTCAACTTATAAATGTTTCTCAAATTTCAACAAGTGTTAAACATGATCTCGGTCTAACTTCAACTTGTAAATTTTTCACAAATTTCAACAAGTGTTAGACATAACCTTAGTTTAACTTCAACTTGTAAATTTTTCTCAAATTTCAACAAGTGTTAAACATGATCTCGGTTTAACTTCAACTTGTAAATTTTTCTCAAATTTCAACAAGTGTTAAAACCATTTCCCAACTTTCTGTCCCCTAATGTGAACTTAAGTTCCACTTGGGTTCTCATTATACATGTATTCAAGAAACATCGTCAAATATTTTTATCAGCCACAAGTGTAGAAAAAAAATCAAGCTAAAACTTTATTTATTTACTTCGGCTAATAACAAAAGAACGAAAAACTCTAATGATAGAAAAATTTCAAATTGCAAGTATTCCAAGGTCTTGGCAACTCTTTGCCTTTGTTATCTTCAAGCCGATATGCCCCATTGCCCAATACCGAGATGATTCTATAGAGTCCCTCCCAATTTGGGCCAAGCTTGCCCTCTCTGGGATCCTTCTTGTTGCCGACGACTTTTCTCAAGACCAAGTCCCCGACTTGAAACTCCCTTGGGTTGATCTTCTTATTATAAGCCCTGGCAAGCTGTTGCTGGTATGCTGCTAGCTGAATTGCAGCTCTCTCCCTTCTTTCTTTTAGTAGATCCAGATCTCGGGCTAATAACACATCATTGGTCTCATTCTCTACCTCCTAGGTTCTGATCCCTGGGATGCCGACTTCTAGAGGAATGACTGCTTCTGTGCCATAAGCCATGGCAAATGGGGATTCCCTAGTTGATCTTCTCGGCGTAGTCCGATATGCCCAGAGTACACTTGGCAATTCATCCACCCACTTTCCCTTTGCTGCTTGCAGCCTCTTCTTAATCCCATCCAAGATGATTTTGTTGGATGTTTCTGCTTGTCCATTGCTTTGAGGAAAGCTTGGGGTGGAAAAATAATTCTTGATTTTGAACTTTGCACAGAGCGCTTGATTAGCTTACTGTCAAACTGTGTTCCACTGTCTGTAACTAATGCTCTTGGGATCCCAAACCTGGTGATGACATTTTTTCAAATGAAGTTCTTCACATCCATGTCTCGGATCTTGGCAAAGGGTTCAGCTTCTATCCACTTAGTGAAGTAATCTGTTGCTACCAGCATGTACTTCATTTGCCCAGTTGCTTGGGGCAGTTGCCCAACGAGATCCATGCCCCATTGGGCAAACGGCCAAGGACTGGATACTGGGTTCAGGTCTGCTGCTAGTTGGTGTATTAGAGGTGCAAACCTTTGGCACTTTTCATACTTCTTCACATAGGCTTCTGCATCCTTCTGCATGTAGGGCCACCAATATCCTTGGGTAATGGCCCTATGGGCAAGTGATCTGCCCCCAACGTGGCTTACACATACTCCTTCATGTATTTATATAAAAAATCTTCAACCTGTGAAGGATGTACACACCTCAAAAGGGGTCCAGTGAAGGATCTTCTGTAGAGATGTCCCTCTACTGTCAGACTGAACCTTGCCGACTTCAACCTGATCTTGTGTGCCTCCTTGTGATCATCTGGTAGTTTTCCTTCTTTCAGGAATGTTATTATTGCGTCCATCTAGCTTGGTCCCAAGTCCACATACATTGCTTCACGCTCTGTGGTCAGTGGTTTGATGCTGGGCCCGACAAGTGGTCAACTATTATCGTCATTGCTTTTCCAGGTTGTATTGCACTAGCCAAGTTGGCTAGGGCATTGGCGTGACTGTTATCATCTCGGCTAATCTGCTGTAGCTTGAAATTCTGAAACAGGGCCATCAATCTGCTGACCTCCTTCACATAGGCCGACATCCTTTCATCTCGGGCTGGGAACTCGCCTATTGTCTGGTTGACTATAAGCTGAGAGTCATAGAAGACTATCACCTTATATGCTTTTACTGCTGCTGCCAGTTTCAGTCCTGTAATCAGTGCTTCATACTCTGCTTCATTGTTTGAGGCCTTGAACACCAAACGAATGGACTGTTCTAATATCTGTCCATCTGGAGATACCAACACTACTCCTGCCCCCGCTCTTTATCGGTTTGAACTCCCTTCGACAAATAGTCGAAAGGAGTCGCCGATATAAATGCTGCAGGGTTTGAGTTTTTCTTCTTTCTTTTGTTCTGTTGCTTTTTGTTGGGCTCCTTTTTGCTTGTTTGGACATTGTTCACCTCGGCTCAACAGAGCCCGATGTTCGATGGCTCCTGGAGTGAATTCGGCCACAAAGTCGGCCAAGACTTGGCCTTTGATTGTTGTCCTGGGTCTGTATTCCAGGTCATACTAGCCCAAGGCCACTGTCCATCTGGCTATTCTACCTGTCAGATCTCCTTGCTGCAACAGGAACTTCAAAGGGTGTTCAGTTAGCACCACAATTTTCTGGGCTTGAAAGTAATAGTTCAACTTCTTTGCAGCCATTACTAAAGCCAATGCCAACTTCTCTAGGGGTAAATACCTGGTTTCTGCATCAGCCAGGGTTTTGCTTACATAGTAAATAGCCCTTTGTTCCCCTTTTTCTTCTCAGACCACCATTGTACTTAGAGCGTGTTTCGAAACTGCTAAGTACAGGAACAGCTCTTTTCCAGGTTTTGGATTTGAGAAAACTGGAGCCGTGGTCAGATACTTCTTCAAGTCGGCCAAGGCGGTTTCGCACTCCTCGGTCCATAAGAAGCCTGTGGCTTTCTTCACTAAATTGAAGAAAGGTTTACACTTGTCTGAGCTTCTGCTTATGAACCTGTTTAGGGCTGCAGCCCTTCCAGTCAGCATCTGCACTTGTTTTGCCGACGTCGAGCTCTTCAACTCTAGGATGGCCTTGATCTGATCTGGGCTGGCCTCAATGCCCCTTCTGGTCACCAGGTATCCCAAGAACTTACCAGATCCAACTCCAAATGCACACTTTGACGCATTGAGTCGGAGCCAATATGTTTTCAGGATATCAAAGACTGTTTTTAGGTCGGCCAGATGGCCTTCAGGTTCCTTGGTCTTTACGACCATATCATCGATATAAACTTCCACTGTGTGGCCAATCAGGTGTCTGAACATCTTAGTTACCAATCTCTAGTAAGTGGCTCCTGCGTTTTTCAATCCAAAAGGCATCACTCTGTAGCAGTATAGTCCTTTTGGGGTGATAAACGCAGTCTTCTCCTCATCTAGAGGGTACATGGTTATCTGATGGTACCCTCTGTAGGCATCCAGGAAGCTCATCATTTTATGCCCTGAAGTAGCATCCATCATTTGGTCTATCTTAGGTAAATGAAAACTGTCTTTGGGACAGGCTTTGTTTAGGCTGGTAAAGTCCACACAAACCCTCCATTTACCATTCTTTTTCTTCACCACCACTGTGTTTGATAGCCATGTCGGGTAATTTACCTCTCGAATGGCTATGGCCTCCAGAAGTCTGTCTACTTCTTCTTCTACTGCCTCAACGTGCATCAACGTCGGTCTTCTTGCCCGTTGGATTACAGGTTTGACCGACCTGTCTACGTTCAGTTTATGGCAAGTGACCTTGGGGTCAATGCCAAGCATTTCATAAGGCGTCCAGGCAAACACTTCAATGTTTGCTCTCAAGAAAGCCTCCAGTTCTTTTTCCTCTTCTTCGGCTAAGCCTAAGCTGAAAAGGAAGAAACGTTCTTCATCTCCCTGCTAGACGAGGATTTTCTTCAGTGCTTCTTCACTCTTCTCGGCTGGCTCCTTGCCGACGTCCTCTAGGACCTCCACGTCCTCGTTTTCGATCTCTGCCTTCTCTGGTTCTCGTATGCTACAGGTGGATTTCATTGCTGCCATGGAGTAGCTCTTTGTCTATAGCTGATCTCTTCTGATCTCCTCTATCCCATGCTCTGTTGGGAACCGCAATAGTTGATGCAATGTTGAAGGAACATCCCCCATTGCATGCAACCATGGCCTTTCCAGGATAATATTGTAAGGGGAGGGTGTGTCGATTATGGTGAACTCTGTCTTTATCTTCTTGGTGCCAGCCTGCACCTCCAAGCTTGTGGCTTCTAGTGGCCACATCGACATTCCATTGAATCCGACCATTGGGCCATTGGATTGCTCCATATCGTCTGGGTGAAGGCCAAGCTCCTTTTGGGTTTCCCTCCGTATTTCATTTTCATTGACCTTCGAGTGAATTACATGAATTACTCGAGGTCCGCCTTCCTGCTGTTGCTGTGCTGGGGGAGGCGGAGCTGCTGATGCATGAGGCAATCTTGCCTGTTCTGCCCTCGTCCTGGCCTCATCTACAAGGTCCCTTAAATGGCCTTCCCTTACCAGGTCTTCCAAGTGTGCCTTTAGGGCTTGACAACCTTGAGTCATATGCCCATCTTCGTTATGGTAAGCACGATGCTTTCCAAGGCTTCTTCCCATAAACTCTCCTGGTACCCTTGCTGGTGCCCTGAAATAGGGTTGGGTTCGGATTTCATCCAGGACTTTGTGAATTGGGGTTCGGAACACAGTTGTGACTGCCTGTGCAACCCTCAGTCCTATCTCTTGCTTGTTGGATCCGTTGTTACCTCGGCCTCGCTTCGGTGAGCCGTTTTCTTTTTCTTGCTTTGTCTCCTTAGTCCCTGACGTGTCTTCCTTGACTCTGGCATATTTCTCGATTCTGGTCATGAGCTCTTCCATGCTTTTTGGCAATGTTTTTGCCAAAGACTTTCGTAGTGGACAGTCATCTTTTAGGCCGTTTTTGAAAGACACGACCGCCACCTCTTGGTTGCACTCGGGTATTCAGTTGAACACCTCATAGTACCTTTTAGCATAGGCTCTAAGGCCTTCATCCTTGCTGATTCTCAGAGCCATTAGGGCGTCTATCCTTAATGGCTATAGTTTGTTTGTCACTAACCTGGCCACGAACATCTCGGCCAGGCTTTTCCAAGTCTTTATACTTCCCTTTGGCAATTGTGAAACCAATCCGATGCAATCTCCCCGAAGGATGAGGGGAACACTTTGCAGAGCAACGGCTCGTTCCTAGAGTATAATGCCATCGAATTTAGGTATAATCCGACGTGGAATTTGGGGTCTGACTTACTATCATATATCTGGAACCTCGGCATACTGAATCTTTTCGGGGCCTCAAATCTATCCAACTCCACCGAGAATGGTGTTCTTGGTTTAACATGGGAGGTTACTTCGGCGTTTTGTTGTTTCCTCTTGAGGTAATCTCTCAAGTCCTCTTTGGTTCGCCCAGGAGCTCGGCTATCTCCTGATTTCAGTCTCTTAGGTTCACTACTCTCAGCTTCGTTGTGAGCCCTTTTCGACCCTTCTCTATGAGTTGTGTCGAAGCACAGCTCCTGCCGTTGAACACACCGATGTTCTCTGGGGTCTGCTTCTTTGGTGCGATGTGCCCTTCGAGATTCTTCCCTTCTTGACTCTCCTCACCCGACCTCCCTTGAAGGCCGGTAAGAGTGTTTTTTGCTCCTGGTGTGCTGGGGCGCTACAGGGGTTATTTTCTGCCCTTCCGTCTGGGCATTGGCCGCTGGAATTGGCGTGTCGTGCAGCGGGAATAGTGGCTGCATGACGTTGTTTTGCATCATGAAGTTGACAACCGATTGCAGGTCCGCCAACTTGTTTGCCATCTCTTTCACCTCTTCGTCCCTCCGCAGGCATCTATCTTTCCATACCTGGAGGTTATCTTCGTTATAGTACCCGCTTCGATTTGATTTCTTTGGCACGTCGCCCTCCTGGCCAACGTCTTTCTTGCCGTGATTCTGGTCCCTAGTCTCCTCGTTGCAACCATCTTCCTCCATGTTAGGGTCAACGTGTTTACCGTTCCCCGCAGGGATTCCGTCCTCAACCTTATCCTTCTGTCCATCGCTGGCCATCTATTCTCCTTTCGATTCCCACAGACGGTGCCAAATTGTGTGTATTAATTTCCGACCACACTGCTAACTCAGTACTCAGTTGGAGAGCACCGACAAAATAGATGGCGCATGATTGACCTGTAACAGAAAGAAAAGATTCCGGCAGTGGTTCGTCTACCCGAGGGCACTCCGACGATCAAGTCAGTTATCTCTCAAAAGATAAATCAAGTGCTTAACTCACTGTTCAGAATATAAATTGCGTACCTTAGACCCATCGGGGGTGCCTCTCTTTTATAGCTAATTCAATCCTAGTCCCAATAGAAGCCTAGCTTCAATGGACTTCTGCTCAGTACTTATCCTGGACTCTCCAAGAGATAAAGATAAACTCCCTAAGAGTGTTATCCTTATCCATGCTGAAGTCCCTCTTCAATCTAGGACTCTTGTCCCTTTTCCGCTTATCCCGGATTCCGATATCTTCGGAGATAACCTCGGCCTAGCCGAGATCACCTCGGCGTCATGACTAGGAGATGTGGTACCTCGGCTGACATGTCGATGTCACCTTGGCCACGTGTTGGTACCCAGAAAATATATCCCCACATTTTATGTTAACCCAAACAAAGTATAATTGAAGATAATATATTTTGCCTACTAAAGTATATTATTTTATGTTAACCCAAACAAAGTATAATTGAAGATAATATATTTTGTCTACTATTTGAGTTAACTTAGTAAAAAATAATAATATGTCATTTTTATAAAATAAAATTGAGTTTAAATCAAATATTCTTATGAATAACTTTATTAAATAGAAATTAGTTGTATTGAATTTAACTTGAGATAAAAAAAAATAATTTTTTATACACTTGATTTTTTTAGTTGATAGATTATTATTTTTTTTTTTGACATAACATGTTAAAACGATAAAAATTGGATGAAGACTGAAAATGATTTGATATGAAATAATAAACGATTTGAAATGTTGAGGTAATTCTAATATGAATCCAAAAAGAACATGATCCAACATAACATGACACGACACCCACTCCTAATTTCAATGATCTATTATTTTGGGCACTCAGGTTAAAAGTCCATTTCTGAAATTCTTGGGCCAATAGGTTGAAGCTTTTTTTTTTTCTTTTTGTTTTTTTGGGTGTGGCCAAAATGATATTATTTGTTCAAAAGAATATCTATTTGTTCAAACTTTACCTATCTTATTATCTATTCAAATGTCACTTATCTATACATGTGTCACCGATATGTGCAAATTATCTATTCAAATGTCACTTATCTATACACGTGTTTAAATGTTTAACTATTTGTACATGTGTCACCTATTTGTTCAAATTATTGCCACTCACCATTGCCGCTAACTACCACCACCGGCGATTTTTCCGATGCTAATGATTTTTCTAATAACTTTTCAATGGGTGTCTTTATTACAAGGAAAAAAAAAAAGGTTTAAACTTTAGACTAAATGACATATGGCAGGAATAACCCATTATTTTGTAAGATCTTTCGTATGTATCATTATTAAAAAAGTTAAATTTAAATAAGAACACTCGGGTGATATATTTAAATTTGAATTTTACTTTCCCAAAGGTCTACACACTAAAATATCATGTCTATAAGGACAAGTTTCTACAAAATGATGAAAATACTTATTCATACAGATCTGTTGAAATTGATGTTGTTTGTCCACTCTCTCTCTTTCTCTCTCTCTCTCTCCCTCTTCCTCCCTCCAAACCCTTTTCTTCTCTTTACCTCTACCTTTATCTCTATCTCTACTCTCTTTTTTTCTCTCTCTCTCTCTCTCTCTCTCTCTCTTTAAACCCTAGACTCGACGAAAACACCATTGTAGCCCAACTGTATTATCAAAGTGGCATTGGTAGAGGTGGCGACATCGCCGACGATGAAGTGGGCTATCGAAAAATGCCACAGTAAGTAGACCCTCTCTGTCTCGGAAATGGCGAAAAAGATGAGAAGAAGAGTACCAGAGGTTCTATGGAGGCTATTCCACAACCGCAATCGCATTTTTGCCGATACCATCATCTCTTTGATTCCACCATCTCTGTCGTTGCCCGAGTGTCGTTGCCAAGGATGGCAATGCCTTGGTTGTAGTGGCGATGACACCATGTCATTTCTTCTTAGGCCATATGACCCTTCTAACTATCGCAAACTTTTAACTCACAGGGTCGCTATCATCTCTAACAATGCTCGTCCTCTCTCAACTTTCCATCTCTTACTGTTGTTTTCAAGACGAGGTCTCTCTCTACCTTTACTCTCTCGCGTGAAGCTTTGGATCTCTTTCGACGGCACGAGTCACATCCACCACCGCCGCCGCAGCAAAGAAGTTTCTAGCGAACGGAGATCTGTATACTAGCAGATTTAAGAAAAAAAAAGTATGGTAGATTTGTACACCAGCAAATCTGTATATACAACATGTGTGTGTGTATAGAGAGAAAGAGAGAGAAATAAGAAGAGTCAAAAAGAAAAAAAATTCAAATAGGATGATGAGATTTGAAGAAGTGATTGTTTCTCTCCCTCTTTACTCTCTCACTACATTTCATAGATAGGATCAATCTCTACTATTTGTACAAATAAAAAAAATGTACAGATAAAAGATTGGATAGATAAAATTTGAACAAATAAGAGAAAAATTAAACATATAGGAAAAAAATTAAACATCCAAAACGACCACATGACTTCTCACCAAACTATTTCATAAAATGTAGGCTTCTCACCAATAAAAAAATATTCACTGGATTTAATGTATTAAATAATTGTTAGATTGGACTTTTCAACGGTTTTCTCTTTAAATAAAAAAAATACTCATAAAAATCAACCCATAATCGATCCTATAAAAAATAAATAAATAAAAAGCAGGATTAATTTCATTTTATCCCTTTATCATTTAGCTCAAATACACGTTACCTCCTTCAAGTTTAGAAATATACACATAACCTACTTGTGTTTTGAGGTAAATTGCAAAATTTAACTCTGTTAATGATTTTTGCACAAGTCAATATTACCTTTATTTTTATTCTCAATTTTCTTCATATGCCATTATCACCATAACTTTCTCTCTCTAAAATTGGACTACACACCTCTTCTAACTGTTGGAAAATTGATTTTATATAGGCTTATTTTAGGCCATCTTTGAGCCTAATTTTGAATGGGCCCCAAACGTCTTTTGGGGTAGATCTGAAGAGGTGATGTGTTCCTTGCTGCACGATAAGTCACACGGTAAAGACAGTTCGTCAAAACCATTTATGAGTGAATGGGAACTTGACGTCGTTTTCGGGTTTATGGAATGGACATTTAAATAATTAAATGTAGGTTTCCTTAAAATGGGTTGTCCCATATTGAAACTTTAAGAGAGATTGTGTATGTATATAAGCTCTAGATTGCAACATTTGGGTTGGACCCTAAGGGGCACCCCAAGTTTGTAGAATGGAGGAGTTATGGACAAAGTGAACCTTAGTCCAAACTACTACACGCGCACGCGCCGCTGCCATTCGATCAGCCGAGCCGTGCCGTGTGAGGTGTGGGTCGGGTCGGTTCTAATAATAATTTTTTAGACAAAATTTATTTGAATTTTTTCCAGAAATTCTTAATGAAATTAAATTCCAATTTTTGTGCCATAATTGAATTTAATTTTCTATCCAGATTATTACCTTATTCAGTCTGAAAATTCCTAATAGATCTAAACTGTTTTACAGTTTTAAAACTGTTAGAAACTGCCCAGCAGTTACAGATTTAAACCAGCAATAGTTATCTGTTTGAATTTGCCTCAGATCTGTTTGAATAGAAACTGCATCTTCTCAATTCAAAATTACACCTGTTCAGGTTGGTTTCATGCCTGTTCGGGCAGTTTGGTTGCCTATAAATAGAGTCATTTTCTAGCAGTCTAGTACATCCGAAAATTGATTGAAAATTTCATTTTGCTATCCTATTTTGCTCATTTGCATAAATTCTCTACATATTAGTTTTAAGGAAAATTAAAGAAAGTATAGAACACAAGGTTTTTATTCGCTGTACAAATTGTTTGGAGTTCTACTACAATTTGTGAAGATCATTGTATCCTGGGAGATAAACGTCTTTTATCCGTAAGCACCGTAGCGGGGCGAATTTGTCTTAAGAACAGAGTATCACACACTCGACTTGATCTTTTAATTATTTATTTGGTTTGGTAAAATAAATTCGGTAAGTATTTATTTTATATGTTTGATTTGGTTTCAATTATTTATTTTACACAGAAGATTGTTCCAACAATCTTAAGACAGATTCGAATTATTCTGTTTACAGAATTTTTCGTTTGTTTCCTTTTCTCTTTCTTCTTCTTACATAAATTAATTTTCGGTAATTTTACAAAATAATATTCTGGTTGGAAAACAAATAGTAGTAATATACTGTTTGATAGATAGTAGTAATATACTGTCTATTTTTTTTGACAACTAATAGTAATATACTGGTATCATTAACAATTCAAAATATTTATTTGTGAAATTTGTCAGAAATTATTTTTGGTTTTCAGAAATAATTTATGAGTGTTCATTAATTAAAATTCTGTTTCAGTATTTTAATTATTGAAGTGTTATAGAAATTTAATTTTCTGTGTGGAATTAATTTGGTTAAATAAAATTTTATTTTATTTTCAAATTAATTGAAAATAAAAGTTACAATTCCTGTTTCTTTTATTTTATAGAATTTAATTCTGTGATCTTGGTTTAAATTTTCTGTGTAGTATAAAATTCTAATTATAATTTTGTTTTATAATTTTGAATTCATGGCTACTGAAACTGGACAAACTAATGCCGAAACAAGTACTAGTATAGTGGCTTCAACTGCGCCAACCCCTTCTTCTGTTGTGACTGTACCAGTCAATTATGGTGAAAAACTAGAGAAGTTTGGAGGAACTAATTTTAAAAGATAGCAAAAGAAAATGCTATCTAAAGGAGGGGAAACTAAGAAGTACAAGTTTAATGGCAAGTGTTACATTTGTGACATCGGGCCAAAGATTGTCATTGCAAACGCAAAGGCAAAGAAAGATCAAACAAGAAGCTTACTCAAGCTTATATAATTGAAATGGACAAAATTTCCAATAGAGATGACATAAATCTTTCTGCAGTTGTTTCCGAAGAAAATCTTGTCGGAAATCCTAAAGAATGGTGGGTGGACACTAGTGCTACTCGCTATATCTGTGCTGACAAAAAGATGTTCACATCTTATCCTATAATGGACAACGGTGAACAACTTTTTATAGGCAACTCTTCAATTTCTAAAGTTGAAGGACAAATAAAGATTATTCTAAAGATGACATACGGAAATGAACTCACTCTCAATAATGTGCTGCATGTACCGGACATTCACAAGAACCTTGTTTCCGGATCTTTGTTGAGTAAGAATGGGTTTAGGCTAGTTTTTGAAAGTGACAAGTTTGTATTTATCAAAAACGGGATGTATGTAGGAAAATGTTATATGTCTGATGGCCTTTTCAAAATGAATGCAATGACTGTTGTACCCTCTGTTATTAATAAAAATACATCTTCTTCTTACTTGCTTGAGTTTTCAAATTTATGGCATGGTAAACTTGGACATGTTAATTATGGATCTTTGCGTAGATTAATTAATATGAAATGTTTACCTAAATTTGACATTGATTCAAATCATAAATGTGAAATTTGCATTGAGGCAAAATTATCCAAAACTCTTTTTCATTCCATTGAAAGAAGTACGGAACCACTTGAATTAATTTATAGTGATATTTGTGATTTTAAATCAATTCAAACTAGAGGTGAGAAAAAATATTTAATCACTTTTATAGATGACTATACTAGATATAGTTATGTTTATTTAATTCGAATTAAGGATGAAGCTTTGAAAACTTTCATTCAATATAAGAATGAAGTTGAAAATCAACTTGGTAAGAAAATTAAAAAACTTAGAAACAATAGAGGTGGTGAATATGAATCACCTTTTGGTGAATTTCGTAAAGAATATGGAATAATTCATCAAACCACCGCTCTTTACTCACCTTAGCAAAATGAAATTGCTGAAAGGAAAAATAGGACATTAAAAGAAATGATAAATGTCATCTTAATAAGTTCTGGATTACCTCAGAACTTGTGGGAGGAGCAATACTTTTTGCTAATTATATACTTAACAAAGTATCCCGAAAGAAAGTGAATCAAACACCTTATGAATTGTGGCATAGGAGAGTACCATCCTACAAATACTTAAAAGTGTGGGGGTGTTTAGCTAAAGTGGTTATTCCTAGTTCTAAAAAGACTAAGATAGGTCCTAAAGCTGTTGATTGCATTTTCATTGGTTATGCTAAGAATAGTAGTACATATCGGTTTTTGATTCATAAATCAGAACATTCCGAAATGCATGTAAATACTATTATTGAATCTCGGAATGCATCTTTCTTTGAACATGTGTTTCAAAATAAAATTGGATAAGAGACTAGTAATAATAAAAGATCTCATGATGCTATTACTAGTCAAGATCAAGAACATGATCAGGAATAAGAGCAAGAGATAGATCAAAATGAGGAAGATGAACTTAGGCGTAGTAAACGTGTTAGAACCTCAAAATCTTTTGGTTCAGATTTTCTAACATTTTTGTTAGAAAATGAGCCCTTAACTTTTAAAGAGGCTATGTCCAGTCCTGAGACTCCTTTATAGAAAGAAGTTGTCAATAGTGAAGTTGAATCCATCTTGCAAAATCACACTTGGAAATTGGTGGACTTACCACCAGGTTGTAAACCTCTTGGGCACAAGTGGATTTTTAAGATAAAAATGAAAGTGGATGGATCAATTGACAAATACAAGACAAGACTTTTGGTCAAAGGTTTTAGATAAAAAGAAAGTCTTGATTACTTTGACACATACTCACTGGTTACTAGAATAACATCCATTAGAATGCTAATTGCTATTGCATCTTTGTATAATCCAGAAATTCATCAAATGGATGTGAAAACCACTTTCTTAAATGATAAGTTAGATAAAGAAATTTACATGGAATAACCAGAATGGTTTTCTATTCAAAGAAAAGAAAAGAAAGTGTGTAAATTAGTTAAATCATTATATGGTTTAAAACAAGCGTCACAGCAATGGCATGAGAAATTTGACAAGGTAATGATGTCAAATGGATTCAAAATTAATGAGTGTGATAAATGTGTTTATATTAAAAATACAGACAAATGTTATGTCATTGTATGTCTTTATGTAGATGATGTGCTCATCAAATGTAGTAATAATGAAATAATTAAAACTACTAAGAAAATGTTGAATAAACATTTTGACATGAAGGACATGGGAATTGCTGATGTAATACTTGGTATGAAAATTACCAAAACATCAGAAGGTTATGCTTTGTCACAATCTTATTACATTGAGAAAATACTTGACAAATTCAGCAAAGATGATGATCATCTTGCTAGAATACCTGTGGATGTTAATTTGTTTCTTTCTAAGAATGTACAGGAAAATATTTCTCAATTAGAGTATGTCCAAATTATTGGAAACTTAATGTACTTGATGAACTGCACTCACCCAGATATAGCTTATACAGTAAGTAAATTAAGTAGATATACGAGTAATCCAGGAGTAGAACACTGGAAAAGCTATCATAAGGGTTCTAAGATATCTCCGATTTACTCGTAACATTGGGCTGAATTATACTAGATATCCAGCAGTACTTAAAGGATACTGTGATGCAAACTGGATATCGAATACTAGAGATTCAAAATCCACCAGTGGGTATGTCTTTACTCTTGGTGGGACGGCTGTATCTTGGAAATCTTCTAAACAGACTTGCATTGCTAGGTCTACTATGGAATCAGAATTCATAGCTTTAGATAAAACTGGGGAAGAAGCAAAATGGCTTCGCCACTTCCTTGAAAATATTCCAATGTGGCCAAAACCGGTGCCTGCTATATGCATACATTGTAATAGTTAATCAGCAATTGATAGAGTACAGAGTCATATGTATAACGATAAGTCACGACACATTCGTCGTCGACATAACACTGTGAGACAACTACTCTCTAATGGAATTATTTCCATTGAATATGTGAAATCTAAAGACAACGTAGTGGATCCACTAGCCAAAGGATTAGCAAGAGAGTTAGTTGAAAATTCATCGAGGGGAATAGGACTTAAGCCTATTAAATAAAAGTTACCACAACGGTAACCCAACCTAGTTGATTGGAGATCCCAAGATCTAGGTTCAAAGGGACAGCAGAGTTGTGTATGACTCAGAAGGATCACTGGGAAGTCCAATTCCTATCCATTTCTATGATGAAATAGTGATGTCTGCAGTGTTTTAGGTTAAGTAAAATTTTAATGATTCTTATATCTAAGTAAACCTGGTGGAGTATGGCAGGATACTCTTCATAACAATCACCCATATGAGTGTGAACTAGGCCGGTTCTATGAGATTTGTGAAGGGCTACAAGTCTTTAGAGCACTTATGAAAGACTAGGTTGTTCAAGGCCAAAATGAACACAATAGTGAGAACTAAACTGCGTTTGGTGTGTGAGTTCTATTGTCTTGGTTTACACAAACGGCTGAACAGTTCAAGACATCATGTTCACTAGTTAGCTAGTAAATTCGATAGTGTCTCACAAAGGAAGGTGCAAAGCCAAAAGCTACCTATCCTTTGCAGGATATTTCCAATTTCTATACTCTCTGTAATTAGATCATGTTGTTGCATTTTCTCTCCATTAAATTCCATTTATGTGGGGGATTGTTGGAAAATTGGTTTTATATAGACTTATTTTAGGCCATCTTTGAGCCTAATTTTGAGTGGGCCTCAAACGTCTTTTGGGGTGGGTCCGAAGAGGTGACGTGTTCCTTGCTGCATGGTAAGTCACACGGTGAAGACGGTTCATCAAAACCATTTATGAGTGAATAGGAACTTGACGTCGTTTTCAGGTTCATGGAATGGACATTTAAAGAATTAAATGTGGGTTTCCTTGGAATTGGTTGTCCCACATTGAAACTTTGAGAGAGCTTGTGTATATATATAAGCTTTAGATTGCAACACTTGGGTTGGGCCCCAAGGGGCACCCCAAGTTTGTAGAAGGGAGGAGTTATGGACAAAGTGAACCTCAGCCCAAACCACCACATATACGTGCACGCGCTGCCGCCGCCGTCCGACCGGCTGAGCTGAGTCGAGCCGTGCCGGGCGCGGGTGTGGGGGGGATGGGTCAGGTCGGTTCTAATATTAATTTTTTTGACAAAATTTTTTTGAATTTTTTCTAGAAATTAAATTCCAATTTTTGTGCCATAATTGAATTTAATTTTTTGTCCATATTATTACCTCCTTTAGTCCAAAAATTCCTAATAGATCCAAACTGTTTTATAGTTTTAAAACTGCTAGAAACTGCCCAGTAGTTACAAATTTAAACCAGCAACAGTTATCTGTTTGAATCTGCCTCAGATCTGTTTGAATAGAAACTGCATCTGTTCAATTCAAAATTACACCTGTTCAGGCAGTTTGGTTGCTTATAAATAGAGTCATTTTCCAGCAGTCTAACATTCGAAAATTGACTAAAAATTTCATTTTGCTATCCTATTTTGCTTCTTTGCATAAATTCTCTACATATTAGTTTTAAGGAAAATTAAAGAGAGTATAGAATACAAGGTTTTTGTTTGCTGTACAAATTGTTTGGATTGCTACTACAATTTGTGAAGATCATTGTATCTTGGGAGATAGACGCCTTTTATCTGTAAGCACCGTAGCAGGGCGAATCTGTCTTAAAGATAAAGTGTCACACACTCGACTTGATCTTTTAATTATTTATTTGGTTCGGTAAAATAAATTTGGTAAGTATTTATTTTATTTGTTTGATTTGGTTTCAATTATTTATTTTACATAGAAAATTGTTCCAACACTAACTAGGGCTGAGCAAGGAATCCGCGAAATCCGTAATCCAATCCAATCCAGTCTAATCCAGTAGGTTTGGATTGGTTTTTTAAATCCGTGGTTCGGTTCCGAATTGAAAAATTAAAAATCCGTAGTTCACGGATTGGTTCTGGATTGAACCCTACGGTTCCAGATTGGAACCGATCCGGACTGTATATAAATAGTGTATATTTTATTTTTATTATACACCCTCCTGCATAGTATCTTTTTTTTTATTTCATATAAAACTTAAATCCAAACTTAAACTCGCATAGTATTTTCTTTTATTACTTTTGTTTGCTAGTTTTTAGTGTTAATTTGTAATTGTCTAAATACTTATAGTGGAACTAGTTTTCTTATGGTTGTTTAAATTCTAAAACAGTTTGTCGCTATTATGAAAAGACATGTTATTATTGTGAAACTAAGATGGTGCCATATTTATATTTGTATGAAATTAAGTGTGATATATATTTTTTTGTTATTTAATTATGTAAATCCGTAATCCTAAACCGATCCAATTCGTGTTTAAATGGATTGGTTCAAATTGGTTCCACGATTTAGACGAATTGCATTGGTTCTAATTTTTCAAAAATCGTAGATAACAAATTGGCCCTGATTTTACTCCGATCCGGTCCAATCCGGACCATATGCTCACCCCTAACACTAACACACCACCATAACTCACGACAACAATCCAATCCCTTTACACTATTTCGCTTCTAAACCAAGACATTCACTTTATGCCTGCTCCAAAGCAACCATCATCATCTTCAAGCGTACAACCCTTTCAACTGTGAAGATTTGTAGATTTGATTCACAAGTAAATGTAATTTTTGAAGAAAACATAAAGCCCATTGTTGTATTATATATATATATAATTTTTTTCTTCTTCCAGTAAAACTGTCAATGTTATTAATTTTGTCAAATTATTTTATTATTTGCATTATGAAGCTTTGACCGAAGTACTTCTTGGAATATGTCTTCAATTCAGCAATGGTAGAGGGCCCTAATTTTTGTGGCTCAAATGGCTCGAATTTGCCAAAACGACGTCGTTTTGAGTACAAAACAACATCAAAATTGCTAAAACGACGTCGTTTTGGCAATTTTGAGCCATTTGAGCCACAAAAATTAGGGCCCTCAAACATTTTTCTCTTCAATTATAAAGTTCAAACCAATTACTCTCTTTTGTAATTTTTGAAGAAAACATGAAGCCCATTGTTATGTTATATATATATATATAAATATAATTTTTTGTATGTATACGTATAATTTTTTTCTTCTTTCAATAAAGCTGTCAATGTTATTAATTTCATCAAATTAGTTTGTTATTTGCATTATGAATCTTTGACTGAAATACTTTTATTGGAATATGTCTTTAATTATAAAGTTCAAACCAATTACTCTCTTTTGTCTTGGTTGGAATCTGATGAGCATTACAACAATTATAATTTGGGAATTTGGCTAAAAGTTAATTATTTTAGGTCATATTACCTTTTTATTTTTTACACATTTAAAAAAAAAAAAAATAAAAAAAAAAACTCAAAAAGTTAACTTTTAACTTACTTCTTAAAACAAGCCAAATCACTAATTTATTTGAATGAAAGAAGGTTATGGAAAAAATAATTTTGTGGCCACCATGTGGTGATTGTTTCTTCCAATTTATATGTATATATATGTGTGTATGTATATGATTGTGTTGTGTTAATAGGAAATTGTGGGGAGTGATGATGGTAGTGTTTCAATGGCTCATTTTAGAAAGTGGATTAAAAGTCACTTCCTAACTTTTAACCCATTTCTATTTCTCACAAAAAAAGTCAAAAAAATAACTTTTAACTATATTCTCAAAACACCCCAATGAGCGGGGATGTGACCATGGGTTGTGTGGCAGTGGTGTTAGAGCAATTGTGGTTTTGGGTTGGGTTCTTTGTGATGACATGCAATACACAAATTGTTGGTGATAAAATAAGGGAACGTTGATTTTAAATTATATCCTTAATAATGTCACCACGCTTCTTAACTAATATTGAGCTACACGCACGCACTACAATATTTTCTTAGTTTAGTGACATCTGAAAGTGTCACAAAATTATTCTTCTAATAACATTTTTTAGTCTTGTAGCATTTTAAACAAGTGTCATTTATACCAGTGCCACGGTAGGTACTAGTGGCACCTCAGTGACATTGCAAGTGCCACTACACCATCATGGTTAAAGACTTTCAATGACATTTGATGTCATGATAGACACTATTTGTAACACTATCAAAATGCCATTAAAAAAAGATTTAGTGGCACTTGACATTTGTAAGTGTCATTACACCATCAAGGTTAAAGACTTTCAGTGACACTTTAATGCCATGGTAGACACTATTCGTGACGCTATCAAGTGCCATTAAAGAAGACTTACAATCTAAAAAATGTCACTATATAGATTTTTAATGGCGCTTACTATGCCACAATTGATATTTTTAACAACTTCATAAATGCCACCAAATCCAATTCATTTGTGCCATTAAATGGATATAAGTGTCATTGGAGCTTATTCTAGTGACACTTTGCAAAGTTACTACCATTACTACGACATGTCACTTATATGTTCTTTCCATTAACACTTTATTGAAATGCCATTAGAGCATTACATGTTTGTTGTTCTGTGATATTTTTCTAAAACGTGTCACTAAATATTATTTTTGTGGCATTTTCTAAAAACATGCCACTAGTGTAGTGCCATTAAAGTGTATTTTTGTTGTAGTGACGGTTATCTATAACAGTTTCCGTTAATTTTACACTTTATTCCAAATTATCAGAGATTTATGTGTATATTTATAAACTAGAAAGAGATTAGTTTGTTTGGTTTCACTTTTCATAATTTATTTTTCAAAAAATTGAAATTTTTTATTTTTCGTGTGTTTATTTTTATTTTTATTGAATTTTTAAAAATATTTTAGAGATATTTACCAATAAATCCCATCCCACAAACAATTGCACCATTTGGTCCCATCATTGTGTCTGTTGCTCTGATTGGTCCCATCAGTGAGAGAATATAGTCTTGTTGATCCTTTTTTTTCCTTATTTGCTAATGTGTATTGGTCAGTTATACCCTTTTTTCACGTGGGTTTTTTTCTTTTCTTTTTGGTGGGCTTTCTTCTGTATATGGAAGTGCAATATGTTCCTTTTCATTGTGTTAGGTTTTGCTGGCTGATGTGACGGTGTGTGCTGCTCATTGGTGTGTCTGTGGACAGACTCTGGTTCCAGTTTTGCCGACAGGAAGACTCGTGTGTTGCAGGTATTGTTCTGTTTCGTGTTGATCCCCTTTTTCGTCTCAGTTGTGTGTCTATCTTACTCGTTGTGTCTTCGTGCTGGGCACATTTGTATGGAATATGTTCGACTGGTTATTCATGCGATTTGTACATGCGATTTGTACACCCACGATGTGTTGATCCATTGCTGTGTCTTCGTGCTGTATGGAATATCTTCGTGCTATGTCTTCGTGCTGGGCACATGCGATTTGTACACCCACGATGTGTTGATCCATTGCTGATTTGATGTTCATTTGTTACACATTGTTCGTTTTTGGGTAAAGCACGGGGTGTGGGTGGGTTGTTCACACCTATTCGTATGTAATATCCTACTGCGATGCATTCACTGTAATCTGAAACACTCAACATTATTAGCTTTGTCTTATTGTGTAATTTATACGATTTATACACATACTGTGTGTTTTTAATGTTCATTTGACACACATGGCTGGGTTTCTGTTTTACTCACGTCGTGTGGGTGGGTTGTTTACACATATTTCGTATGCAACAGTCTACTGCGATGCATTCACTGTTATTTGAAACATTCAACATTAGTCATCGTGTGTTGCAGGTATTGTTGTGTGTATAGCTTGTTCATTGTGTGTTGATGTTCCACATAATGTTTATAATAATATCGTTGTTCCTCCTTTGTATGGGCATGTGAACATTGCCGATTTGATGTGCGTTTCACACACGTGGCTGGGCTTTTATATGAAACACTTTGTCACATTGTTTGCATATTGTAGGGATGGACGCTCATGTTATGTTGGTGTGTTGTTACCGTAATACGAATGCCGTCATGAAGTTGCAATTGCCATTTCGATTTGATGACTTGGTTAATTATGTCCACCAAAATTTTGATGGCCTCACAGATGATGATGTGTGTTTACTTTTCAAGATTCCGGGATACAACAATTTCAAATTACAAAATGATATCGATATGGAAAACATGGTATCCCTTGCACGGTCTTTTCGTTTAGGACATATTGACATCGTAATTGAAACTCGATGCATGCAAAGTTCAAACGGTTTTGGTGACGCAAATCGGAAACCATGTGATGTTACATCCAGTAGACAGAGGGAAGTATATGAGTCGGGCGATGACGATGAACAAGATGAATTAGTCCCCAATTTTTGTCCTCATGCTGACAAAGTTTACATGTCTGCTCAATGGGCTAATGGTATCACACATGTGGGTCAAAGTTTTGAAGGCGGGGCTGCTGAATTCGTAATGTTTTTCGTAAGTATGCAGTTGAATGTGGGTTCCGGTTCAAGTATCTAAAGAACGACTCCGTTCGGATTACAGCCGTTTGCACGATGAGGGAATCAACAGGATGTATGTGGTCTATACATGCAAGAGTCCTTCATGCTGATGAGTTTTTTTACATTCGTAAGTGGAACGCGGAACACATTTGCGGTGTTGCTGTTCGGACACCCAAAAACCCGAGGGCAGGGTCTGATTTAGTGTCTGATGTTATCTCTGAGCGAGTACGTGACAAACCGCTCACACGACCATCCGATATTGTTTATGAATTGAAAAAAGATTATGGATTAGAGATAAGCTACCGAGTAGCATGGTTGGGAGTTGAGAAAGCAAGGGGCGAGATGTTCGGTGCACATTCCATTTCGTTCGATCAATTATGGTGGTATAGTAATGATGTTATGGAAAACAATCCGGGCAGTTACATTAACATTGATTACGATGACCAAAATCACCGGTTTGTACGATATTTTATTTCATTCAAAGCATGCATCGATGGATTCAATAATTGTCGCCCTTTACTATTCCTCGACGACACCTTCTTGAAGGGAAAATTCAAAGGCAACTTGCTAGCTGCTACTGCAAAGGATGGCAATCAAGGTTATGCCCTTTCTTAGCACACAAACTGTTGTTTTTTTTTTTTTTACAAATTAAATAACACTATGATGTTTGCGTCATACCCACCTGCTAAACCCACTGTTAATTATGCACACAGGTTTATTCCCATTGGCAATTGCAATTGTCGACTCGTAGAACACAACTAATTGGGCTTGGTTTTTGGAACACCTCGCGAACATGGTCAAACCAGACAGGACGATCACATTTATTTCCGACCGACACACAGGACTTCTTGAATCAATTCCAATCAAATTTCTATATGCCCACCACGCTTTCTGCTTGCAACATTTGCAATGAAACTTGCAAGACAAGATGCGATACACCAACAAGATGCACCGACTCGGATTGCTAAGTAAATTTCGTGCATGCGCTTACGCACCGACCGTAACAGCATTCAACTCCAGCTTAGAAAGCTTCAAGGCATCGGGCAAACAAGTGGCAACGGGTTTTCTGAAAGACTTACCGCCGGCGTATTGGGCAAATGCCTACTTCCGGTACGGACCTGATCATTACTATATTCCACCAAATTAGTTTCATACATTTGTCTTGCTTAATGCATTTATCCTTCATAATTACATGTAACTATTTTATTACATGTTTTCATCTTTGTGTCTGCAGGGGTGACCGGTTTGGTGAGATGTGTTCCAACGCCGCTGAGTCATTCAACTCATGGATTCGGGAGGCACAACACCTCCCAATCACGAAGATGGTTGACAACATTAGAACGAAAATTATGGACCAAATGTCAAAACGCCGACGCAAGGCAGCCGCATGGCCTGGAGTTCTTTGTCCGAAAATCGAGTCTCATTTGGTCAAAGCTTACAACAAAGGCAGGGCATGGCTTGTAAGCCAATCGAATGACGATGTGTACGAGGTCCATTCATACCCATCAGTACTTGTGGATGTTGGCAGGCGGACGTGTTCGTGCTTTCAATGGCAGATAAAACGAATTCCATGTGCACACGCATTGGTTACAATCCGAAACAGCGGATGAGATTTGTATGACTTGGTTGAACCATATTACCATGTGTCGGAATATCGATCCACATACTCATCAAGCATAACCCCAATACCAGCTGTTGATAAACCTCCGCTCAACACCGAAGATTTCGTCATACACCCACCAATTGTGAAACGACCACCTGGAAGGCCAAAGAAAAAACGAATTATGTCTCGAGGTGAAGAAACACAGCAAATTAGATGCGGACGTTGTCAACGCATGGGGCACCACAACAGGAAGACATGTAAAGAACCCATTTAGCCGTCACGTCATGCAAGATTTATGGTTAATGTTTTCATTCATAAGTTTGCCATTGTTATTTTCCTTTTCCCACTAAGTAAATAAGTGTGTGTGAACACACCGGACATCCCGTACTACTATCGTTGCTGTTATTACGTATTAGTATCACTTTCAGTAGATAGTCGTCTTCATTACGTAAGTCGGCCAAATAATTTGGGTCATTCCCCTTATTAAACATTTTCGTTACCGTTGCTGTTATTACATATTACTATTGCTTTCAGTACATAGTCATCTTAATTATGTAAGTCGGCCAAGTAATTTGTGTCGTTCCCCATGTTAAACAGTTTTCGTTATTAAGTAAGTGCTACGTATCGTATTTCATTCGTTAATATTTTTGTTACATCGCTGGCATCATCACACACATTCACCCAACCACCACACAAATAATGAAAATGTGCTCCATTTGCAACTCATAAGTATTCATAACACAGACTCACATAACCACCCTATGCCTGCAACATACAAAAAATCCTACCCACCCTACACGTGGAACAAAACAAACCCACAAATTTTGTGTAAGCACACATAATGATGACGTTCAACTAATCAAACCACTGAACTACGCACCACATAAACACACTGTCAAACATTCTCACCAGCCAAAAAACATGTCATAAACACACTGTCAAACATTGCCCACGCATATATCACAAGTCACAAAAAAAAAAAAAAACAACACATTCACAAATACCCAACATCATATTTATTACGAAATTAATACTGTTCACGTACGTTCACAAAAACCAAAACACCATGCACATACCAATAGCTAATCAAAAATATATAACTGTACGCTATTGTTTTCCACATGTGCCCAAAAACCATGCATATACCACTATCTAATCAAAAATATATAACTGTACGATGTTTGTTTTCCACATGTGCCGAAAGCACATGCACATACCACTGCCTAACCAAAAATATATAACTGTACGCTGTATGTTTTCATATGTGCTTCAAAGTTAACATTCAGTTGGAATGTTTAAGACCCCTGCTGATGTCGTTGACAAATCCTTTCACCATGTTTGCTCTCAACACGATCCCATTTGTACCTTGCAATGATCGCGCTACATCAACATGGTGCACGTACTGCCTCATCACCGCGCAAACAATAACCGCACAATCCAGCCTGCGGTGGGAAAACAATAAATGAATAAAATTCCATTCAAACTCCACAATCACTTTCGTATACAACGGACAAATAACACAGTTAACTTACGAGTCGGCTTTCTGCTGGGGGCAGTCTTCAACAGCCTCGAGAGGATGGTTGAACGTCTCAGCGATGCTAACTTCGTCTATTCCATCTTCTCGTAAGGAACGCTTCATTACAACCGAAACACGTTCCTTCTGTCACACACAAAACACCCACAGCAATAATATTCAAATACGTAACACAACAAATCCCCAATCAACATAACAACATAATGTGTTCCTTACCAGTACAAGTGCTTCATTATAGTGCACGTCAGACCTGCCAGCCGAACGTTGCCTCATTGGATTAAAATGTTTCCAACTTCCATCCTCTGCGTCGTACACCACCAGTGTCCAGTGTGCGTTGTTGCATATGGGAAAATGAATGTACCGACATTCCTTTGATGCTGCAAAATTTTTCAACACATAACTTTCCATTGTTTGGTTGTTGCCAGATTTGAAAACACTCTACAAAACAAACATTTAATATCAGTACATAATGCACTGGTAATTATACAACAACTGAACAATAACATCCTCACCATGCAAATACTGCTGAAGAAGTAAGACTTGTCCGCTAAAACATCATCAGCACAGACATGTGCCTGCTCTGTCACCAATGTCTCAGCATACGCATCAATCACCTACATTTAGACACAAAAAAAAAAAAATTCATAAATCAACAACATGAAACACGTACGTCTACACAGAATCTACACTTCCCCGAAACACAACACAGCACATGACAAACTAACTTAACAATACAACTCACATTTCCACATATACTTTCTCCCCGTACAAGACTCTTGATGTCCGTAAAATACACAACCACACCACTTTCACCACTGGCCCACATGACAGCCCTACAAAGAAACCAAACACATCATCAAAAAAAACTCACCCACACACAACACATATACGGAAAAAAATTACACAAACACCGGCACATACCCGTCGCCATTCCGTTCGTAAGCCTTCATTATTTTCTCCTTCTCCTCATACGTCATCATTTTCCAGACTCCAAACCGGTTGTTCAGGTCAAACCCAGACCATTTACTAGCAGCCACACCAACTGTGTCCACGTCTACAACTGCGTCATTTACAGTGCCTTTCCCCACTCCCACAGCCTTGCAACCGTATGCGACTTTTTTCTTTTCCTGCTCCCCAACTACCTGGTAGTCATAATCTTTCAGCGTTAGTTCTTTCCTGACTTTGTTCTTCAGGTTACGAACGAATGAATTCCTTATACGTTCCCCTTTATTCGGAAACACTCCCACTTCGAGGTCCGACAAATTTACATCACCCACACTACGGTCTGGCACCGGACTAGAATCGGACACTGTGTGCACAGTAACGTTATCACCACTAACACCAACATTTAAACCGACCCGAATAGGCATAACATCATGCACAACCGTCACACCAAACCCACTACCTCCTTCGCAATTGCTTGCACCAACGTCCCTAAAGCCAGTTGGTGTGTTCATCCGATAAGCTTGTGTAACTGTGTGTACTTGTTGGTCAGCCAGTTGGTCTTCTAACATCGAAGTTGTTTGCCGTAATTCCTTGTTCTCATTTTCAAGTTTTCGTATCTCGTCATCCTTAACCTTCACAACACAACCAAACCCACCAACAATGTTAACGGCTTGCATTTCCATCTTACTCTTCAAACTAACTACTTCATCTTCCAGCTTCGAGATTGTCCCCTCGTTCGCCTTGTTCTTCAATTCCAAATTTGCCATACACTTCAAAGCATTCTCCAATTCCGTTAAACCAGCCACCTCATTCACTGCATCACGTACCACGTTGCCCGAATCTTTCCCTTTCACCCCCACGCCATCCACCACCTCATGCGTCACACGTTGCATCCCATCACCAGCTCCGATAACCACATCCTTCACTCCATCGTCACGACGGCCAACTCCTTGCTCGTCTGTTGCCAAAATTTCACGTTCATACTCCAACGACTTCATCCTGTCAATACGTACCTGCCAATCAAACAAAACCAAACACAAACCAATCAACACAATATTCACACACCCCTCGTCCAAAAACAGTTATGAACAAAAATTACACATTACTATGCAGGTACTACACCTCGAATTTGCCATGTGTTGATAAATCCAAACCCCGTATCCGGGCAACTAACGCGCCAATGTCCCATTTCATAAATCTTGGGAACATACTCTCCGTTTCAGGTTTAACCAGCGTCGAATGTTCACAAATCCAATACTGCGTTCCAAAAAACAAAATTCTGTTAAACCAACCATTATTTAAACAACATACATATTGTAAAACGGTTTATAAATTTCCAAAACAAAATACAATTGGCATACCAGTAACGCGACAACACACCTAGTGACCTTCTCCGGCGTCTGATGAAATTCTTTTATTGAACCCATCAACATTTGTAGGATTGCACCAGTCCAATCGTATAAACGTACGATATTCAGATCATTGATGTATCGAACAAACGCCCAGCTTATCGTCTCCCCAGAATTAGCAAAAAACATCTTTCCACACATATACAGTGTCAACAACTTCGCTGCGTCCTCCTCGTCAACCCTTCTTCGCCCGGCCACGGCTTCTTCGAACAAATTCTTAACGAGCTTCGACGTAATCCTCACAGTGTTGTGACTCCTCCGCTGAATGAAATCTGATGTCATCCTTTGACAAGGAGACAGATCAATATGCTTAGTACCACATTGAATCCCAAACAGGAGTCTAACATCACTTCTACTCAGCTTCACATAATTTCCACCAATGTTGAACGCATCACTTTGTGCATCATACGTACGTATGATTTTCAAAATCGCATCGTCATACTTTCTGAATTCATTGTGATTCAGCTTGTTAATTCGGATTGCCTCAACCATGATCCAAAACGGAGTCCTCTTCAACTGTTCAAAGTGACCAGCACTTAAAGGAGATGTCGTCACCAGCTTCACGATCCCAGCGATGTTGGAGCGGAAGTTAATCCTTGTGGGTGCAGTGCGTGACGGCCCTGCAGCCATTTTGTTAACTTGTTCACGACCATCCTGCTGATTTGTCTTCGATTGCTTAAACAGTATGCGCCCCTGCATGTTAATGCCCAGCTTGTTCGATTTTGCCCCGAATACACCTTCAACACGCTTCCGTTCACAAGACCGCGTCCACGGACTTCTGTTATCGTCACCACCTACATTATTACAAAAACCGCATTAGTTACGTTGCATACACCCAAACACCAACCCAACATACACACAAAACCAACGACACTAAACACATATAATCACAATCATTAAAACCCACAGCTACAACAGAAGCCAACAAAACCACACACACACCCAATCATAATCATGACAACACTGAACACCTATACTCACAATCATAACTCAAAGAGCTGATACAAACTAACTCAATCACAACTACCACTAACATGCAACTCACAATAACAAACATAAAATCACCACAGTTACAAGCATGGTCTGTGACAGAAACATGTTTCACAACTAATATCACCCCAGACGAACACAACTTATTCAATCAAACCACCCACATACCAAACATTACACCCTGTGTTACATGTTCAACACATGCAATCACCAACAAGTTAGGGCAACATTAAGAAAAAAAAAAAAAAACACCCCAACACTATTAAAATAAAAAAAAAAACAACATAACCGACTGATTCGGAATATCACACAAAAAACACAGCACCACACACACAATCATTCAAACCCACAGCTACAACAGAAGCCAACAAAACCACACACACCCAACATCGTCACATACAGTAAACGACTCAAGAAAACCCAAAAACGAATCACAAAAATACCAACCCCACAAACACCCAAACCCTCCATTCTTCATAGACACAAATCGATTGCTTCGGAACAGGACAAAAAAATCACCACACCATCCACGCAGTCATTCAAACCCAAAAACGACTTAGAACCAACAACAAACCCACAAACACCAAAATCCCCCATTATTCACACTCAAAAAACGACCAAACGACACCCACAACCATTCACCCTCATAAGAAACATGACGAAAAGGAAAACCACAACAACAGTGCGTGACACGTACCTTTCGCAGACATCGTTCCACTCCAACTGTGAAACACCAACGCCTCCTTCGAATCGTCTCCACACAGATCGCAATTGTCGAACAAATTCGATAGACAGGAATTAGGGTTCCCCAAAAATGCTTAAATGGTTTTATGTCATACAACGCATTAAGGACACCATTTGCGTAATGGGTCGGGTCGAAAGGTGTGTCACGTGCTTCAGCCTCCCAAACGTAAGAAACTACAAAAAGCATTAGTGTACTTTCCAGTTTCGTGGCACCCACCAAACACAATCAACGTGACACGTGTCAATTTAATTGCAAATTAGTCAGACGTTACACATTATATACAAAATGGTATTTATGTCATTTGACAATACAAAGGACCAAGTAGATCATAAGAATATATATTAGGACTAAATGGAGTACAATCTCAACATTTAGGATTTATTGGTAACTTTCCCAATATTTTAAGTAAATTTTTTTAAAATAAATTTTTAGATACATTTATCATAAATACACTTTAAAAGTATAGTATTTGTAGGGGTGTAATTTTGGCCCGGTCTGGCCCATGTCGGGTCTTACGGGCTCCCGCAAAAAATCTTGCCGGCCCGGCCCACGGGCCAGAAAAATAAGCCCAGGCCCAAGCTTAGGCCTAGGGGTATTCAGGCTTTGGACGGGCCCTTGGGCCTAGGCTCGGGCTTTGGGCAGGCTTGGGCAGGCCTAAACGAATTTTTAAATTTTTTATTATTTTTTTTACCAAAATTTTATTATTTTCCATTAAAAATAACACTGAGCCTCGGGTGGGCCGGACTTCAAACGATGGTCCTAGCTCAAGGCCTCGGGTTGGGCTTGGGCCTAAATGGGCTGGGCCCACCTTGGGCAGCCGGCGGGCTTTGGGCCGCCGGCGGGCCACGGGTCAAAATTACACCCCTAAATATTTGTGAAATTTTTTAAAAAAATTTCATTAAATATCAAAAATAAAAATGTAAAAATATAATATATTTTTGTATTCTTATATATTTATTAATTTTTAAAAAAAGTGAAACTAAACACAATAAATATATTTTTGAGTTAAATTAAAATAAAATACAAGGCCATTTTGAGAACTTAATTAAAAACAAAATTTTAACTTTGAACTTATTTTGAATCGCATTACTGATCAATTTATTTTTTTATAAATTTAAAAAAATAAAAATAACAAATCAACTTTTAACCCAACTCTCAAAAACAATCCATAATTAAACCAAATAAAAAGTTTCAAATCATGGAGTTGATTTTTATTGTAGGTAAAAAAACTGAAAAAATACGTGAAATCAATCCACCGACGATCTAACCAAACCAACTGTTAGACCAGCCTGCAGTTTCATTTCATTCCTTTTGCAAAGCCAGCTGTGTCTCCTCCCCACAACTACTCAGAAATCAAAAAAACAAAGAACTTTCTCTCTCTCACTAGCTAACCGTCATTTTCTCTCTCCTCCCATCTCCGTGATCCTCCACAATCCATCAACTAGTAAACAAGAAACAGAGAGAGAGAGAGAGAGAGAGAGAGAGAGAGAAGCACAAGTCAAAAAGAGAAACCAGAGAGATGAGTGTGATTGAAATCCTAACGAGAGTCGACGCGATCTGCAAGAAATACGACAAGTACGACTTCGACAAGCAGAAACATCTCAACCTCTCCGCCGCTGACGACGCCTTCGCCCGCCTCTACGCCGCCGTCGACTCCGACATCGACGCCGCTCTTCAGGTCTCTCTCAAAAAGTTCTATTTTCTAGGGCTTGCGTTTGATTTTTTTTTTTTTTTTTGCAGTTGGAGGTTTTGATTTTTTGATTTTGTAGAAAGCGGAGGCGGCATCGAACGAGAAAAGTAGGGCCTCTGCGGTTGCTATCAATGCCGAGATTCGACGCAACAAAGCTCGGTTGCTTGAGGAAGTCCCTAAATTGGAGAGATTGGCTATAAAAAAGGTTCGATCTTTTTGAAATTATTCTATTGATTTTATAGTAGAAATGTTTAATTTGATAATTTAGTTTAACTTTATTGAATTTGAATTTTGTGGTTATGTGATATTTTTGAAACCATAGAACTGAGGTTGACTTCAGCTGATTGTTCAACAGTTTAGGGGAACTTATGATTCTAAGTTTATGTTAGAATGTTCTAAATTTGGTTGGGTTTCAAAAGTGACAGCTTCTTGGATTTTTTAAGCTTGATTTGTTAGGGTTTTGGGGTTGAAATATCCATTTCGAGGACTGTGAACAGTGACCTGTGAATTCTAACTTTTAAGTTTTGTGAAAACAAGGAGGAGGAGGAAGAAAAGTAGAGGAAGCAAGAAAAGTTTACCCTGATAAGGGTGAAGCAAAACACATAAAAAATATATAATCTCCAGTTCTCTAGAGCTCAGCTCCATTGAATTGAGGAATTACAATAGTATTTGTAGGATTTTAATAAAGTTTGATTATTTATCAAAAAAATAAAAATAAAAAAGAACAAAGTATTTGTAAGATGCTGTATTTCTCATGTTTCCATTATGAATGTGGACTCACAACTAAGAATGATAAACCTTACTGATTAAAATATTGTAAACCAACTGAAAACTATAGGAAAGACCCTAAAACATAGCTTCAACCATAATACGACTCATTGGCGACCCTCGTGACCTGTGTTCAGGAAAACTGAAAACTATGGAAGTACGCTCAACTCGGCCTTAGAACCTAATAAATTACATGTAAATGTTTTCTTTTCTTTTCTTCTTCTTTTTTTATTTTTTATTATATATATATATATAACGGGCCAGCTTGCGCATACCTCGACTAATTCTGGAGTTCTGAAATTAATGACCAGGCAAATCTCTAGTAGCCCCTTAGAGTGACTCAAACTCGAGACCTTGAATCTTATCCTCAAGTCTTTACTTTTTGGTCAATCCCTTGGGATTTAAATTACATGTAGATCTGTCCAGCTACTTCCAAACAAACTTCATATTATTATAATTGGAGACTTTCAAAACTTCCATGGTTCCCTTCCTTTTGACTGAAAAAGCATCTTGATAACCGTGGCACCCATGGCCTTCGTCTTAAGCTTCTAAAGCCTATTAGATTTGTTTAACCGTTTGACAGATGTTGCATCAATAATAAATCTTACTTTCAGGTTAAGGGGCTTTCGACAGAAGAACTTGCTGCCCGTAATGATTTGGTCCTTGCTCTGCCAGATAGGATTCAAGCCATACCAGATGGGACTGCAGCTGCTCCCAAACAATCTGGAGGCTGGACAGGTTCAGCTTCCCGCACAGAAATCAAGTTTGATTCAGGTGATTGGTTGCCTTTATTCTACTCTTTTTCTCCCTCCTTTTTTCTTTTTTTTGGGAGGCTCTTACTTGAGATTTGTTGTTCAATTATTTGTTTCATTTGGATCATAGATGGACAGTTCAAGAGTGAATACTTCCAGCAAACAGAAGAGTCCAGCCAATTCAGGCAAGAATATGAAATGCGGAAAATGAAGCAGGCATGTAATTCTTTAGAGTTGAATGCCTTTCTTTTTTAATTGGAGGGAAATATGATTTTTTTCTTTCTGATGAGGATTTGTTCTTTGTGGTTTCTGCATTCATTGTTCTATTGATTCCAAATAAAAAATAAAAATAATGTGTTTTACTTTGATGTTCACACAGGACCAAGGATTGGAAGTGATATCAGAAGGTTTGGATACATTGAAAAACATGGCCCATGATTTGAATGAGGTTTGCTGCTGCCTTGTGCATTTGTATCTGTTGCTTTGTCCCATTTTGTGCACATCAATTTATGACTTTGCAATTCATACAGGAAATGGATCGGCAAGTTCCTTTAATGGACGAGATTGACACTAAGGTTTGAGAACTCGTCCTGTCCTGTTAATATCTAAAGCTACGAGTATTCTTAAATTATTAATGGTGTATTTCTTCACATCCTACAGGTCGACAAGGCCGCATCTGATCTTAAGAACACCAATGTGAGACTAAAGCATACTGTTAACCAGGTGATTGAGCTGCCACTGTATTTTCTGTAGATTTGCATCACTTTGTGTGCTGCAGAGCTGTGCTATGTCGCAGATCTCTTTGCTGGATTTGACAGAAAGTTTTGATTTGTTTCAGTTGAGGTCCAGTCGAAATTTTTGTATTGATATTATATTGTTGTGCATAATTCTTGGGATTGCCGCCTATCTATACAAGTAAGTTTCACTTTCTCTAAAAAAATGGAAAGAAAATGTTTTATCCAATTCTTGGTAATAGCTGACTTGCTTAATGGACTCTAGAAAATAATTTCATGCATGGGTGAACTTATAGTTAGAAGCCAATAATTGAACTTATAAACTAAAGCTGAGTGCATGGTTATTCTGGTTGAATCTTCTTCTTGCTTGGTTCAGTTTCTCCTGTTAATCTCTTTCTTTTCACTACCTTAGTGCATTTCAATGAAATAACAGTTGTCGGATTGATTCTCATACTTGTATGGGCTGAAATTTGATTGTTTGGTCAACATTTGATTTTTCAAATTTCCTTCTCTTTTGGTTTAGTATTTTAAGCTGTCATTCTGATGGTTGTTGTACCTGCAGTGTATTGAAGAATTAAGATGATCGATGGGCTACTGTTTCTGCTCGTGATATTGGCTTTGTCTGGTATTGTTTTGCGTTGATTGAGGCCTTGTTATGTGCTTATTTTGGAGATGATTTGTTTTTCCGGTGTGTGTATGTCTTTTCTCATACTTTTGACTACTAATAATGTATATTTGTTCCAGCTTTCATTTTGTCTCCTTAATTTAAGGTATCATATTTCTATGCATATGATTAATGTTGTGACTTCTGTAAACACCACTTATGGTATTTGTGCAACCTATAGATGGAAGAACCAAATTTGGATGAATTTGTAGGCTAGGGTTGCATCAACCGAAACTCCTATAAAAACTGATCTTGAAAAATCTGCAATTAAAGTCTAGGATATTTGCTGTTAGGATTAAACTAGGGATTGGCCCAGCTGAATGTTAAAAAAATGAATTCGTGCTGGTACTAAAGAGCAAGAGTTCAGGATTTTATTGAGTTGATTTACAACAAAAATTTGTTCTGCATCACTTTTTCATAGAAATCTCCTTGTGGTTTTAATTTCTTCTCGGAACTTTTTTTTCTTCTTCCGCACCCCCCCCCCCCACAACACCTAAAACATTGGAAATATTATTAAAGTTGACCTTTCAGTTATAGCTGGGTTGTTATGTCAACAATTTCGTGTTATGGTAGTCAAACTTACATCATATGATACCGTGATATTGTAGACATGCTATTTACTGCAGACAACAAAGTAGTAGAACGAGTGATATTTGGTGCTCTATGCTACAACAACCTCCTTACCATAGAAAAGTTGTAAAATCGATCAGAATACTAGTAGCATAGGATGTGGCCAGCATTCAACAGTATAAGCGTTTTTCTTTTTTTAAAACCTAAGAATAGTTGTAAATTCAATCCGAATAATATTAGCATAGGATGTAGCCAGCATTCAGTGGTGTTTGCCCAGTTTTCTAGCTGGAAAAAATTGATCGTCTCTTGGGTCTTCTTTTCCCTCTTCTTTGTGGCATTTAATGGCTATTAGATGTTCCAAGGAATTAGCCTTTTCTATGTTTCTTGGTGTAGAGGGTCCAAATGTAAGCATTGGAGATATGGATACTGCAAACGTTTAGTTGGAGATGATGGAGATTACTGTGAGTAAAGAGCAACGCAACCCAAAGGAATAGGTGGTGAATATATGATCCAAATGAGGAGGGGAGCCTTTTATAAAGTAGAGGAGATTGAGGTAAAGTAACTTATCAGAAAAAAAGAAAAAGAAAAAGAGATTGAGAAAAAGTTGAAGTCCTTTTAGTATGTAAGTGGGCCTTGTGTTGCAATTGAAATAGAAATTATTTGTGATCAAGTTAGGATTCTTCTCTATGATAATCTGATAAGGATCTTATGACGTCGATGATATGAAGATAAGTGACTGTCGACGATTGGTCTAGGTGAAGACATCATCCACACCCGGATGAGACTTTGCTCTTGGCCACTAAGCCACATGATTCCCAATTCTCAGAATGGATCATGACACTACTCGAAGATCACACCCTGGACACAATATTGGCCATGAAACTATCTGAAAACCACACTATGGCTTCATACCAAGCTGCAAGAGGCCCCCAAGTCTTGCTAGTCAATTTTGGCAAACATCAGCTTGGGTATGTGAGAGGTGAGGAGGAGGTTCTAGTCTAGCAGGAGATCCTCACTCTTCTGAAAGATAGGAGAAAGTGGCCCCTACCGAAGGGTCTCACTCTTTTTGAGGTTAAGAGTCAAGACAAATGTTTTTGTTTTGTCCTTATGGTACCGTTGGAGATGTGGACACTCTTTCAGAAAACCTCACCTAAAACATATGATGACCCCTAGTCCAACATCAGTTCTATAAAATGGCACATAAACTGATTCGTGTTAGCGCCCTTCCTTCAGCTAGCTCTGCTTGATCTATACATCTTTTTTTTTCTTCTAATAGATACTAGTCATATAATTGATCTTTCGGTTTTTGAATTGTGTGGTTCAGTTCAGGTTGTTTTACGAGGTTGGTAATTCAAACCCAAATTCCAACATCAGTTAACATAACTAAATTATGTATTTCACTGATTCAACCAATTTGCATAGAAAGTTTCAATTTTACAAATCAAACCTGAATTCCATTTCCCCAAAATTCAACATAAATAGTGAATATCAGAACAAAACAATTTTAGAATTCTAATTTGATAATCATACTTCATAAAAAATACCAACAAAAAATTCCATTCTAAACCTGGCTATGCCACCTACCTGAAGATCTCCACGAATGACTATGATTCTACCATTGATGGACTGAAATAGTAGCATTGCAGACACCCATTGTCCAGTGAGGAAGAGGGAGAGAAGAGCAGAGGGAAGAGTGAGAGAGAGAGAGGGAGGGAGGGAGGGAGGGAGGGAGGGATAAGTTTTACGGTATATTATGACAGATCTGGCAAGGACTTTATGTATAATCATGCACTAATGCATTCAATAATAGATTTGAAATGGGTAAATGGGATTTCTGTTGGTTTTGATTCACTCTGTGTCCAAAATACAAAAGCAGGATACCAAACCAAAACTGATAAAAAACCTATCGGTTGGTCGGCTATTTTACACCCCTACTTCCTACGGTATCTCGACCGCCAATAATACATGGCAGTTCGAGTCTATAGAATAAAATGTGTTATCTTAAAAAACTGATCAACCACCAACTCACATGATCACAATTAACAGTTGCAATTGGGAAGTCACTCTCTTGTGACTGGCCCGTAGCCAACTGATGAGTGTGACACCTATTGCTCGTCTGTCCAATATCCCTCCATATACTAGGCCTATAACATTTGTCTTCCAAGAAGAGAACAACTTTATCTTGCCTAAGATGGATTATACCCCTTCCATTTAGCTCCTGGATTAGAAAATTCCCATCTTCCCCATATTTGATTCACAACGAGTTTGAAAAGTTTTCTGTGAATAAACACCTTTAATAGCATCAGATTCAATTACCTCAACCAATAAAGTATTAAATCATTCTACAACTCAATGCATTTGCAACATGGTTTTGTGAACTATCCTCATGCTTAAGGACAAAATTGTAAGCTTCAATGCTTGCACCACATAAAATTCTACATTAATACAATTTCCTTGCGTCGTTAACTTCTTGCTTAAAATGCAATAGGTTTACTCCGTTGGCTAAGATTCTACCAAACTGGCTTGAGAAACATCACATTCCACTTCAAGTGCTAGGTTGAAATCATCCCCGTTGCAGGCAGGAAATGGAGATCTCTACATCACAATCAATGATTGTGAGAGAGCCGCATTAATAGATCAGTATTTTAAAACTCATAATGATGTGGCAATTTATAGACTCTTGAATTTTGATGATGTTCCACAAAATAGACCCAGGTGGTGGCTTCTCTTCTTCCTTATGGAATGAGTTTATCTCTACTTTTTTGGACATTGACATGTATATCATATCCTTAACTGAATCGTAGCTCCTTTTGCAAGTTTTTGCACTTCCTATGCAAGGGTGCCACTTGCTGGGTCAAATCTACTAGAAGGTGTTAATTTTTGTCAAGCTGCCCTCTCCTTGCCTTGAAGTATAAAAGCAGTTTCTAAGGACTTGAAACTTACTTAATGTAAAAAAGTAACAAAGAGAAAAAAAATAGAAAAAATAAACACAGTAGTGTATTGAGAAAAAAGACTTGATAATTCACAAAAGCAAGCATCAATAGTGGTAGATGAACAAAAATCCCGAAGTGGCTGTGTTTCTAACATGCTCTATACATACTAACAATTGAGTACCAAATCCTTATTTTGTCACCCTTAAGAATACCATTAAATCCATGACTACAGTTACAAAATCCTTTTCCGTTAATCCCATACGGTAAAAGCATAATAAAACACTCACTTAAATCATCAAACAGAACTCTAATGCTAAGATTAAGAATAAGAATAAGATAAATTAATTGGTCACTTTGTTTGGTCCTGGAACTCCTCCTTTAACTCCAGCATTGCTAAACTTTTATCAGATTCTTCTCCTGAGCTGTATCGCATAAGAAAACATACATAACAACATTAATTACATTCTAGCTCAAACAAATCCAGTATTTGGAAATATAAGTTTGCATACATAAGTTTGCACCACAATTTAATTTCAATAAAAAAATGCCTTAACCACCTACACATTTTCTAAATTAACCTAAATTCATTTCAATTGCAAAAAAATTGTTAGTCACCAAATATGAGATCATGCCTTGCACATAAAATTAAATTTACACAATGTCTAGGACTCTTGCTTGTACACAAATTTCCTAACTCATCCTAGCAACTAAAATTTAACATACTCAACATAAAACCTAAGAACAAATTTATGCATTTACATATTTATAGCATGTGAATTTATAAAAAATGAAGTTTTGGGGTGTGAAAACCTTACTCGAAGCAAGTCTTTATTAATAGAGCTGAAAGGAGTACAAAGAGCTTACAAGCTTGCACTCATCAACAACACCCTCAATGTCGATGATGCCACTTCTTATCATTTGTGTAGTTACCAGTAACAGTCAAACCATTCGAACTCACGTTCACCTAGTTTATTTTTATATTGCTCTTCTTGTTTATTACATTTTTGTCTTATTTATCTCAGATTCTCAGTTTTGTTCTGTGTGTGTGTGAGGTAAGTGAGCAATTTTATTACCAGAAAAGAGAGATGTAATGAGGCTTTGGACATGACCTGTCTGTAAAAAATAAACCTTCGAGGCAACATAAAAACAAGATCTAACCAAACAAAGAAAGTAAAATCCTCACAGCTCGAGGGACTAGGCTAAAGCACAAAAACCAAAATATAAACAAACAAACCACACCCATCCAGAACACTTCTTCTCACAAGCCAGAGGCTCAGTAGTAGGCATATATAACTCAAGAATTATACAATAAACAAATAGAACCATTATCCCACGTCTCCTTATATCAATTAGAGTGTGAACTCTTACTAGAAGGCTTTGGGAATGACTTCTTTTCCCTTGCAATTTGTTTGGTTGAGTTTTCAGAATCTTCTTTTGAAATTTTTTCAAAAAATTACAAATTAGTTTGACAAAAATAAACCCCAAACTAGTTTATTTTTGAATTTTCTAAAATTATTTTCCTCCCCAAAAAGAGAAAACTTTATGAAAATAATATTTTTCTTTTCTTTCACCAAACTAGTTTTTGTAAATTTTCAAAAATAGATTTTGAAAACACAACCAAACATTAGAATTAGAATTTCTCTATAAGTTTCCTTTTGTTCTCATCTCTAAAAGGAGTGGCATCCATAATCCTTTTAGTTTCATCCTTGGCTTCTTTTTCTTTTTTATTATTATTATTATTATTATTAGCAATAAAAGGAGTGTTTTGAGGCTAGAGGGCCATCCATCTCTCCTCGAAGCATGTATTCTGTAGTTTTTGTGTGCTAAATAAAATCCTGTCTTTGTATTCTCGTCAGGGATCTTGTTTTCTTCTTTGTGATTGTACTTCCTTCTGTGGCTGCTTATTTGGTATCAGAGCAGTAGAAGCTTTAACATCTGTTTTTCTAGTTTTTCCAACTTCAAGTTATAATCCATTTCCTTTTTCTACTCTTGGACTTAACACAGAAAGAGTATGCTCTGTGACTGTCGCTATTTGTGGATCATATCATCTGTAGCGTTTTCCTTTTAAGAAATACTCACATCTTTCCTCTCTTTTTTTTCCTTTACTCTTCATCTCAACCCCCGGAATCTCATTTGGAACACATGCTGATAACAAATCAAAAATATTTGATGAAGTTGGATGAGTGGACGTAGAGGTCGCCTCAAACATTTTCTTTGGGCAAGCATGCATGACATCCTTGCCATTTCTCTTTTTTCCCTTCTGCCCATTCACTGGGTTTTGTTTCCCCTTCATCCTTTTTAACTAACCATTCTTGTTTGGTTGAGGAACTAGAAACCATGAGCTTTTGGTCAATGACTAAAAGCCTTGCACTCATCACATTTTTGGGGTTTCCTTGACACTTCAACTTTAATTTCATAAGGGTCCTCATAACCTAAATTAAGTATGAAGGAATTTGGAATCTCCTTATTTGCTTAAATTTCAATACACACGCTTTGGCAAAATAAGCCTCCAATGAGATCGAGTGTACTGCCAATCACATTCGCCACATAGCTGAAACCATCTTCTATCCAAAGCTTAATGGAACATCAAAAAACTTCCCGCAAACCAGCACACTAGAGAATTCACTCCTAAATAATTTCATACCAGGGTGACATCTTTTTACAATTGCATACATCTCAACTTCCACAATTCAAGTATGTTTGTCTTACTATATCATGTTAAGTAACTTCCAAACATTTTCTATTATAAGAATTGGTTGGTCTTATAGTTCTTACATTTCACCCCTGGCGTTGTAATATACATTATCAAATTTTATTTATCAAAAAAAAATAAATAAATACATTATCAAATTTCTCTCATTAATGATTTGACTATAGATAACAAAATGGTACCCTTTTAAAATCTATGGGGTTGTGATATTCATTATTTTTAATTTATGTATGTTTTTGTTAAGTTATATTTCATCTATTTGATTGTAGTCTTATATATTCAAAACCTCTTAATCTAAAGCTGTTCTCTACTCTTAAAACATTTATTCTACTATAACTTCGTTGATCAATACTTTTAACAATTAACATATCTCATGTAATCTTGTCTTCAACATGTCTAGCCACTTCATTCATTAATTGCAAAGAAAACATTCAATAATTTATAAGCTTGTAACAGTTTCATTTAACCCAAAGATTCACATGCTTGGAGAGTGAACTTTTAGTTGCAATATGTGTATATATATTACACAGATATCTACAACATACCCATTTATGTACATTTTATTTACTCATGAAAAAAGTAGTGATTTACAAACAGAAATTATAACTAGAAATTCACTAGTAGAACATGGCATGTTAGTTTCTAATTATTTCATAACAAATATCCATCATCATTGTTATTATTTTCTTAAGTAATAGTGCCGTGTCATTCTAGTTAGAAATTCTTTTTATGAAGCATTCCCAGTGAAATAAATCACTGTATTTGCTTTGGCCCACTACCTTGTTGTACAAGATTTATTTGACACATTCCAACTTCTTTAAAAATATGAAACATACATTCACTTCCAGAAAAGCACCTAGATGTTATATCCATATGGTTTCCTGAATACTTCACTCACCTTCTGCGAAGTCCAAGTGATTAAACTCTTGATATTGGATTATAGAATTCCATTGGTTGGTGTTGAAGTTGTTACCTTCAAACTGGTTTGTACTACATAATTATTCGATTCAGTTCTGTCGTCGCTCCATTGATCATCTCTGTCAGTTACCTTCTTCTTGGGTTGGATGAGATTCTCATAATGAGTTCCTTCAGTGGGCTGCTTTCTCTTCTGTCCATTGATTGAACTGTCAAAAGGTGGGACCGAGTATTGTGAATAGTTTGTGTCAGAATAGCCTTCACAGACTGTAGTAGAGTTTTTGCTAGCTTCAAAGCTTATGCTAGAAACCGTGTCTATGGAAGACCCAATGATTAATGGTAACACCAGGCAATCTCTGTACAGAAATTCTCTGACCATTTCAAGTTTGGCATTTGTACTTGTAGAGCATGGTTCTTCACAAAGTGGTTCATTTCTAGAACCAAATTGATCTTCCAAACTGTTCCTTATACTGTTTTTCTGCCGAACTCGGCAGACTACCCAATCACCCAACTGTTAGGAAGAAAAGCATTTCGATCAATCTCTGCCTAGTGTAAAAAAATAGAAAAATTATATATATTCTTGTGCTGGTATTGAGTTGATATATGAAATGTGTATTGTGTCTGCATGTGTTAATGGAAACTCATGAGAAGAGGAGCTGCTTAGAGCTTGTTGCAGACTATGCCAATGCAAGAAGTGGCAAGGAAGGTTAAGCCCTCATGTTGGATCCAGTGATTCATAAGAACGTCCACTTCTTGTTAACACTCCATTTGTTTGCGCTGGTGTTTGGCATAACGGAAAACGAAAGTCAACGGAAAATGTTTTAGTCCTCAACGGAAAAGAAGCCTATTTGGGCGGAAAATGTTTTCTGGACTAACGTCGTACCAGTGGCACTGCCCTACCACCGCTACCATCACCTTCACCACCACCATCACCATCACCATCACCATCACCATCACCATCACCATCACCACTGCGGCCACCACCACCGCCCCACCACCACCACTAATACAACCATTAGTACATTGATTTCAAGGATGCAGCCAAACATAGGAAAGTGTTTTCTCTGAAAGTTTTCCGCTGAAGCAAATGGAACGTAAATGAAAGCTAGATATCATGCAAAACAACTTACCCTCATGCATCCTTTTCGCTTGGAAGTCAACCTCGTTGCTTCAGGCAATCTGTACTCCTGCATGTTCCAGTCCGTCTTGATTCCTCTTGGAGGGTGTCACTACAAGAAAAAGCACTTTTGGCGACTAAAGTTTTAGTCGCCGAAAGTCTGTTTTTAGTCGCCGAAAGTCGAAATTTTACTTTCCCCGACAAAATTTTTTAGTCGCCACATTTGTCGCGTATACGTGGTCGGCGTAGGTATTAGCGACTACAACTTTTTTAGTCGCCAAAATACAGGTCTTTAGCGACCAAAGTGTTGGTCGCCGATAGTGTTTTACACTTTTGAAAGTCATACATTTACCGACTAATAATTTAGTCGCCAATACTCACTCAATCGCCGACTAAACCGTTTAGTCGCCAAAATAAAGACTTTTGGCGACTAATAATTTTAGTCGCCAAAGGTGTTTCCGTCGAAAAAAAAAAAACCACTTTTTTGCTTTTTCTGAGTTTCGAACCCCAACCGTCCCACATTCCAAACCTTTTTGCAACACACTCCCTCCACTATGCCACTACAACATCACATGAATATATATGTAACATATATTATTTATATAGTATATTGACCGGTATTAATACAAAATAATATATATAAATATAATTATTTTAATTCAATATAATTTATGTAAAAAATAAATTATTTACTAAAAAAAAATTTAGGCCACTTTTGGCAACTAAATTAAATTTTTAGTCGCCAATTCTATCATTTTCGGCTACTAATTATTATTTAGTCGCTAAAAAATTAAGTTTCGCCTAAAAATAAGCAGTTTTGGCGACTAAACTTGTTTTTAGTCGCCAAAAACGTCCCCTTTTGGCTACTAAACTGACTTTTAGTCGGCAATTGACTGTTTTTAGCTACTAATTTTTTTTTTTTGTAGCCAAAAAGCTTCACTTTCAACGACTAAACTGTTTTTAGTCGGCAAAACACCTGTAATCGGCGACCAAACTGCCATTTAGTCGCCAAAAACCGTGACTTTTGGCTACTAAACTGCCTTTTAGTCGCTAAAACCCCTATATTCGGCGACTAAACTGCCTTTTAGTCACTAAAACCCTTATATTTGGCGACTAAACTCTTTTAGTCGGCAAAAGTGGTCAATTTTGGTGACTAATTCCATTTTAGTCGCCAATTTTACTACTTTCAGCGACAAAAAATGCAGTTTTAGTCGCCAAAAGTGCTTTTTCTTGTAGTGTGTCCTCTATAGAACACCAGAGCTTTTTTCACTCCAATTATCCTTGCTCCACATGCATTGCGAATTGGTTTATCAGTTCCCGTAGCCTTCCAATAACCTGAAGCTGCCATCCTATTAGGCCTCACTCCGTTGGGGTACTTTCTATCCCTTGGGGTGAAGAAGTATCATTCCTCCTTGCCAAACAAAGCTTCCCTGTTTAAAAGAGAGAAAAAAAAAAATTTCTTTTTCGCTTAGTAAGTTTGACCATCAAAAGAATAAAAGAAGATTTCAAGAACAAAGTGTTGGGTGCAACAACACAGACTAGGTAGCTCCCAAGGTTTGCACCTGTAGAGATCCACTTCAGCAATAATAGCTGCTGGCAATGAACTTGTGGTTGCTTTGTTTCTCAAATAGTGCACGATGAGCTCCTCGTCAGTTGGGTGGAACCTAAAACCAGGTGGAAGTTGAATATTTGAGTTGGGTTTTTCTCCATGGAAGAGGGCTTGGTTCTTTTTGTTTGAGGAACCTAGGATGAATTAACTACCGATGTTATCGAGTGAGGTTGATGTGAATTAGAGAGCAGTGTGCTGGTTATATTATATATGGTGTACTCTCATGCAGATTAGGTCATTGATGTTGGCTAATTAAATAGGATTAAATCAATTACATGGGTGGTTTTACGAAATAGAAAGGAAAGCAACCCTTTGTCTTAACTATTGACTTATTTGTGTGGACAATGATGGGTCTTTGTATATACCATATTTAGAAGTGTGAGATAGTATTGTAGCCTCTTGCTAGAATTATGACCAGTATAATGATTGTGGAGATTCAATATAAAGTCTGCTAATTGAATGGCTTGGATCATCTAAGTATAACCAATCTATGACTGATTTTGAGTTGGCGCAGCATGGAAGTAATGTGTGAAATGTGATAATGTGGTCAGATTGCATTATGCTTCCATAAAATAAAAATTGAATGACTTGAATTATGACCAGTACCATGTTTGTGGGAAATAATTTTCAGTTGGATCGAAGTACCATGTTTGTTTTTCTGAGTCGATCAGAAATTTGATGCTAGCCTTGATTTATTCTCTTATGTTACATATATGAACTGACTGATCAAACATCTTCCTGAGAGAACTAGGAGTTATTTTCTGCATTCTTTGGTCAAACATCCATTAAAAAGCAGGCATTGAGGAGGAAGTTTCCGAACCAACATGGCTAGCTTGTTGGCCAAGAGTCTCAATACCTCGCTAGGATGTACGAGGTTTGACTCTTCTCACCTTTTGTTTGAGTCATTTTTCCGTTATATTTGTTTGGAGTTTTCTGGTATTTGTTTGGTTTGATGAGCTTGTTGTATGATTGTGGCTACATGTTAGACTTTATTTTTCCAGTTTGATGTAATTTTCTTATAATTTATCTCCTCCTACCTATTGACCAAAAATAAAGAAGAAGAGTTTCTTTTGGTATTGATTTGATGCGAAATGCTAGGTTATATAAAAGCAGCTGGCTTGAATTAGTCTCGGCAATATTTTTTATTTGTAAAATATTTCAAAATTGAAAGCTTCAAAAAAATTTGCTGTAAATTCAATTATTGGATTCATCAAAATAAGATTTTCAGAGCATATGAGAGGGTTTGATCCTTTTAATGCCAACATAGCAAGATAGGAATAAATCACCTTATGATTATTATTATTGTGATTGGTTATATATGTTTTTTTTTTTTTTCCCTACTCATATAGAATAAAATATAGTCAATAGAAAATTAAAGCTAATTAAAAGTTAGGAGTCAAAGACCCGGATTAACCCCAGTTTGATTACGAAAATAAGGAAAATATTAAACATAAATATTTTCTTTATAAAAAAGGAAAAAAGAAAAAATTGTACAGAATCTCATAGGGCGTCATTTTTTTTACAATCATGAACTGCAAAATGATAGATTTTATGTTTTTCCATGGATGAATATTATTTTATATATATATGAAAAATTCTTTTGTTTGTACAAGGTTGCCGTACAAATGCTGCCCTTTGGCTCCATCCATGCCATGTCTTGACTTAGCTTTGTCCGTACAAAATTCCAAAAGGAAGAACCCTGTAAAAACCCTGCTGTGAAGTTAAACTGGGAAAACCAACTCCTTCGAAAACTACAAAATCTTTTGATACGCAATTTTTATTTTGCATGCAAATGAAATGTACCATGTGAGGTCATTATGTGGAGATTGCAAACGAATTGAGCCGTTAATGAACAATACAACTTAGCTCGTTTAAAGCTTATTTGAGTTTGATTTATTTACTAAATAAACAATTTCAAATCAAATTTTTAGACTTGGTTTAGTATTGAGTCGAGATTGAGTAGACTCAAACTCAACTCGATTAAGGTTGTGATATAGTTACATAAATTAATATTTATTTTTAATGATATATCAAATATGTTTTATTTCTCTATTTGTGTTTGGTGTTTGTACAAATTTAAATATTTGATTGATAAAATTTATTAATAACGTTTTTTTTGGGTGCTCATAATGTTTTCTTTTTTCTCTTAATGTGCATTATAGTTTAGTGTTCTCTTTTCTTTTCTTTTCTTTTTTGAAAAAAATAAAAAAAATAAAAAAAAATTCTCTTCGAACTTGAGTTTGGCTCTTTTATAGAGTTGACTCGAACTGAACTCAAGCTTAAGCTCGGGTTTTTTAAGTTTGTCGTGCTCATCTTGAGCTTGAGTTTGACAAATTTTTAGCAAGCCGAGCTCGAATTCTTTAAAATATATCTCGATTTAATTTGACTCGACTCGATTCACTCAGCCAAGAAACATGTTGTGAGATTGTTCATACCAATGCTTTCATGTCATGTTCGGTAGATATGAACGTTGAACCCTAAGGGAGGTTTTATTTGGGAGTCTGGAAAAGATGTGGATGTTCTTTGGGGGTTCAAAATCTTGGCAGCTAGCAGAGTCTTTGTATTGACAGAACACAATCATTTTACTAGTGATGATGAAATTGTTTTTTAGGTTGGTTTTTGACAAGGTTAGTGTGTTCGGTGCTGTTTGGTGCAAGTTAGGATATGTTTTTCAGAGTTTGTTAGTGTTTGGTGCAATTTTTGCTAATATTTAAAAAGCTAAAAAAAAAAAACTTGAAGCCAAGTAGGGATTATTTTTAGCTTTTGCGTTTAGATTTGTAAACCAACAATTTATAGTAATTTAGCTATCTATTGTTTCACAAAATAAAAAAAAAAATGCCTTTAATGTATATTTGAATTTTTAATTTTTATCAATTCAAACGTTAATATTTTGATTTGTTTTTAATCTAAACCATTAATCTATTTTTATTAACTAAAACTAATGAAAAAAAAGTATTTTAATCATTAAACTCAATATAAGTATACATAAAATGTCTAAAATTTTATTTTTATTTGAGTTTAATGGCTAAAATACCATTTTTGTAGTTGTTTTTACTTAATAAAAATAGACAAATGGTTTAGATTAAAAACAAATTGAAAATTTAAAGTTTAAATTGATAAAATTAAAAGTTTAGGGTTTATTTTGATATAATTGTCCCTTTTTTTTTATTTTTTATGGTAATGCATTAATTTATAGTTTATATCTGGTTTCTACTGAACCCTGCCCCAGTTTTGATATGTAATTGTGTAACCTCTTGAATAATAAGAGATGTCAAATGGGTTTCTCACTTGCACGGAAATCTTCTAGACTGGGCTATTACTATGAACTATAGGTGAAAATGGGATCATCAAGGTTATAGTCCCAGACTTATCAGCTTATATTTTTTTAATGTTGTGTTTGTGTGGTAGAGATTAAATTGATGTAGTGTGGTTTCTACTTATAAATAAATTTGAGCCATAGATTGATGTTTCTGGACAAAATTCGGGGAAAAAAATTCCGAATTCCTAGTATTACTGAAAATGGATAGGTATAGGGCTCAGCATGGTTCGGACTAAATCACTATTTACAGTTTTATGAAATTTAGAATCAAACTAAATTATGAAAATTTTGGAACTAAGGTACTATTTGGCATAAACTAAATAGGTGCATTTATTTGGGTCACATCACCTCTCTATTTTTTTGCATATTTTTTTTTTTCCATAAAAAGTCAAAAATTATACTTATTTAAATCATCTCAAACAATTCCTAAATCAAATCAAACTTAGAAAATGTAATTTGCTTCGGTTTGGAGTAACGTTTTTATATACTTTATCATTATTTACAAAATGATCACAATACGCTCAAAACATAGAACAATATGTCATAATTTTACAAACAACAATTGTTTAAATAAAAATTTGGTTAAAACTCCCTCATAATAAAATTTTCATACATTAAGGACAAGGACAAATTTTTTTTTTGAAAAGTCCATTACACATCACTGTTATCAAAATTATCATTAGTGAGTAATTTAATAATTTAAATTTTAAATTCCTATTTAAAAAAAAAATAAATTTTAAATTGATATAACTTTTGATTTAGACATCGCTTTTTAATAAAATTAATATTTTTAAAATTCTCTCGTCAAGATCTATTATAAGATTTATGAAATTCTTTAAAAAAATTAATAAAATTTTTACCATTAAAATTAACGTTAACAGTAAAATTTTAATCTATCTCATAGTAAAACTTATTGTGTATCAGAGTAAAATTTTATTATAAAATTTATATTTTATTTTGTATTATCTTCGGGACTAAATTGATTCAAATTTAATATTTTAATAATTTAATTGACAAAATCAAGACTTTAAGAATTTAAACGAAAAAGATGTTAAATTGTAAGGATTATAATTGTAGAGTAATATCAACCTGGAAGTTTATACATGTCACTACCCATTTTTCAATCAATCAACCCGCATTAAGATTAAAAGCAACTTTTTCAAGTCTCTTCTATAATTTATTTAATAATATTGACAATCACTCGTGACATTGGTGCAATTGCACACAAAACACAAATTTCAAATTCACCCATAAATTATTACATGGCTAATAATAAAGTAAGTCCAGTTGTACCCACAAAACACAAGGTTTTGCTAGTAGCATCATCAACCCAACAAACAAGAACACACACTACAAAGAGCAAATAGTAAGAGCCAATAGCTTATTGAAATTTAGACAATAGTCCAATAAAATGTAATCGTAACAACTAAATAGTTTCCATAGATATATGAGACCACCCTGTAACCTTGGTTGGTTTCTCCAACTTCTTGATCTTCATAGAATTTGAGAAAATCATGCCTCGAAAATCACCTGCGAAGAAAAAGGCCAAATCTTAATAGTTTATAAAGAAACCAGAGAGAAGAAAAATACTATAAAAGGAACAAACACATGTTCTCATATATATATGTTTTTTTTTTTTTTTTTTTTTTTTTTTTTTTTTTTTTTTTTTTTTTTTTTTTTTTAACTTTCTTTTCTTTCGAATAGACAACATGGATGTCTCAACAACATATGCCTTATCTTAGTTAGTTTAGTTAACAAATCTAGAGATGCCAAAAAAAGCAAAGCCAAATAGTTATTAGGTCAATCTCAAAAGAAGAAGAAAATTATTAGGAAAATCAGAAGGGATAAAAATGCTAAAACAGGAACAAAGTACAAACATATATATTCCATGTATTTGTTTGTACTTTTATTTTAGCATAAATTTATTTCAAAGTTTATTTCTTTCATTAAAAAGAAGTCTACATACAACCTACTATGTACTATGCTCTGTCTGTTTTGAAGGGGAAACAAAAATCTATGAATGGTTTTTTGAAAAATGTGTTCAATAGAAAATAGTTCCTATATTTGGTTAGGACTCTAAAAATGATGATACTAATAGTCGTGGTAGCGGTGGTGTGGGTTGTGATAGTGGGTGGTTGGGTGGTGGCTATGGTAATGGTAGTGACAATGGTGGTTATAGTGTGATTGGTGGTAGAGAGGTGATAATGGTAACTGGTGGGCTGTTAAGCACACCAAAAATAAAGTCCAAACTGTACCTAAATTCCGTAGAATAATGGCAAGTTTAGGTATCAATTCACAAGGACTAATGTGAAATTCAACTAATTTTAATGGCAAGATTCCTAGATTAATTTAGATGAGAATAATAGATGATAATTAAATTAAAGTGAGAATTAAAATAACAACTAGAAAATTAAAGGGTAAATTACAAATACACCCATTGAGGTTTGCTTAAAGTATAGATTGCCCTTGTGATTCGAAAAATTATAAATACCCCCTTTTCAAAAAAATTTATTTAACAGAATTAACTAAAAAATGAAATTCATAATTGCTCTCCTATACAATAATAAAATTACTTAAATTATTAATTGAAACATATTTCTAACATCATTAAAAACTGTTAATTGACTTGATGATTTATTAATAAAAGAGGCAATTTGTTATGAAATTATAAATCTCAGGGGGTGAAATGTAATTTTCAAAACCACAGGGGGTGATTCATATTTTAATCAAACATCGCAAGATGTATTTGTAATTTACTTAAAATTTTAAATTAACACTAAAGATTAAGATTGAGAATTTGATTTGGGAAAAATCCTAGGGCAAAAAATCCACCAATAGTTGCATAAATAGGGTTTAACATTGACATCTAATTGCAATACGGTTTGAACTACTCAATGTTTCACAACTACAAGTTTGAAACATTGATCAAAAGGATTGTCGTGTTCAACGTATAGGAACAAATCATTTCAAGTAGTACAAGTCGTTCGCTCTAGACTACGGTAGTAATATGACTCGTCTCTCATAGCATGACTTGTCTCACACTTTGAGTACAACACATAGAAAACCATTGTATGAAAAATATTCAATAATCACAGAGAGTAGAATACTGAAAGGAATAGAAAGAAATTGAAGTTAAAACTTCTAAAACATTTATACAACTTGCTCAAACTATTTAAACAATCAAAGCCTAGTTAAAACTCTATTACATGGCTAGGGTTTCATCAAAACTCTAAAAAGAGAAGCTTAACCGCTCATGAAGGAGTAGAAAGATGATGAAGAAGCTGCCATGGAAGACCTCCAATCCTTCAACTCCGAAACTCCAAAACCCTAGCCTCCTTTGCCTATTTTTTAAAGAATTTTCAAACCCTAGAACAGCGTTGTTTTCCTCATCTTATACTTTTCCAACAAAACAGGTGACTTTAGAAAGAACGTGCATGAAAATCAACGTGGCCGCACGTGCGAGAAAGGCCGCACGTATGGGAAAGGCTCCGTACATGCGGGAAAAACCCTCTGCACGTGTGCATTATGCAGTTTGTTTTGATTTTCAGGAAGGGGGCCGCACGTGTAGGAATGACCCTCTGCACGTGCAGTGCATGCTTTTCAACTAAAATATCACTTTTTGGCTCATTTTGTAGTTCAAACATGTCAAATTTGATTCACATCAAACATTGGTAAAATGTACAAAGTTGCATCAAGAAGAGGGTTAAGAAATCTCAATTATAGGCCTCAATGGTATACATTTCGGTCTCAATCGCATCCCTCAACTTACAACTTGCTAGTCATGGAGTAAGGAAACAAAGAAAGAAAGAAAAAAAAGAAAGCAAAATCTAGTGATATCCTCTTTTGTTGAAAGAATGATTGCATTTAGCATATGTTTGAACTGGATAATCCTTTGTGATAGGTTTAAAGTTGAACATATTGAAATAGGAAGAAAAACATTAATTGATGCAGGGAAATGCTATATGCAAGATATGTCATTTGTGAGTTTGATTATCATAAATGGCATAACTTAATACCACGGGAGTCATTACTAAAAAAAAAAAAAAATTTGAGTTATAACCAAACATCATTTGAAGTATAACCAAACAACTCTTGAATCATAAATAAAATAATGTTATAACCAACATCACAACATGTCATAAGTAACAACACTATAAGTCATAGCAAATGACACATAAATCTAACTAAAAGTGCATATAGTACACACTACCATAAAATTTCCATACCTAGCATTCCTCAAAAATAAAGTTAATAGTAAAAACAAGAAGAACTAATTTTGTGCAATAACATTTTTTTTTGTGTGTGTGTGTATCAATAGGATATGTATGCATAAACCTTTCCTCTAAAGAGTTGATAATCTGCGATTGTTAATACCTGACAACGGTGTTAACATTAGTTATCTTCGGCAAAGTCATTATTTTCGACAAAGTCATCTTCAACAAGTTGTCAACGTCAAAGTCGATCATATTCATCTTAGCAAAGTCTGTCAACGTCAACGTCAAAGTGATAGCGAATGTCAAGTTCCTCCCAGTCAAGGTCATCATCATTGCCTATGTAGCAATTAAGGAGAAACTAATGTTAATATTTGGCAATGTTGAAGTAAAAATAATTTGTTTGTAAAATAATGAACCTAGCCACATCTATACTGTAAACAATTGGCGGTGGCATGAAGTATATCTGAAGCAATGGCGGAGCTAAAATTTTGGCTAAGGTAATAGTAAAATTAAATGTTATGTTTATAATAGTGTTTCCCATTCCGTTGCGCTTCGATCCTAATAAACTTAACTCTTATTTCTAATCATGACATTGACTTAGACTATAAGGATCGTCTCCAAACAAAATAAACTATTTTATTGAGAGATTTCATCAAAAAAATAAATAATCATTCTACATATTTGTATATATATTTGTCACAGAAGGGAGAAAAAATACCAATAAGAACTAACTAGCAAATATTATCCAAAAATAAGGAAACAAACATTTAAAGATAGATTTTATAACATCATCAAGGTGATTTCTGTCATAAAATGAACATTTGAATAGTGCAAATTATAAGAACTGTTTTAAAATAAAGAAAAAAAAATAAGAGTATATAATCAAATTTAGAGGAGGCAAATTGAAAGAACTATTTATAAACCTATACTAAAACATAGATTTTAGAAAGTTGAGGAGGGGCACTAGGCCCATGCTCCCTTCGTCCCTGATGTGAAGAGAGAAATTCTATAATTCACACAATAAAAATGATGTGTATCATATGTTTAATTATTCCGTTCAAAAGAAAAAGGACAAACTTCACTTTACCCCCTATAGTTTGGGTTATGTCTAGTTTACTCCCTTAATATTTAAAAATGATCACATAACCCCTTTGTGGTTTGTAGATTGAAGTGTACCGTTAAGCCGTTAATGATTTAATAAAAAAGACTAAAATACCCTTGTATTTTCTTCATTTGTTTGAAAGGTAAGTTCATTTTAACCCCTTGTGCTTTATTCCATGTGCTTTATTCCACATGTTTTACACTTGCTGTTAAGTTGGACGGAATGTTTAACGGTACACTTTAGTCCACAAACTACGTGGGGGTTATGTGATTATTTCCAAACATCAAGAGGTGAACCGTACATGACTCAAACCACAAGGGGCAAAGTGAAGTTTGCTCAAAAGGTTAGTTATAATCCGTAGTGATGTTTGTTATGATTTAGGTATGATTCATTATAGTGTTGGTTATGATTTAATTATGACTCATTGTAATTGTTACTTTGGTTATGGTTAAATTTTTTTTAGTTATACCTCAAATGATATTTGGTTTATGACTTATTGTGGTGTTAATTATGACATATTGTGGTTACTATTTTAATTATGACCAATGAGATCTTTAGTTATGTCTCAAGTGAATTTTGGTTATGACCCATTGTTTTTTATTTTATTTTAATTATGACTGAAAGTGATTTAATTATGATATTTGTAATATTAGTACCACAATTATCATAACTTGCATATAGTACACACTCTAAAAATATGTGTGTATTGTATGATCCCTCTTAAGAATATATATATATATACTATTAATTCTTAAATACAAAGTTCATTGCTGCTAACATCATTTGTATCTCAAGCATGTGATAGGGTGTGTATCATATGTATTTTTTTATGTTTTTTTTTGGTATATATTATGAAAATGGGACAATTGTTATATAATTTTCTGATAGAATTACGAGAGTTTATTATTAAAAAATAAAGTTAAACATTACAAAAATGTCTAATTTTAGTTTTGAATCACAAATTATTGTAATTTTATTAAAAAACTACATAATATTTAATATAAAAATATATTTTAAAAAAATACTTGCACCACCTTCGGAAGGGATTTCCCGTATTGTTGGACACCAATAATTATATGAACCCCACTTAACTATGCTGAATTTACCTAGAATGAAAATGTGTAATTGAGATTGAATTTATATAGTGTGTGGTCTATGTGTGAAATAAATCTAAACCATAAAATGATAAATCTAAATGTGTAGTATTACTGTGTTGGACACACCATGGTTGTTAGTGAGGTAGCTGTGTGGTCAGGTCTAGTACCTTATTTCACCCTTTTGACTGACTAGTATTTACCTTGTGAAAATATTTTTAGAAGTTAATTTTATTTTTGCACTTTTATAATTTGACTCAAATTTTATTTTGATCCCTACATTTTAATTCCAGTTTCAATTTGATTCTCTCATTCAGATTTTCGTTATTTTTTCTCTGTGTACATTTCAAAATCGTTATTTTTAACTTCCAACTTGAATTGAAGGACCAAACTAAAACAAGATTTAAAGTATAGAAATCAAACTGTTTAATTTGAAATCATAGGGACCAAAGTGGAGCTTGGTTTAAATTATAAGAGTTAAAAGTGCAACTAACCCTAATCTAATTACTAACTTGCTAATTTCCTAACTTTGTCAAAAATAAAATAAAATAAAAATAATAATTAAAAAATAAATAAATATTATCATTTTGCAAACTTATAAGCACCTAATTTTAATTTTCCCTAAAGTTTAACCATATTCATTAGTAATGTGAGAGATTGTGTAGAATATTATGTAAAATATTTGAAATTTCTAGCATTATCCAATTATTCATTGGAATTAAATGAAATGGAATGGTCATTCCATTAGAACATAAATTTTCATATTTTGCGTACTGAAAATATAATATAAAATATATTATAAATAGAATTATTGTTTACTATTGTAAAAGAATGACCATTTCATAAAAACATTAAGAAATGATTATTCCATTTTAATCTTTTATTTCAGTGAGTCAAATACTATCTTATCTTAGCTGTAATATGTAAGATGTATAGCTAAAAAATTGAGCAGTGAAGTTGCCATTCTTGAGTTCGTCGAAAACTTGCAAATATATAATTGGAGTTTTACCTGGAAATTTGGGGCAGAAACTTGCTTTGGCAAACGTGGCTGGAATTTCAGTATCATTTACATCCGGGCCAAAACACACGAGACTTGGAAGATTCATAAGTTTGACATCGAAAATTTCTAGCGAAAAGATTTCTTCTTCGTTTTCCCTGGCGACAATCTTTTCTACCTTCTCGCAATGTTCAACTGTCAGATCATCTAGATTCACAAGAACGTTGGCCATGGAAATTGTGAATATATATCTCAGGTTGTCACAGTGCTGCACTGTTAGAAATGCTAGATTTTTGAAACAATGAGTTTGTTGGGAAATATTCTTCCATATGTGCGTCAACTTTGGCAAATACTTCAATAGCAATTCGCTTAACTGAGTGATTAATGTTTCTTTCTCAGCAACATCAGCACATACCCCCTCTTGGAGATCAAATATCATTTCCAGTGAATCACACCACCATACTTTTAGCCCTTGAATATTGTGCAGCCTTTGCATTAACTTGGACGAGACAACACTCGATAATTTTCCACAACACTGGACCTGCATGAATCCAACTTTGTCAAGGCATCCGACTTCAAGTTGATTGTGCCATATCTCAGTTGGCTCATCTATTCCTGTGACATCTAGTATTCCGTTGGTGCTTAAACTAAACTGCAATTGTTATCACCTCAATGTGTTAGTGACATAGTTACTAACCCATTGTTTGGTTAAAAAATAAAGATCGGACTAGTAGTCAAATACACATCATTTCCAACAAAATAATTCAGGGACTAATTATTTAGGACTAACACTCCATTGTATTGCAATCTGCCCCTATCTAGTCCGTCCAAACAAACACTTCCTTAGTGTCAACACTATTTATTTGGGAGCTGGGAACAATTGGCAAAAAAATAATGATACACAAACTAACAAAACATATAATATTTGTATACAGAATGATGTGGTTGTACTGAGACTTGTCCTTTTAAAATCATGTGCCCATTAAAATGATATTTAATTACAAAAGATACCAAAATTAGGAGAAATATCATAGTAGAGTTTAGAAAAAATAATTATAAATTAGTGAGAAATTTTATAAATATTAATAATTAAAATTGTAAACTTTTTCGTGGACTTGTATTATTTTTTTTATTTTTTTTATTTTTTCTGACATTCACTGAGATGTAACAACCCCAAAAAATTATGTCTATTTTTTTTTTTAAAGAATGAATTATTTTTCTTGACAAAATCTTTGACCACATCAATGCTTAAAGAGTTTATTCTCCTTGGTTTTGTGTACCCAACAATTCTTTCCTTTTCAAACATTTAGAGGTTTATCCTTAGTTTAATGGATATTGGAAATATTTTCTTTGAAAGAATGGGTTGTTAATGTTGAATACTATAATTTTAACACAACTCACTTACCTTTCTATCCAAGAGATGATGTTGAGCTGAGTTAAAAAATTCCACTTCTTGAACATTGCTCTCTTGTAGCTCTAGCATGCGCTGCAATGCTGAAGGGAGTGCCCTCATGTTGGGACAGTTGATTACTTTCATCTTCTTGATGAATGATCCTTCAAATGTGTAAGCTTGGGGACATAAACTCTTGAGGCTTGGCAGATGATAGAGTTGGAGACTATTTAGTTGAGGGAACATGATTATATTTGTTGTGACTTCATCATCTACTTTTGGTTCCTCATTAACAATCGCTTCCAGCACACCACATTCAGCTACAGCTATTTCTCGTAGTTTCACAAGAAGTTTGGCTTGAGAAGATGAGAATATATAGCTCAAACTGCTACAACCCACTACTGCTAAGGATGTCAGGTTCTGAAAGCTTGGAATTCTTTGTAAGCTGTTCTTCCAAACATGTGTCAACTTTGGTAGATAAAGTAGGACCAATTTTGTTAATGAAGGGAGTACGAAATCTGGATAGCGTTCCCTAACAATTATTCCTTCAAGATCAAATGCTACTTCCACAGATTGACACCACGCCACCTTAAGTCGTTCAAGACTCTGCATGCCCTTAATCACATTGGATGGAAAAAGAATATTCGATAGCTTAAGTCGTTCAAGACTCTGCATAATAATCATTTCTCTCACTTTGGGTTGAAGTTCCCTAGGCCATATCTCTATCACGTTATCCATTCCAACGATCGACAAATGCTTAAGGGTAATTAATTCAACCTATAAAGTCCATTCACAGGATTACAAACATAGTTAAACACAACATATTTTATTTCCATTAAATATCATTCATTTAATGTTGAAAATAACATAGCAGAATTTTCAATTATGTTTGTGTCTAGTCTGGTTTAGATAATGAAGTTGCTAACCACTTAGTCATGATCTTAAATGAATTTCATCGTGATTTAAATTAAAATTATTTTCTTCAAAAACTATAAAATTAGAGTATTACTATACAAGTTTAAAAATTACCCATTTTTTAACTTCAATGATATGACAATCAATTAAGATATGTAAGACAATATTCTTCCTCATATCTTCTCTAATTATCAACTAATCACTTCACTTACATGTCATTAAATCTAAAAAATGAGTCTAAAACGTGGATTTATATATCATTTTTCATAAAATTATACATGTTTTCTAATGCAAGCTCGCTATACTAATCATTGATTTTCTCATTTCATAGCAAGATAAGGTTAACAAGAAAAAATAGAATATATTTTTGAGTTTAATAAAATATTGGCCTCCAAACAAGTTTTACAATGTAAATCAGATTTTTGACAATTTAAGTAAATATGAGCAAGTAAAATGATTGAGTGGGATCCTCGTTGTTGTTTTTCCTTTGATTGGTCCCTCTCCAATTCTTGGGTCTAGTGCTAGCATAGGATTGTGTTTGTTTTTCAATGCCAATTTAATTGGGATAGTTGACTCTAACTATGACACTTTGTGCACTTCCCTCCTTTTCTTTTTCTTTTTTATTTTTATTTTATCGGCAAAAAAGAAACTTTATTGATGTAAGAATCAAGTACAAAGTACAAAACAAAATACATCAATAAAGAAAAGGGAAGTGCAAAAGTATCACAATGAGCTAAATCATCTCACCTAGGTTGGCATCAAAAAGCCCATCCTATCATTTGCTAACACCCAGAGTTACTGAGAAACCAACAAAAGAACAGACCAAACACCACAACAACAATAACACAGCTGAGCAGCAAAGAACAGCAGACTCAACCGCCCTACCACCAATAGCAGGTCACACCAGATTCCATCCCAGCCCTATATATCAGCCAACATATCAAACAGAACAAAAAACCAACAAGACAGACCAGTAATAGAGCTTAGTTGACCAACAGACCACTACCTAAGCAAAGCATTCCAGCACACCAACATACCATTTCCCTCCTTTGTTGATGTAAGTTATGCTTGTAATTTTACGTCTTCATCAATAAAGGCTTTTATTTGTTAATCAAAAAAAAAAAAAAATAGATACCGTAATTAAATTTTACCATATTAGAATATTTTTATTGATAGTTTTCTTGGTGACCACTCTTACTTGACTATATATAGGCCTCTCATTGTATTGTAAAGAGACACATTATTGAATACACTTTTCTATTTCTTCAATACTGTAAACATGGTATCAGACATATTACAACCTTTTCTTGGCTGCTCGCCGGATCTCAGTCCTATTTGCTATTTTTTCATCCCAAACCCCTCAGTCCTTGAACTTGAGTATCTCACAGCCACACATTTGTCTCTTTCTCCAACCATCGCCGCCATTACTCACCACAGCTCCAGCCATTGCCTCCACCTCGGACATTTATTCCATCACGCCAGCTACAGCTTCAGCCATCACGCTGGCAGTTCCGGCCCGTCACCGCCGTCCTTTGCCGTTGCTCAACTACTAGCCCACATTCAAGATCTTTCCTCTCCCTCTCTCAAATTTACCCCTCTTTGTAATCTACACTCTCATTTTTTTAATCAAACCCGTCCTACACTTTTCCCCAAACCCACAATTTTTTAATTAACCCATCCAAAACTCTCTCTCTCTCTCTCTCTCTCTCTCTCTTGGGTACACTTTCTATTCAAACAAAACAATATGTTTTTCAACTCAATCACATGGGCTTGTCCCACTATTAAAATAAAAATTCCTTTTTACTAATTTTTTTTTTTTCAGAATATGATCTCTTCTTTCCTCTCCACTCTGTCTTTTTCTCTATTTTGACATCAAATAGGTTTCTATCTTCAAACATATTTGAGTTTGAGGGGGTGGGGGGTGGTCACCGAAGGAGGGGGGGGGCGTAATGTACTTATATCATGGAAAGCAAGGAGATACACCATGCGAACCACCCAAGTTGTCCCTTGGCGCACCACCCACGTCACCTCCTAGCGCACTACCACCTAAGCTGTCCCTTGGCGCACTACCTAAGCCAGCCCCTGGCGCATTCTGTCTTAAGCTGCCCCCTGGCACACTCAATTCCTACAATGGTTTGGTACAACCATAAACTGTCTTCTGACATTAACTCCGATTGCTCATACAAAGGTCCGATACGACCATAAACTATCTTCCGTCATTAGTTTTGGCTGCTCTTACAACGGTTAGGCACAACCATAAATTGTCTTCCAGCATTATTATTTTTATTTTATTTTATTTTCTCTAGTTTCTCTTTCCAAACTCCAGTTGGTCTCTTTGCAACCACCTTGAGTTTGAGGGAGACTGTTATATATATTATATTCACTATATATATATTAAATACTGTAATTAGGTTTTACCATATTAGGATATTTCCATTGTTAGCTTTCTTGGTGACCACTCAGCCTTGCCTATATATAGGCCTCTCATTGTATTGTAAAGATACATTTTATTGAATACACTTTTCTATTTCTTCAATACTGTTAACATTGAGAAAAAATAAGGTTAACAAGAATGTTTTCTATTAAAATATCAAGCTTAAATTAATTCATTTTTGCTTTATTAATATTTTGAAAATTGGGGAATGACAAATTAGAGGCTTTCTTCTACTTTATCTGGGAAAAACTCACCTAAAAACAAAATAGGTCTATCATATACAGAGAGAGAGAGAGAGAGAGATAGATAGATAGATAGATAGATAGATAGATAGATAGATAGATAGATAGATAGATAGATCAGGGTGGCTTAGGGAGATAGAGGTAGGGCCACTCTTGAGATTTATGATATCTTAGGCAAACTATGAAATGAGGCCCTCTTACATATATACCTTTTTGGGTAAATTACAAATACATCTCATGAAATTTACTTAAAATATGAATTGCCTCATGTGGTTTTGAAAATTACAGCCCGTCTCTTGAAGTTTCTAATTTCATAACAAATAGCGTATTTTATTAATAAATCATCAAACCAATTAACAGTATTTCATGATATCAAAAATTTATTTTAATTAATAATTTAGGTAATTTTATTATTGAATAAGAGAGTAGTTAGAAATTTCTTATTTTTTTCAATTAATTCTGTTAAATAAATTTTTTTGACAATGGGATATTTGTAATTTTCTAAACCAAAAGGGCAATCTATATTTTAAGCAAACCTCAAGAGGTATTTATAATTTACCCTACTTTTTTTGTAAAACTTTTATAGATAAAATGATAAATACTAATAATTTTTTTATTTGTTAGTAGTCACAAAAAAGTTTACTTGCACAAATAATCGTTAAAATTATAAATTAAAATTTACTTCCATATATTAATATAAAAAGAAATCATTGCAAAGACTCAAAAAGATAAAAATTTGATGTTATTATTTTATAATTTAGCAATATTCAGTTTACAATTGACCAAACTATCACATTTTAGCGGCAAAATCACTAATTAAATTTGCATAATCTAATTTATTTATCAAATCTTTTTCAATAGATAATATAACTAATCCATTCAATAATTCTTGTAACATTGTTGATCAAAGGAAAGATTTATTCAATATATATATATATATATTCAATTTGGCCCAACAACACATATGAAAAAATAAAAAATTGTTCGTCGCTGGTACATGAATTTTTTTAGGGGCCCTTTAGACTAGGACTCAATCAATAAAAAAAAATTACGGTAAATTACAAATACACCTTTTAAAATTTTCTTAAAATACGGATTCCCCTAATGGTTTGGAAAATTATAAGTATTCTCAATTTTATTCTATTAATTAATTCATATAATTTTATTATTGTATGAGAGAGAAGTTAAAAATTTTATTTTTTCAGTTAATTTTGTTAAATAAAAATTTTGCTTAATAAAATAATAATAAAAATTGGGCCCCAATGTTTATTGGGTGTATTTGAATAATATAGTATAAGGTACTAATGAATTGGGTTATTTACTGGTCGGTCTCGTTTTTGGATTTTATTACCCATTAGGTTCTGACTTAGAATCTTATGTACACATAAGTCCTGGCCCATCTATTATTTTTCCTTTTTTACCCTTGAGTGTTTTGTGTTGCCCTAAACAATCTTTTGTTCTCTCTCTTCCTCCACCATTTGTGCAGACTCTCTCTCTCTCTCACACAAAGAAGACTTATCCCCCTCTACCATTCTGTAAAGAGTTTCATCGTCGCACCACCATCGTCGCCTTGGTTGTTTACCTACTATGGCCACCGTCATCAACCACTGCCACTTTCGCCGACCACAGCCATCACCATTGTTCACCAACCATATCCACCATTCCCCTCCGTTGCCATCAACGTCACCAAGACCACCACTATGGTCGTCGTCGAACCATTACCACCACCCCACCCCCACCATCATCTTCCATTCACAACCGTCGTCGTCTGTTCGCAACCACCATTGATCTACACTCCACCGTCACAAATCCACCACCTCGTTCACCAACCACATCAACCATCACTGATCTATACTTTACCTCTTTGATCTTCACTCTATTGTCGCCGATCCATCAATTTAGTTGTAGATCTACATCGATCTAGTTGTTTCAATGGTGAAATCGACTCCAAATGACTCCAAACAACACTATTTTTTCAGATCGTACTTCTCCTCCTCCTCCTCTTCTTCCTTCTTTCTTTTTCCTTCCATCTCTCTCTCTCTATATATATATATATTTAAAAATAGATTTGCTGTAAAAAAAATTCTGTAATAAATTTATCAGTATCTAGTTGTGTTCAGTGATAAATTTATCACTGAATGTATTATTAATTTTTGTTGATTTTCTATTGATCTATGATGGATTCGTTTTTTTTTTTTAATGATAAATTTATCAGTCTCTATTGTTTATTGTGTGTGTGTATGGATTATTGTACATAAGTGAGTGAACCTGATTAAGAGTGAATGATTCAAATTTATATGTAATTTTTAAAAAAAACTATTATCACTGATGAAAGTGTGTGTGTAAATATGGCTGAGTAATTGAGTGGTGGAGGTGGTGGCAGTAGTGATGTACTGGTGATAGGTGTTATTTTTGTTGAAACAATTCATTAAAATATCGCCGGAGGTGGTCGCCAGTGCTGGAGGTGATTGCCAATGACCGAAGGTACCGGTGACCGGAGGTGGTTGCTGGCGGAGGGGGAGAAAGATATAATAGTGTTGTTGGGTAGCGGGCAAGTTGTTGGATAGTGAGTTTTGGGCTAAGGGTAAAATTGGAAAAACATGGTTATAATTTGGGGTTAGGACCTAGTGGGTATTGGGGGTGTTTGGTGTGGATTATAGAGGGTGATTATAGCTTATTTTAATTTGGGAATCTGTGCTAGACTGTTTAGTGCAGCTTCTGCTTACAACTTTTTAGGCAGAAATAGCTTAAATAAGCTGAGAAAAGCTGATTATTTAGAAGCTGGAGAAGGGGTGCTTCTGCTTACAGCTTTCTAATTATCAACTTTTAGCTTATAATAATCCACACCAAACACCCCCATTAAGTTGTTGGACTGGCCCTGTAACTCTCCCCAAATTTGGAGCCCTACTTTGGGCCAAATTCTAAAGGCCTAAGCCTTGCTTGCTTACTCTAGGATGGTGAGGAGGTGTCTACTGGGGATGGTGAGGAGGTATCTACTGGGGAAAGGGAAGAAGGAGACGAGATGTTATTTTATATCCAATAATCTAAAACCATAAAATCCATTACTAAAATGTACGTCTAAAAAAAAATAGATTGAATTAAGCATATATTCCTCAAATGAGTGATGTGAAATCTGTTTATTTCAAATTCATATCTAAAAACACAATTATATTATTCATTTTAGTGATGATTTCGAAGGTTGATAAGAATGAATATAAAAGGCGCATTACACACAAGTTCCCTTTTGTGAACTTATATTCCATTGTCTTAAATAAGATTTTGAGTGCTGCTATTAGCACTTACCTAATTTTTTTAGACCCTTCAATTCTTACTTTTATTTATTTATTTATTGCAATTATACCTTGAAGTAAAATTACATTAAAAGACAACTTTTAATGGAATACTCACCCTCAAATGAAAATAATTAGAATGACACTCTATAATATTGTACACGCACCTTCATTCCCATCTATACGTATTCCTTACCAATCTAAACTCTAATCGTATTCTTCTTCACCACCATCCTAAACCCACGTATTCATCTTCAATGAAAAACATTTGAAACTACCTAATCAGTTAACGTTTTGTTCGGTAGTTTCAAATGTGTTCGGTGTTCCAAATCAGTTAACGTTACAAACAATCCTATTACGGACTCTAAGTTCATACATTTGTGGTCGTTTTCACCATTCGTTGATAATTATAGAGTAATGGAGGACGATGACAACTCTGATGAGATTGACGTTGTATTGGTAAGTTTATCTATCTTGCATTTATGATTGGTTGTTTTCGATTTGGTACTAATTTGCCGACTATTAAAGTTCTGTTCAGTAATACAGTGCTGAACAAAAATATTTAGTTCAGTAATATAGTGCTGAACATAATATTTTGTTCGGCACTGGAATACCTAACGGTTCCATTTTGTAGGATTTTCCCCCTATTTCTATTTTGTCTGAGGGTTTTTCCCTCTAAAACCCCCTGTATCGAGGGTTCTACCCCAAAATAAAGGGTATATATATATATATGTGTAATAGGGAGTTGGAAGTTACCTAAGAGAAGAAGAAATAGACTGTCAAAGAGATTTCTGACTGAGATACTATTGTTCATGGTGACAAAGAGAAAGAGACCATCGTTTATCAGAGAAGGAGAAGAGAGGGACAGTTGATTCATCTCTTAATCGTTTGTTATTCTCAATCGTTTCTCAATTGTTCATCGTTTATTGAGAGAGGAAAAAGAGGTGTGCAAAATTAGGTGGGTGTGCACTTGGGTGTAATAATATTATGAATATAAATAAAATTGGTATTAAGTGGAGTGTTCAAAAAAAAATTATTAAAATTTAGGGTTTAAGGTGGGGGTTCAAAGAAATGGGTGGTCCAAAGAAATTAGGTAGGTGGTAATAGCAGCCCTCAAGATTTTTTTGTTCTTTCAAGTCTCATTAATTTTTAATAGACAAAATTACCCTTCAAACAACGGTTGTTCATCATTTCTACTTGTTTATAAAAAAGTACGGTGATGTAACATTTATTTTGATTTTCAAAACTTCAAATCATCATAATTTTTACAATGCATATTTATTTTTGATAAACTTTATGTTTTTAGAATTAACACAACAAAATCTATCAAATAAAATTAATATTAAATACAAAATTATATAAAAATTAAAATATGTTTTTTTATTACAAATTTACAATTTAAACAATTTTTAATCGTAAGTTTTAACTTAACTAACAATATTTTTTTTATCTAATTTTTTCAGTTTTTTTTTTCCAGGTTTAAAACTAAGAATATTCTTAGTTTAAAATTGGAAAAACTAACTTAGTTTTAAAACTAGAAAAAATTGAGAAATTTTCCAAAAATTGAGAATATTCTCAATTAATATTGAAAAAAAATAGAAATTTCTCAGTTTTACTGGATAATTTCACAAACTGAGATATGATTAGTTTTGTAAGGCTAAAAATATAATATTTTATTTTTATAAAATTTTATATTCAGTATTGGTCTTATTTGATAAATCTCGTTGTGTAGACTCCAAAAATATAAATTTTTTTAATTATGATGTTTTTAAGCCTTGAAACAACAAAATAAACGTACAATGCCACATCAACAATACCATTTGAATAATGGAAAATATCTGGTACTTTTGAGGCATGGTTACGTGATTACCAAAAGTTTTGTGTATGTGGAGAGGGTGGGGCCGCAATTTATATTGAAGCATGAAGCATAATGCTGGGTGATTGGTAGATAATATTGTCATGTATTGCACTTGTAACACCTAATAATTTTTTATTAGCACTTAATGAATTGACGCTTCTCAATTCATTCCGCCCTTTAATAAGGGTAAAATAGTCATACATACATAAATATTTTGAAAATAGGACTTCGTGTGTTAAAAAAATGGTAATTCTATTTACACCTTAATTACTCTCAGTTCACACCATTATTCATAATTTTTTAATTGCAACTTTATCTTTCAATCAAATATCCAAATTGCCTTCATCTCTATTCCATCCCTTCATCAACAAACCCAAAACTAACCTATTTACAGCCGCCACCACCGACCACCCATCACCGATTGGCCAACTACTACCATCACGAAGTCATTTTCACCGTTATTGTCGCCACTCTCCTCCTTCTTCTTTCATTTCCGTTGTTGCAACCATCACTACCTTCCTTTGCAACTCGTCTTCTCCGTTGCTTCGCTATCGCTGCCATTGCTGCTTCGCTTTCTCAGTCCATCGCTGCTGCCGCCATCCCGTAATCACTACCATTACAATGACCTGTCACCATCACGCCTCTCATCATATGGAGACCACCACCATCGCAACTCGCCTACATCTAATGACCAACCATGCGTAGTCTGTAGAGAGAGATTTGTGGGGTTGCGACAACTGTGCATTGCGGCAATGAGGGTTGTGATAATGGTGAAGCAGTGGTGGTAGGGATGAAGATAAGGGTTGCAACGAGAAAGGGAGAGGGGTAGAGGTCGGTCGCTGATGGCCAGTAATGGACAAGGTTTTGGGTTAGGGTTAGGGTTAGGGTCGAAGACGATGAGAATAATTTGGTATTATTTAAAAATTAGTGGTGTGTATTGAGACAAAATTAAAAGCTTCAATTTGTGTGGTGTGAAGTAAGCAAGTGGTGTGTACTGAAAGGATTTGTGGTGTGTAAATAGAATCACCCTAAAAAAAAGGAAGGACTTAATGGAATATCAACCTTATCAATAGGACTTTTAGATGATTAATTAACCCTACAAAATAACACTGTAAAACTAATCATTTCAAAAGTTCTTCCCAAGAATTCTAAGTAAAACAAAAACCTTATAAGTTATAAAAATCTCTTTGGAACCGCTACTCAGATGAGTCCAGATCTTCTATAGTGTTTTTCCTTGTAGTGTTTGTGTAGTGCACCAAAATGACGTCGTTTTGGTGCGTGCACACAAAAAAAAAAAAAAAAAAATGAAACGAAACGTAGAAGAGAAGAAAAGGCCAAAGAGAAGAAGACCCACTGTGCAAACAGAGCACTTCTTTACCTTCCTTTCTCACAATCGACCTCCATGACCACCTCTGGCAATCACCCCTCATTTCCCATCTCCTCCCCTCCCTCTCTCTTCTCAAAATCTGCCATTAACATCTCTGGCGACCCCCCACCTGCAAGATCCACCTCATCTTTCCATTGTAACCCCACCCCTACCAATTCTTCCTCCATCTCAACTCCAACGAGCCTCTCTAACCCATTCCTACCCTCACTCGCCCATTTCCAACCGTCATTGCCGCCGCAAGCTCTCTCTATGTCTATCTCTATTTTGATCTTGCCAGCGCTGGTGTTAGCGGGGGTAGTAGGGTGGTCAAATAGTATAGGGGTAGTATCGGTCAAGCACCTTCTTCTTCTTCTTCTTCTCTCTCTCTCTCTCTCTCTCTCTATAGGTCTTTTCTTTGGCGTTTTTATGTTTTGCTCTTGCATTTCATTTCAAAATTATTTTCTTGGGGATGTGCAACAAAACGACGTTAGTTTAGTTTTGCATGTGGCATTTATCCATGCAAAATTCTAATGTTGAATGATAGCGAGACCACATTGCAACAAAATTGAAAATATAAGGTTTAAATTGAAACTACAATGACTAAATTGACATTTCGTTTAAACTATAGGGACTAATGGTTGTTCCTTAACCTCAAAACCTTTTTAAATTCTAGGGATAATAACAAAAAAAAAAAAAAACCCTCCAATGTTTGACCCTTGCAACAATATAAACTCTGAGTTTTCAATTTTATCAATTTAAACCTTAATCTTTTAATTTGTTTTTAATCTAAATTATTTGTCTACTTTTTTAACTAAAATTGACCCCCTCAAAAAAAGTATTTTAGTTATTATGTAGGTATACATAAAATATCTAAAATACCCATTTTCATTGAGTTTAATGACTACTATACCCCTTTTTCTATTGATTTTACTTAACAAAAATAGGCAAATGACTTAGATTGAAAACAAATAAAAAATTCTGGTTTTAAATTGACAAAATTAAAACTTATGGTTTATTTTCTTGCATGGGTCAATTTTTTTGATTTATTTTTTTGTGTGTGTAATTTCCCCTAAATTCTTCCATCCAAAATACAATTTTAGTATTTTTAAATAAGAGGACTTACATGTAAGTCCTAATATGTAGACTTATTGTCCAATATGTCCTATGAGAATTAATGACATTTTTTATCAAACGCTATTAAAAAACATCACTGGTTGTTAATTTTCAGTGACAGTTTGAAAATTTTGTCACAAAAAATGTCATGATTGTACTTATTGTCCAATATGTCCTATGAGAATTAATGGTGCATTTCATCAAACACTATTAAAAAACGTCACTGGCTATTAATTTTCAGCGACAGTTTGAAAAAATTGTCACAAAAAATGTCATAATTATAAGTTTTAATGACAGTTTAAAAAAATTATCACAAAAAAAGTCACTAATTTTCAACTTTCAATGACAGTTTGAAAAAATCGTCACGGAAAATGTCACTAATTGTAAGTTTTAGCGATAATTTTATAAAAACTGTAACAAAAAAAAGTCACTAATTGTTAATTTTTAGCGACATACAAAAAATCGTTACAAAAAATTATTTTTAGTAACAATTTTACTAGGACTTGATGGAATTAAGTCAAACTATTAAGACTTATTGGTAGTTTACCCTTCAAATAACTTGGTCAAAGTTCGCAAAATTACAGTTCAATTCATATTAGTTTAGCTAAATTTTTAGTCAAAAGAAATAGGGCAAATTATACATGTAGTCTCTATACTTGCCTCTCATGTCAATTTGGTTTCAGTAATATTAATTTTGCCCTTTAATTTTTCAAATTATGTCAATCTAGTCCAAGTGATAATAGCCGTTAAAAAATTGAATAAAAATCAAAGGCAAAATGATCTATTAAAAAGGGAATGAATCATTTGAAATTGGAATCCTTCAATAACTTTGAAGGGAATTAAAAAACCATTTTGTCCCTTAATTGATACCATGTGCAAAATTGAAAGGTAAAATTGTTGCAATTAAAATTATAAGAACCAAATTGATATAAACAAACTACAAGAATTAACAATAATTTGTCTAAAGAAATACAACACATAAAAACGGAATTTGGTTCCAAAATACTAATTAATATCAAGTGTAGTTTGCCGTTCTTATTTTTGCATCCAACATATTCCATCCAAAATATGTTGTGTTCTCATTATAGCCCAAAAGGTCAAATGAAAATAGCAAAATAATAAATAAAATCTATGGATGCCCCACAGCAATGAAGCTTAAATAAATAAATAAATAAATAAGCTTAAGTCAAAGAAGCATACCTTATTGAAGAGAGGTTGAATAGTATCGTAATTGCGATCCGAAGTATTGCAAAAACTATTGAGCTTTGGTATCCACCAGAGGTCCAGCTGGTTCAATTGCGGCATCTCAATTCCATTTATAGCCTTGCAGATAGCAGTAAAACTTGGCAGGTCATGAAGATACAAATCCTTTAGTTTAGGAAACACAATTTTATCTGTTGTTTCTGTTGTTGTTGATGCTATCTCATTTTGATCTCCTTCTTCTTCACTCGAAATAAGTACTTCCATCTTACAACATTCAGTTACAGAAAGTGTCTGTAGTTGTATCAGATCTCTGGCTATGGATAATGAGAACATGCTTTCCAGTTCATCACAATTACTCAATGTTAGAGAAGTGAGGTTGCGGAGCCGTACAAGTTGAGTAGGACCCTTCCACAAATGTGTCAATGCGGGCAAGTCTTCCAGTTCCAGCTTTTTCAATGCACTGAAGGCCTCCTCTGGTAGTTGGCCATGACAAATCTTTTTCAATTTTCCTAAATAACCGAGATATAGCGACTGTAACACAGGGAAGGCTATTTGTGGAACTGGAACCCCATCTGTTGTTTCAATGACATATTCCAGATCCTGACAACCTTTCAAGTCCAATTCTGTTAACTTTTCGAAACCATCTTTGTCTAAATCATAGCCAACATTCTTCACACCTACTACTCCTGTTAGGCTTAAAATTTTAGTGATCTTGAGAAGATTCTTGAACTCACTCTCCATAAAATCGCTCTTGTGAAGATCCGAGAGACTCAACAGGTTTTGGAATTGATAATTACAAAAATATATAGGATGGATCCCATGATTGCAATCGGTTATAGCGAATGCTTTTAGATTCGCAAGGACCAAGTCTCTTGGCCAGTTTGCAAAACCTCGTAGTAGGTGAAAGACCAAAGTTGTAAAATTAGACAACCCACACAGCTCAGTCAAAGTTGCTTTAGTTTCTTCTATCCTGCTTTCATCATGAAAGCTAGACCCAAGATACAACTCTTCTAGCTTTGATAAGCTCGACAAAACACCTGGGCAAATCCTCTTCACATCACATAGCAACAAATCCAGTAGCTTCAAGTGACTAAGCTGACCTATTTCTTTTGGCAACTCCTCGATTTTGGTGCCTTCGAAACTCAAAATTTCTAGATTCTCTAATGCTCCTATTACAGATACATCATTGATCAGTCCACATTTGTATAGTGACAAGCTTTGGAGGTTGGTCAACCATCGCAGGGATGTCGGCAGTGATCCTTTTATGTACACATTCAATATGCTTAAAGCTTTGAGTTCCTTCATCCCTCCGTAGAAACCATCTGGGAGATTTGGTAGATTTGATGCATAATTGTCCTCTAGCCGTAAAAGATGGAGTTTTGGAAATTCTAGATTATCAGGCAGCTTGCTCATACCAGTGAATCGCAATGAAATTACAGCATAATTTTTGTGTCGTTCTTTCGCCGGCCATTCTTTCAATGCTTCGTCACATCTTACCATAAATGAATGCTCCTCCCTAGATGCTATTGATATAGCAACATCACGAACTACATCATGCATTTTAACAAAACCTTCTTGTTGACCATCCATCAAGAGATAGCCTTTTTTTAAGTAATCGACAAAGGCATGTACTCTGTCTCTTGCTTCTTTGACGCTATCAATGTTCTCAAACAACTCTATCCCAACACCATATCTAACGATATCTTCAATTGGAATATTAAAATCTTCAGCATATAAGGAGCAGAACAAAAAGCATTCCTTAATTTCTCTACCTCCTAAGAAGTCGTAACTCAACTCCAGAGATTTAAACACATTTTCTTCTACTTCGCTGAAGTTTTTTACCATGGACTTGCGTAACTGTAGAAGGGCTGAATTCCATGAATGTTCATCTTTATCTTTGAGTGCTCTCGCAACTGTAACAATAGCAATCGGCAAACATCCACATTCATCCGCAACATTCTTCTGTGTGCTATACAAATCAGTTCTTGTGTGACTTGTGTCCTTGGAAATTCCAGCCATCTCCTCAAAGAGATTCCAAGCTTCTTCTTTAGTTAAGACTTCAACTGTAAATTTCTTTTGAGCATTCATAGAGTTGCATGCATTATCAAATCTAGAAGTCAGCAAAATTTTGCAACCTCTATGACCATCTCTAAATGGAATTCCTATGTCATTCAGTTCAAGACGCTTCCAAACATCGTCCAATATGACAAGGATTCTCTTGGTGCCCTTTAGTCTTTCACACAGTCGATCTGCTCTTCCCTGTTCAGTCTCCTCCTCAAATTTCAAACCCAATTTATCTCCAATTTCACCTTGAATCTTCCTTTTATCAGGAATTTGGGACACTACAGCCATCACAACCTCATCGAACAATTTCTCTTCTTTTGCTCTTTTGGCAACTTCTTTCACCATTGTTGTCTTACCAACACCTCCCATCCCGCATATCGCAATCATGTGGAATGTATCATCCTTCAGTGCCTCCATGACATCTTTCGTAATCAATCTTCTAGATTCAAAAACCTTAATACCTTCAGTGGATGTGGATTCTATCCCTGGTGGAGGCTCATTGTAGGCCACTTCCGTCAGTTTCCTCTCTTCGTGCAACTTAGCCACGTCTTTTGCCTTGTTGGTTGCTTTCTTACCGAGCGAGTAACGTAACTTCAGGTTTGGACACCACCCATATAGACACCCTTTGTTCGCTTCAACTTCATCTTTTAGAATTTCTCTGGCCTCTTCGCTGCATTTATCAACCCTTCCCAGCCACCCCTTAACATCAGGTCCAATAACTTTTACATTTCTTTCTGCTTCATCAACTGATAGCTGCATTGCACTTCTTTTCTCATCCAACTTCTCGACTTCTTCTTTCAGATTCTTGACCTCGCTTTTATAGGAAAATAGATAACCGAAATGACGGCCAACTGGAGCCATTAGAAATTCTCCAATCTTGCCTACAATCGGGCCAACAAAACCGACTAAACCAGTAACTATTTCTCACTTCTATTTCAGTTGTGTACCTCTCTCTCTGTTTCAAACCAGTAGCCAACTGAGTGAAAATAGAGAGGCAGCGGAAGAAATTACAAAGATTTCTACAACCAAAAGAAGATATGAAGATATGAAAGGAAAGTGAAATGAGAATCTGAAAGGAAAGTGATATGAAGATATGAAAGGAAAGTGAAATGAAGATATGAAAGTGAAGATATGAAAGGAAAGTGATATGAAGATATGAACCAAAAGAGCGGATCTAAAGTTTCTTTTTTTTTTTTTCTTCTTTTTCGAAGTAAAGTGAAATGAGAATACAGGGAATTTTTGGTAATTGTTCAACACAGAGTTAATAAAATAGAGTTGCAGAGGAGAAGATTACAAAATTTCCTAAAATCAAAAGAGAATACAGGGATTTTTTTTCTGTTTTTTTTCTGGTAAGCAACAGTGGAACACAGAGATTTATAATAAAACTGAAGACAGAAAGTAAAATTATAGTTGAGATTTAAACAGAGAAAAAAATAATAGAATTGAAGTGGAAGTGGAAATGGAAGTGAAGAAAGAAAAACCTTGAAAACTTTCCAGAGTGTCTTAGAGATGAAACAGTGAGGAGAAAAGCTTTGCACCAAAGACAAACAAGACCATTAACATCCATTAAAGAGAAACAATAAAAGGGGTTTTGGAGAAGAGTTTGAGGAGGAGAGAGTAATAATTTTGAGATCAGTACTATACCTGCACCATCTGATGCTCTTACATCTAAAATTAATTTTTCATTGACTGCTTGTGTCATGGTCTTTTCACTCTGTCCTTTCTGAAATTAAGGGCTGGTTTGGGGTATCTTAAAAAAGTATATTTTTTGTTTTTTTGATTAAAAAAGATAAAAAAAAAAAATATGGAGGTTTGGGTTAACTTTTTGACTTTTTATGAAAAAATGTGTATTAAAAAATTATATAAAAAAAATGTGTAAGAGATGATTAGAGAGGAGTGGGCCCCAGCCGTACAACCCGCTGAGTGAGTTTTAGTTGGAAATTATTGGCTAATTTTTGTATAAAGCACTGGACGGTTTTGTTTGGCCCGTGGGGGTCATCACCGGTCCCATTTTAATAATCTGAACCGTTGAATGTGTGTAACTCGTCGAACACTATATACTTATAAAAAATCACGTTAATCGGATATCGATAGCCATCTGATCAGATTTATTTATTTTTCAATCATTAATTATAACACCATCCATTTGTTGTACATAACTGATTTGATCATATAGTTATCGATATCCAATCAATGTGATTTTTTTCAGACATATAGTACTCGACGATTTCTACACATTGAACGGTTTAGATTATCAAAACGGGACTAGTGATGACCCCCATGGGACGAATAACGGTGTGTGTAAAAATCACACCCAATTATTTCTTTTGGAGCCACTGCCGCACACAGCGACTGTACACCCAATCAATTTGGTGTGTCCTTTTTTTGAAAAAAAATGATTTTTAAAATTTTTTTTGGGTGAATAGTGATATCTTTTTAGATTTTGGAGTAACTTTTTGACTTTTTGACTTGTATAGGATAAGCCAAACCAGCCCTAATAATGCTTACATGTATATATCGATATATTAATTAGGCTTGATAATCATTTCATTTTTAATTTATATTTATAAAAATTTTAAAAATTATCATAAAAATTTATTTGAGAATTTTTTTGATTTATAAATGGTTGTCTCAGTTTATAAATTTGAGGAAAAATATAAACTCAAAAAGTGAGTTTTTTTTAATTTTTAAACAGAAATTTAAAAAATTTGACTAACAAATCTTTTTTCAATTAATTTTTTCTCAAAATAATTTTTTTTTCAACTTTTTTTTAATTATAATGTGTATGATCCCATTGTCATAAATAATAAAAAAATAAATATAAATATTTTAAGCATAAACAAACATATTTTTTAGTTTATATTTTAAAAAATTTTCAAACATTTTGTTCAAATCAAGTGCGTTTGTAGTTTATGTTTTCTTAAAAACAAACAAAAATCATTTTATAAATTTTTTGTAAATATAAATAAAAAACGTAAATATTACCAAATGTTACCTTAATGTATCGATATATATTTTAACATTATAATTTTATGATTATGGATCCCATTATTATACAAATTTTAAAGATTCAAAACTAATTATTATGTTTGGTTTCAATTTTTTAAATTTAATTTTTTTAAAATTTAATTTTTAATTTTTTGTATTTTTAGTGAATATTTTTAAAATTTTAAACCATTTTTTTTACTCTAAATATTTGTAAAAAGAATATTTTAAAAAATCAATAAATACACAATAATACAAAAAATATACTGAATTTTTGATTGGACTGTCAATCCTTGTACCTACACTGTTACATTGACAGTGTAGGATGCGCCCTATATATATATATATATATTTCAATTAATGAGTTTTAAGGGCTAAAAGGCTTTTTGTATAATTGAGACAAAGGGTTGGTTTGGGATGTTCTAAAAAAGTGTACTTTTTGACTTATTGACTTATATGGATTGGGTTTGGGTTGGGTTTGATGTGATGTGTTAGAGAGGTGATGTGATTTAAATAAGATGATGTGACTTAAATAGGATAGTGACTTTTTGACTTTTTATATTATTTAGTAGATGCCAAACTTGACCTTAACTTGTGAAGCTTCCCAAACACGGCCGATATAATTTAGGGAAGGATAGGTGAGACTCCAAAACTAGACAGGGTTTGGTAAAAGGGCCATTATCACTCGAGCTAGCTACCCTTTGAAAAAATAAAAAATAAATTTTATTAATAACACGCTATTGATAAAAATCAGTGTTCAAATATTTATGATCCTAATATATATTTTATATATTTTTACTTTTTTTTTTTATATATTTTAGTACATTATATATATAAGGAGATATTATTCTCAGTCTATTTTGTTTCAAATATACTTCATTCTTTGTTCTTTATTTCACACAAAATATATTCTCCGAAAAAATCAAAATTCTAAAGGTATTAATATATTTGGAGCAAAGAATCAAATATATTTGGAGTAAAGTGAAGTGGGAATATCAGCTCCCAATATATATACATATTAACATTAACAACTACTATACACATTTTACATATTTTTATGTGGTATCTATGAAGAGTCTTATTATATTTTGAATATAGTGAATTATATGCGATATGATTTTCGTTATACAAATATATTATAAAATAAAATAAAAAAATAAATTCTAAATATTATAATAAATTACATTCAGCTCTATGAGATTTGAAGGAAAAAAAATAAAAAAATAAAAAAAAAAACCTAAAGCCCATCGGACAAAGGCAGATGCTTTTATGCTTTCATGGACCACATCCCATGTGACGCCTTTGCTTTTGCTTGTCTGTTTGCCTTTGCCTTTTCTTTTGCTTTTGCTTGTCTTTGCGCTTGTCTTTGTTTTTGCTTTTGGAAAAAGTTAGGTTTCATAAAAATTTTATCATAAAAATAATTATAAAAAATTTATGATCTTTAGATTATTTTGATTAATGTGTGGTGCTTTATTTTAAGTGTAATCTAAAGGTTACAAAACTTTCATGATTATTTTCATGAAATGTTTTTCATGATACCTATCAGTGCTGTTTGCTTTTTGGTCAATTATTACAGCAATGAATGGGGCCGAGTAGGGTTTAATTTGGTTGGATTGAATAAGTTAAAATTGATGTACCTAAAAAAAAAAAAATAAGTTAAAATTAAAATCAAATTATTATTGATGATTTTAGAAAATTTAAAATTAAATCAGATTATGAACATTTTATAATCAAATCAGATCGAATCAATACTATATTATTTGTTTCGATTTAAAATCACAATTTTTTTATAACATTGTCATTATTCATTACATGATTATAAAATATAATATTATTCATAATTTGTTCAAACATAAAGTAATATACCATCATTTTACAAATAAAAATATTTTAAATAATTATTTTAAAATTAATTTTATTACTATCCAAGAACACGATTATAAATGTAAAAAATTAACAACTTATGTATAAAAATAAGATAGTAATAAGATATTTGAATGACCACGTTAAATAATATATATATATATATATATTACTATATTTATCTATCTATCTATATAAGCAACTGTGAAAATTCTAAACGGCTATTATTAAATTCTCATAATTTAAAAAATTTCTCTCTCCTACTTGGCAACATTCTTTGATTGTCATTCATTTTTTTTTTTAATTGTTTTGATCTCATGACTTATGGATAAAGATTAAATAATTGGTGTTAAAAAAAAATCTCCTCCTCTTGTAAGAATTTGTTGGTAGATTGAGTTTGATCAGATTAACCTCTTTTTTTTTTCTGTTTTTTTTTGTCTATCACTATCATCATATTCTTCGTCATCTTATATTAACTCTTAAAAACTCACATTCCGTAAGAATGATTTTTCTTTTATTATCTCCATTATTTTCTTGGGTTTCTTTTCTCTCCCGCTCACTCCACAATTTCTCACAACAGGTTTGTCTCTTCTTTATTTGTGTTTTTTTTTTTATAAATGTGTTGATGTACAATTATAAAATTTATGAGGTTGGTACTATGTGCGTGTTTGGGAAGTGGTTATTTTAGAAGTTTTTTAGCTTTTTGACTATTTTAGTAGAATATTTTAGTTTTTGTGTTTAGGAAGATAAGATGGATTTTTATTTGAATTATTGTATTGAAAAATATATTTGAAATGATATTTAAGGTTGAAATGACAAATTTATCCATAACTTTATTTTTCTCAAAATTGCTCTATAGGGGCAAAAGTATCTTTTCAGCCTGTGGAACTAGGCTGGGCCTACCCACTGCCGGCTGCCAGTGCATTGGTTTTTGTTTTTTTTTTTAATAAATATAAATTATTAGTTTAGTAGGCTATTTGGTTTTTTCTGTATTTGAGGCTATTTTAGCCTCAACTTTGGGTTTCCAAACACCCCCTATATAAATGCAGGGGCAGATTTATGACGGGGCCAAAGGGGCACACGCCCCCCTTAATTTTGTAAGTTTTTTTTTTTTTTTAAGGAAAATAATCAACAAATAAAAAAAATTGTATAGAAATAATATTTAAAAGAGTTAATTACCAAAAAGTCTTGTCTACATATTTGGTGGTAGCTTAGGTCCTGTCAAAAAAATTTTGAACCAATAAGTCCCATTTATAGGTAAAAAGACATTTTGCCCTTTAATCCCAAAACTGATAATGTTCTCAATTTCAAAACTGAGAATATTCTCAATTTTCAAACAAAGAATGATTTCAGTATATAATTATCAAAATTAAAAAAATTCTGTTTGGCTTCTGAGAAAAGTATGGGATTGAAAAGAAAGATAATTCTGTGAATATTCTAAGAAATTTATAATTATTAATTTTGAGAAATTTCTCAATTTTTTCGTGATTAAAATTGAGAATATTATAAACTGATAAGGCTTTCAATTTTAAAAAACTCTCTCTCTCTCTCTGCAATCTGTCTCAATCTCCTAATTGGTTCTCTCGTTTCACCAGTCTCTGCTGCCTCAAGTTTCTCTCCATCAACCTCATTGATGGAAGGCGAAAGTGTACCTCACGACAACACTCAAAGTCAACCCCCCCAAACAACAACAACAATAACAACGTATACGCTGAAATGGAGGAGGATTCTGAGAATGATGATGACATTCTCATCCCTAATATACTTATGAATGAAGATATAATCAAGGGGTTTCAAGAGCTTAGCAGAGGCTATCCTGGTTGTACTGGTTTGGATTTGAGGTATGACATCGGCAGCAAGTTTTCAACTCAATTTCCGGCTCCATGAACACCTTATCCGCCGCCAAATCCACATCTTTTGCCGATGGAGGTGGTTGTTGAGGGCCGCTAATGTCGGGAGGCTTGGATTTTCCAGAGTCCGTATCTGTAGGCACCATATCTGTAGGCACGACTGTAAGCTACCACCTCTTCCGCCGATGGAGGTGATTGTTGAGGGCCACTAATGTCGGTTCACCTCCCGTCTCTTCACCTCCGTTGCCGCCGCCGCCACAAGCGGCTATTGAAGCCGAGCACGACAAAGATGATGAGGAGGAGGTGGTGGAGAAGTCAGATCTGATGATCTCTCAGGCGATCTCACCGAACACGATTCACTCTTGGAAGGATGAATTAGGGTATTAAAAATTAATGGGGCTTGAAGGAGTAAATGATTTTATTTAGGACTTAATGGAGTATAAGTTTACAAAATTGGACTTGTATGTAAATGTCCCTATTTAAAATGATTTGTTAATGGCATTTTTCTAATTATGAAAATAATGCTAGTTCAACAATGGCAAAGGGTACATTTGAAGGGTGTGTTAGAGATGAAACATGCACAGCATTAACAACTCAGTCGACAGTGAAAAGAAAAGCTTTTCACCAAAGACAAACAAGACCATTAACATCCTGTTAGGGAAAATCGATGTGATTCCCCACAAGTAAATCAATCAATGGGAATAAAAACTAATGCGGAAAAATTAAATCAAAGACAACACAAGAATTTTACGTGGTTCCCTCAATGTGAGGTACGTCCACGGGATCGAAATCCGATTCCACTATCAACCTTAATAAGTTCCAAACGATTACAAACGAGACACTAATGGTCTCACAAAATCACCCTTAGGTGAATTCCAAATAATCACAAATAAACTAGAGGAAAAACCTCACCAAATAGATGAACCAAAATCTTCAGAATTAGAGTTGAAGAAGACCCAAAATAATAACCCAAATCAGTCTCACCAAAACATCCAAACAAAGATGCACCAAATCAATTGTTTATGCTCCACAAATCAATAGACCCAAAGCACTCCTTCACCAAAGCAATCTACCCGAACAAAGATGCTGCCGCCATCTTTTTCTTGGGGAAAAACAATACCAATAATTATGTATTGTGAATCTAGGGTTTTTTTTAATCAAACCCTAATTGTTACTAAATTGGATTGGGTCTCCACAAATATAATATATAAAAATATATTATACTAAACCAAGCCAAATTAAAACTCTTTTTCCAAAACTAATTGGGTCCCACACTCCAATAAGGAGGTATACCCAACAATTCTCCCCCTACCGACTTAGGTGGAGACATCAACCATACCCGCCAAAGTTCGACACTTCAAATGTTTATCCCTCGACAAAGTCTTAGTCAACATATCCGAAATATTATCATCCGTGTGAACCTTTTCGAGTTGCAACAATTTCGAATCTAACACATCACGAATCCAATGGTATCTCACATCAATGTGTTTCGATCTCGAATGAAAAGTAAAATTTTTACTCAAGTGAATAGCACTTTGACTATCACAATAAAGCACATATTTTTCTTGTTTTAAACCCAACTCTTGCAAAAATTTCTTCAACCATAACTCTTCTTTGCAAGCTTCTGTAATGGCAATAAATTCAGCTTCGGTAGTTGAGAGAGCAACACATTTTTGTAATTTAGATTGCCATGCCACAGCTCCCCCTGCACAAGTCATCAAATACCCCGAAGTAGATTTCCTAGAATCAACATCACCAGCCATGTCAGAATCTGTGAACCCATCAAGCATCGGCTTACCATCCCCAAAACACAAAGACACCTTCCAAGTCCCTCGAAGATACCTTAGAATCCATTTTACCGCTGCCCAATGTTCTTTACCCGGATTAGAGAGAAAACGACTCACCACACCAACGACGTGAGCAATATCCGGCCTAGTACAAACCATGGCGTACATCAAAGAACCAACTGCTGAAGCATAAGGAATTTTCAGCATCTCTTCCTTGTCTTTCTCACTTGTAGGACATTGATTCGAACTAAGCTTGAAGTGACCTGCAAGTGGACAACCAACCGGCTTTGCTTTATTCATGTTGAACCTCTCAAGAACTTTCTCAATGTAGCTTTCTTGAGACAACCAAATCAGTCCCTCTTTGCGATCACGAACAATTTTCATACCAAGTATTTGCTTTGCCGGTCCCAAATCTTTCATAGCAAAAGATTTACTCAACTTTAACTTCAACTTGTTAATCATGGTAGAATCTTGACCCACAATTAACATGTCATCAACATAAAGCAAAAGAATAATAAATTTACCATTCGGAAAATTTTTCACAAACACACAATAGTCCGAAGTGGTTTTAGAAAAACATTATTCATCATGAAAGAGTCAAATTTTTTGTACCATTGTCGTGGAGCTTGCTTGAGGCCATACAAACTTTTCTTCAATTTGCAAACAAATTTCTCTTTCCCTTTCTCTACAAACCCTTCCGGTTGCTCCATGTAAATTTCTTCTTCAAGATCGCCATGAAGAAATGCGGTCTTCACATCAAGTTGCTCAACTTCAAAGTTCATACTTGCAGCCATGCCAAGTACAACCCGAATAGAAGACATCTTTACAACCGGTGAGAAAATCTCGTCAAAGTCAATACCTTTCTTTTGCCCAAAGCCTTTCACAACAAGACGCGCTTTGTACCTCAGATTCTTCCTATCATTCTTCAATTTGAAAACCCACTTATTTTTCAGAATTTTCCTCCCTTTAGGCAACTTCACTAAATCATAAGTGTGATTTTCAAGTAAGGAATTCATCTCCTCTTTCATAGCCTTTTTCCAATCATCTTTCTTTGCATGCTCAATTGCTTCTTGGTAGCTCTCCGGCTCCCCTTGATCAAAAATCAACACAAATTCATTGGGAGGATACTTTCTTGAAGGTTGTCGGTCCCTTGTAGATTTCCTCAACTCAAGTTTTGGTGGCGGTTCTTGAGTTGGATGCTCTTCCTTAATTTCTGGCTCAACTTCATTAGGATTAGCATCATCATCCACATCTTCAAGAGGTGGCTGCACATCTCCCCCATTTTCATCATCAACTGAAGATGAAGGAGATGGATCCATATCAATGAGATTACTAGTTTTTGGCTCCGGTTGATCACCTTTACCAAAGTCTTCAATTGTTTGGTCTTCAAGAAACACAACATCACGGCTTCGAATGACTTTCTTGTGACCGGATCCCATAATCTATACCCGAATTCATCACGCCTATAGCCAAGAAAAATACATTGTCTTGACTTACTATCAAGCTTGGACCTCTCATCCTTTGGAATGTGAACAAAAGCTCGGCAACCAAACACTCTCAAGTGCTCATAAGACACATCTTTGCCAGTCCAAACTCTTTCAGGAACATCACCATTCAAAGGATAGCAAGGAGACAAATTTATCACGTCAACCGCTGTACTCATTGCCTCACCCCAAAAGGATCTTGGCAATTTAGCTTGTGAAAGCAAACACCTTGTTCTTTCTACAATGGTGCGGTTCATCCTCTCGGCAACGCCATTTTGTTGAGGAGTCTTCTTAATTGTCTTTTGATGTCGAATACCTTGGCTGCGACAATACTCATCAAATGGCCCAATGTATTCACCACCATTGTCTGTTCGGATGCACTTCAATTTCTGTCCTGTTTCTCTTTCAACCATGGCCTGAAAATGCTTAAATACTTCTAGAACTTAATCTTTAGTTTTTAGTAGATAAGCCCAGACTTTCCTTGAATAATCATCAATGAAAGTAATAAAATAAAGTGCACCACCATGTGTTCTAACTTTTAAAGGACCACAAACATCCGAATGAATTAACTCCAACACATTTTCTTTTCTAGAAGCAACATTTTTATGAAAAGAAACTCTATGTTGTTTACCCGCCAAACAATGAACACAAGTTTTAAGATGTGTACCTTTCAAACGGGGTAGAAGCTCTTTCTTGAACAAAACTTGCAGCCCCTTTTCACTCATGTGCCCAAGTCGCTTATGCCATAATTCAGTAGAAGTATCATCTTCAAGTGCATTGATAACACCTTTACAAATTTTTCCTTGTATCGAATAAAGTGTATGAGTCTTCTTACACTTAGCCACCACCAAAGAACCCTTTGTGAGCTTCCATATTCCATCACCAAATTTGTTGTTGAAGCCTTCATCATCTAGCTTCCCAGTAGAGATCAAATTGAGGCGAATGTCGGGAACATGCCTCACATCTTTAAGCAATAATTTGCAGCCCAAATTTGTTTCCAAGCAAACATCACCCATGCCGATAATCTTGGACAAACCTTCATTACCCATTCGAACAGAACCATAATCTCCTACTGTGTAGGTAGTGAAGAAATCAACTCGAGAAGTCACATGAAAAGAAGCACCATAATCAATTACCCAACTACTCTCTTGGCCCACAAAATTGATACAATCATCTTCACAAACGACCATGAGATCATCGGTAGTAACTGCCGTTGTGTTTTCTTGCTTCTTATCCACACTTTTGTCACGCCTTTTCTCCTTATTCTTGAGCTTTCGGCATTCCCGCTTCATGTGCCCTTTCTCATGGCAATAATAACACTCAACGTCTTTCTTTGAAAGAGAACCATCTCTTGACTTGTCACGGCTTTGATCACGACCATGAGGAGTCTTACTCCTCCCCCTTGTTTTGCTTCGGCCTCTCACAACAAATGCTTCCGAATGAGAGGAATCGGCTGATTTTCTTTTAGTTTCTTCATTCAACAAGCTACTAGTGACTTGGCCCATTGTGACAACTCCATCGGGTGCCGAATTACTAACTGTCACAACCAAAGTCTCCCAACTTTCGGGTAAGGAACTAAGTAGCATCAAAGCCTGCAACTCATCATCAAAAATAATTTTCATAGAAGCAAGTTGGTTAACAATACTCTTTATTTCATTCAGATGTTCCGGAATAGGGCTGCCCTCTTTATATTTTAAATTAACCAACTTACGAAACAGAAAGGCTTTATTTGTGGCTGATTTTCTATCATAAAGACTCTCTAATTTTTTCCATAAATCATGTGCTGAAGTTTCAGTAGCAACATGATGAAACACACTGTCATCAATCCATTGACGGATAACACCAACGGCTTTTCGATTAAGCCTCTTCCACTCATCATCTTTCATATCAGCAGGTTTGCCACTATCACCCTCAATGGGTCCATACAAGTCTTTACAAAATAATAGGTCCTCCATTTTAGTTTTCCAAGTTACCCAATTGCTTCCATTGAAGTTAGACATACGACCCACATTCCCCTCCATTGATTTACACAAATAAATAGATCCAAATAAACCGTAAGCTCTGATACCAGTTGTTAGGGAAAATCGATGTGATTCCCCACAAGTAAATCAATCAATGGGAATAAAAACTAATGCGGAAAAATTAAATCAAAGACAACACAAGAATTTTTCGTGGTTCCCTCAATGTGAGGTACGTCCACGGGATCGAAATCCGATTCCACTATCAACCTTAATAAGTTCCAAACGATTACAAACGAGACACTAATGGTCTCACAAAATCACCCTTAGGTGAATTCCAAATAATCACAAATAAACTAGAGGAAAAACCTCACCAAATAGATGAACCAAAATCTTCAGAATTAGAATTGAAGAAGACCCAAAATAATAACCCAAATCAGTCTCACCAAAACATCCAAACAAAGATGCACCAAATCAATTGTTTATGCTCCACAAATCAATAGACCCAAAGCACTCCTTCACCAAAGCAATCTACCCGAACAAAGATGCTGCCGCCATCTTTTTCTTGGGGAAAAACAATACCAATAATTATATATTGTGAATCTAGGGTTTTTTTAATCAAACCCTAATTGTTACTAAATTGGATTGGGTCTCCACAAATATAATATATAAAAATATATTATACTAAACCAAGCTAAATTAAAACTCTTTTTCCAAAACTAATTGGATCCCACACTCCAATAAGGAGATATACCCAACACATCCATCAAAGAGAAACAATCAGATTCAGAGAGGTTTTGAAGGAGAGTTTGAGGAGGAGAGAATATTTTGAGATCAGTACTATGCTCTTACATCCAAAATTAATTTAATTTAGTTTTTTTTTTGGAGGGGGAGCTTTATTTGTTGCTTCCTTGCTTGTGTCTTGGTCTTTTGACTCGGTCCTTTCAAAATTTGCTTTGTGATCCAAAAAAAATAATAAGATAAAAAAGATAATACGTATGTTATTTTAATTTGTTCCCAAACAACCTTAAATTAAAATTAAAATCAAATTATTATTGATAATTTTAGGAAATTTAGAATTAAATCAAATTATGAAAATTTTATAATCAAATCAGATCGAATCAATACTGACATGGATAGGCCCATAAGGGCTACAGCCCACGGTGAAAACAACCCCAAGCCCATCATTTAGGACCCATAACACAACTCGGCTGGTAAAGCCCAAGACAGCTGGAGGCCAACTGAGCATGGAGGGCCAATGATATTCGGACACATGGCAGGTGAAGCACAGGTCACGTCAGCAGACAAAGATCTGCAAATTTATTGCCACAGCATATCACCATTAATGCGGCCCATCACAGCATTTATTGCGACAACACCCCTCAGCCGGAACAGCACCACCTTACCCTGAACAAGGTGGGCGACAACAGAGACTTTCGGCAAGGAGGGCAGGTCGGAAGGGACAGCAAAATGATTACCAAAAGATATAAGCAAAGGTTGAAGACAAGAAAAAGGTTAAGCTTTCTATCTCTACTCTCGCTCTCTTTTTTCCACATTCTACTTCCCCTATTAACTTGCTCGTCGAAGGGTTCGCAGGGGGACTACCTCGTTCCCCGTTGAACTTGCTTGCAGGTATCACTGTGGGCTCAGCCATCAGCACCCGGGCTTGAGGAGCTTGGATTAGTCCAACCCATCCCTTGGAACGAACTGTATCATCAAATATTATGTTGTTTGTTTCAATTTAAAATCACAAATTTTTATAACATTGTCATTATTCAAAACATGATTATAAAATATTATTTATAATTTGTTCAAACATTAATATACCATCATTTTACAAATAAAAATGTTTTAGATAATTATTTTAGAATTAATTTTACTACTATACAAGAACACACCTATAAGAGTAAAAGGTTAACAACTTATGTATAAAAATGAGATATTAATAAGATATTTGTGTGACTACGTTAAATAAAAAAAAAAAAAATTATATACATAAAGAAAAGAGGTTTGGCTTCTTTCATATTGTCATCAAAACTTGAGAAAATGTTTGGGCTTCGTAGGTCTATTTGGAGACTATTTGTGGTGAAGGGTTGGCCCCCGCAGCAAAAAAAATCTTCTTCAAAGCCTCAAATTATTTCCAGTCTTCAATTAGAGGTATCCTACAATACTACATATAGTATGTAAATTATAATCTAAATTGATGTTAGTTAAAAATCATTGTGTCTATAAGACCAACAAATTATCAAATCAAATTGGTTACGTCTTATTATGATGTTTGATTATATCGGAAAGTACGATTAATTATGATTTATTGTGATTTTTGGTTACTACTAAAGTAATCTTTAATTATGACTCAAATTGGCGTTAGTTATGATCCATATTTGTATGTTATCATTTTTAAATTTTTTTTATTTTGTACAAGTGTAAAAAGTAATTTATAATCCAATTTTGATACTTTTTTGTTTTATTAATGATTATTAGATATTGATTAAAAATTTTACTTGCAAATTTAATGATAACGTTCAATTTTTATGTTTATAAAGGGAATTATTTAATATAACATACGTATGAAACTTTGGTAAAAATGTATTAAAATTAGTGTATAATTAATTTTTAATTGTATAGAATTTGGCCTCCTCTTAACGAGATTTTTATGTCCCCTCTTGCAAGTGAGACTCAAAACCTAAATCTGGGATTGTAAATGAGGTCTTTACCACTTGGGCTACCCTGTCTCTAAAGGAAAAAAAAAAAAAAAGTTTTACTAATGACATGCTATCAATAAAAATCCTAGTGTTAAAATATTTATGATCCCTCCCTATGATATAATTTTTATAATATAAACATATTATAAAATAAAAAATAAATTCTAAATAGTATGTTAAATTATAAATTGACCTATTTGAGATATAAAAAAAATAAAAATCCTAAACCCAGGCTCTTTGGATTGAGATGCTTTGGCTCCGTTTGGTAGAGCTGTTGAAAAGTGATTATAACTTATAACTTAGCTTATAGCTTATAACTGTGAACATAAGCTGATTTTTGATTTATAAATTAAGTTTCTCCTCCTCTACTCAAAGAATAAGTTGATTTTTGACTTACAAAAAACTATAAGCTATATTATTAAAGTAAACCAAACACATTAAAATAACTTAAATTAAATTAAAAACTGAAATAAAATAGAAATAAGTCCTACCAAACAAGACATTTGAATGGTTCAAAAGCATTATTGGAATCTCTATCCATCGACAAAGGCAGATACTTTTATGCTTTCACGGACCACATCCATGTCCCAATTTGCTTTTTCTTTTTGGTCAATTATTACAGCAATGACTGGGGCGAGTATGGTTTAATTTGGTTGAATATAAGAAGTTTGGCCATAGATTATTTTAATAATTTTTTAATTTTTATAAAAAGATGTATAAAAAAATAAAAATATGGTATGATCTAAAAAGTTAATAAATATATTATTTTAGTTTATTCTCAAACAATTCGTAAATTAAAATTAAAATCAAATTATTGTTGATGATTTTAGGAAATTTAGAATTAAACCCAAGCTCTTTGGATTGAGATGCTTTGAATGGTTCAAACACATTATTATAATCCAACAATAATTCATATCACTAAAAAAAAATCACTATTAACACTAATATATTGGGAATATAAAAAAAAAAAAAACAAAACATAAACTATCACATCATTAATAATACTATTAAAACACCACTTTTAGTGTTGTTTACTATTTTTCTGCTAATCTCTATCTATCGGACAAAGGCATATGTTTTTAAGCTGTCATGGACTACATCCGATGTGATTTGAGTGTCCCACTTTGCTTTTCCTTTTGGTCAATTATTACACCAATGACTGGGGCCGAGTATGGTTTAATTTGGTTGAATTTAAGAATAAAAGGTTGTTTGACACTAAGGTCAAGTTTGGGTACTCCTAAATAATTCAAAAAGTTAAAAAGTTACTCAAAAAGTTAAAAAGTTAATACTATTTATCAAAAGTTAACAATTACGGCTGCACAACTCCCAATTCAAATTTTTCTTTAAAAATCAATTTTCACAATTTTTTAATACACATTTTTCCATAAAAAGTTAAAGAGTTAATCCAAACAACCATATTTTCAACCTCAATTTTTTTGTCCAAAAAGATAAAAAGTGCACTTATTTAGTCTTCCCAAACAAGGCCTAAGTTATTCTGGTAATTTTTTAATTTTTATAAAAAGATACGTAAAAAAATAAAGAAATGATATGATCTAAAAAGATAATAAATATGTTATTTTAGTTTGTTCCCAAATAATTTGTAAATTAAAATTAAAATCAAATTATTATTGATGATTTTAGGAAATTTAGAATTAAACCCAGGCTCTTTGGATTGAGATGCTTTGCAAACACATTATTTTTTAAGGGTAAACTACCAATAGGTCCTACTTGGGAGACTTATTACCCAATAGGTCCTATTTTGAGACTTATTACCCATTAAGTCCTATTTGATATAATTTATTAAGTGATAAAGATAAATTTATCAGTCTTTTTTTTTTTATGAATAATTTTATAGTGATAAATTTATCAATCTCTTTTTTTATGAATAATTTTTTAGTGATAAATTTATCACTCTCTTATTTTTATAATGTTAAATTTATTAGTTAAGACCTATAGATAAATAAGTCTAGTGAATAGGACTAATTGATAAGTACCCCTTATTTTAATCTCTATCCATCTGACAAAGGCAGATTCTTTTATTCTTTCATTCTTTGGACCACATCCCATATGATGCGAGTGTCCCACTTTTCTTTTCCGTTGGGCCAATTATTACAGTAATGACTGGCAGAGTATGGTTTAATTTTGTTGAATTTAAGCCTTCGTTTGAGATATGAATTAGTTTTTTAATTTTTTAATTTTAATTATTTTAATTTAGGGTTAAAAAGCTTTATTTAGATAAGTTTTTTAATTTTTTTGATTTTTATGAAAAAAAATAAAATAATTATAGTTTAGATATGATATTTTATCTTATTGACTTTTTAACTTATTTTGTCTTTTTTGTGACTATTTTAGCTCAAAAAAATTATGCCAAACATAGCCTAAGAATAAAAAGTTTTTTGACAATATGTTATTTTAGTAATTTTTTAATTTTTATAAAAAGATTGTAAAAAAGTAAAAATGATATGATATAAAAAGATAATAAATATGTTATTTTAGTTTGTTCCCGAACAATTCGTAAATTAAAATTAAAATCAAATTATTATTGATGATTTTGGAAAATTTATAATTAAACCCATGGATTGAGATGCATTTAAACCCATTTTAATCTTTATCCATCGGATAAAGGCAGATCTTTTATGCTTCCATGGACCACATCCCATGTGATGCAAGTGTCCCACTTTGCTTTTTGGTCAATTATTACAGCAATGACTGGGGCTGAGTGTGGTTCAATTCGGTTGGATTTAAGAATAAATGAATATGTTATATTAATAATTTTTTAAATTTTATGAAAAGATTTATAGAAAAGTAAGAAATGATATGATTTAAAAAGATAATAAATATGTTATTTTAGTTTGTTTCCAAACAATCCGTAAATTAAAATTAAAATCAAATTATTATTGATAATTTTAAAAATTTCTTAGAATTAAATTAGATTATGAAAATTTCATAATCAAATCAGTTCGAATCAATACTATGTTGTTTGTTTCAGTTTAAAATCACTAATTTTTATAACATTTTCATTATTGACGTCATGATTATAAAATACTATTTTTAATTTGTTCAAACATTAATATACTATCATTTTACAAATAAAAATGTTTTAGATAATTATTTTAGAATTAATTTTACTACTATACAAGAACACACTTATTTGAATTATATATATGCATATATAAAGAAAAATGGTTTACCTTCTCTCATGTTGTCATCTCAACTTGAGAGAGGGTTTGAGTTTGATAAGCCTATTTCGATACTAATTTTAGTGATTCGAACCGTTTATTTTTTAGAATTTGCTGAATAGAATATTCATGCAAAAAAATTAAGATAATTGGATATCGATAGCTCTAAGTTTTATAATATTTTTTTTTTTGCAAACTGGACGATAGATATAATTTCAAGAATATCCATTCATTTTTTTGTAATTCAAATATGATTCAAACATATAATTAACGATATCCGATAATCTTGATTTTTTACATAAATATTATACTCAACGAGTTCTAAAAAATAAATAGTTTGGATCATTAAAATCGGTCCTAAAATGGGTCTACTAAGTCTAAATGCTCTCTCAAGTTGAGATGGCAAACTTGAGAGAAGCCAAACCCAAAGAAAATAAATTGGTGAAAAGTCCATCCCAAGGAGAGTATAAGACATTAGATCAAAGGTAAAAACTTGTTTGGTGATTATTGATAAGAACACGTCGAAAAAATTGAGCTTCTCTTACATTGGTTATCTCAACTTGAGATAGCGTTTAGGCTTAGTACGTCTATTTTGACACCGACTTCGATTATTTGAACCATTCACTTTCTAGAATTTGTTAAGTAGAATATTCATGTAAAAAATCAAGATGATTGAAAATCAATAACTATATGTTTGAATCAAATTTGTATTACAAAAAATGGATGGTTATTTTTGAAATTATATTTGTCCTCTATTTTTTAAAAACAAATATGATTTAAACATATAGCTACCGATGTCCAATTATCTTGATTTTTTGTATGAATATTCTACTAAACTACTTTTAAAAAGCCAACGGTTCGAATTACCAAAATCAATCCAAAAATTAGCCTACCAAGCCCAAATGTTATTTGAAGTTGTAATCTTAACGTAAGAGAAGCCAAACCTTGTTTGAAATGGGTTATGATTTAGTTCTCTCTTGCCATAGCATAAATTCAATTAAATTAAGTCTTTGACTTTGATTCATGTGAAAGTAAATTGGTGATAAATCCAAGTTAATAAGGGTATAAGGCATTAGATCAAATGGATATTTTTTTGTTGGTAAGAAGTCCATCCTTTGTGAAATAGTTTGGTGAGAAATCCTTTTGTTTATTTTGAAATACATTTTGTTTCCAATTTTACCCCTTAATTTATCTATTGACTATCTGTTCAAAACATTTCCTTATCTATTCAATTTTTTTCTTATCTGTTCAATTTTTTTACCCTATCTGTTTAATTTTTTTCCCTATCTGTTTAAAATCTGTGAATTTCTCTCTATCTATTTAAAATATGTGGATTTCTCTCTCTATTTGTTCAAATTATCTTATCAAAAAATCTATTTATTGAAATTATTTGTTGAAAAAATCTATCTATTGCAATCTATCTGTTCAAATTCTCTCTATCTCTCTTCATACTATCTGTACAAACAAAATTCAAATTCAACAACAACAAATCTCTATGTTTTAAAAATCTATTTGTTTAAATTCAACAACAACAACATCTCTCTCATCAAGATCAAAAACAACAGAAAATATAAATAATAAATAAAATCTTGTACAATAGGCTCGTAAACTAGCCAACGCCTTATGATAGCAGTGAAATAAATTGATCTGTAAAATAGAAAAATACTATGATCTAAGAAGAATATTGACTTTGAATCACACTAAGTGTTATGTATTAATAACCTTGCATGTTTGGTTGCTGAGAAAAACACATAAACATAATAAGAAAATCAAATATAGTCTTATTTTCATTGTTGCTTTGATGTTCAAATGATCAATTTCTCCATTTTTCCAAAGGGAAAATAACATCAAAATCAACAATCAACAAACACAGAACTTTGAAACACATATATATTCACATGCAACCGATACACATGTAAATAGAGAAATATATATACATACACACACATATAGTATAGAACCAAATGTCTAGATCTCCTTTTCCTTCTCGACTATTTTAGGATCCAAACCCAATCTCTCTGACTGTATAAAACTAGATCATCGTTGAACTATTCATTTTCGTCTTCATATTCGCAGCTAGACCATGGTGGTGATATAGATCTAGGGTTAGGGTAGGCGGATCTACAGATCTATAAATGTTGGCGTCGGATCGGCGACAACAAAAATACAACATGAAGGTGATGGTGTAGAGAGTCATAGGTGAGCTTTAGATCTTCTTCTTCTTCAGGTCTTTACGACGTCAGTGGTTTCCGAAGGCTGTGACAAAGAAGCCGGAAACCGCCGTTGAATCGGCAATGTGGTACCGACTATCGGAGTGAAAGCGGAGACGAATACGAGATCTAGAGAGAGACAGAGGATGAGAGGGTTTTGTTGTTTAAGCAGAGAGAGAGAGAGAGAGAGAGAGAGAGAGAGAGAGAGAGAGGACATGAAATCTAAATCGTATGAGATAATGGAGGTAATGTAGGGGTATTTTGGCCATTGTGTAATAGATTGTCCTTGTGGACATAATAAATTAGCGTCTGGACCTATGCACAAGGAAAATCCAAAATTGGATTTTTCAACCGAGCACTCTTGATTTAATTTCTTTCAAACTTTTATGGAAATCCATCAAGAGTACTCCTCATTCTAAAATCATGCTTTAGCTCATAATGTAACTCTAGTGTTGGTTATGACATAATAAGAAAGAAAATCCCTAAATACCTCAAGGAAGCACTTTTTTGGGAAAAGCCAACTATGATATGATCTGCTACTAGTTTCTAGGTTTATTTATTTTTGGTTCTAATAGGACTTGTATTAATGAGACTAAAAGTTTTTTAGCACAAACTTTTGACATTAAAGACTTAGGTCCTGTTGATGTTATTTTAGGTATTAAAGTTACTAAAAAGAACAATGGATTTGTTTTGACTCAATCTCATTTTATGGAAAAAGTGTTAAGGGAATTTAATCACTTTGATTATAAACCTAGTAAAACTCCTATTAATTCTGGCAATAAATTGGCCACATTTAGGCTCTTCTGTTAATCAAGAAGAGTATGCCTGTATTATAGAAAGTTTAATGTATGCTATGAATTATACTAGATCTGATATTGCATGTGCAGTTGGTATGTTAAGTAGGTTTACTAGTAATCCTAGCACTGAGCATTGGAAGGAATTTAGTAGAGTTTTGAGATAATTGAAATATACAATAAATTATGGTTTACGTTATTTTTGCACAATTCCTATTCTTAAATGTTATAGTGATGCTAATTGGGCTTCTGATAGATAATTCTAAATCTACTAGTGAATGGTTATTTACTGTTGGTGGTATAGTTGCATGGTCTTCTTAAAAACAATCATGTATTGCTTTGTCTTCTATGGAATATGAATTTGGATGAAAAATTTCATGAGATGTATTCCATTTATTGAAGTGCCTAGAGGGCCTATTACTTTGTATTGTGACAATCAAGCGGCAATTCACAGTACTAAAAATATGAGAATCTCAAATAATAGCAAACATATTGCTACGAGATATTATCACATAAGAAAACTTGTGAAGAAAGGTAAAATATTACTTGAATATTTACCTACTAATTAAATGCTTGCGGACCCTTTACAATGCCACATAGTGGTGAAATGATCAATAAAATTATGAGAGATATGAGACTTTTACCGGTTACTTAAAAATAAATTTTTATTGTAGCCTACTCTCTGTATAACTCAAACAAACACTATTTTAGAGTTCAAAGGTTTTTAATTAAAATCTATAGTATGAAATATAATGAGAGATTATATTTCAAGTGCATTTATAAACTTGTGAATAGTGAGGGTTAATGCTATTCCAAACAAAGTTCCATATCTAATTAATGCACTTAATATTCCACAATTAGAAGGTTAGATTTTTAATTCTTAACATAACTCATAGTTTCGGTGGGATGATAGCGAGGTTGTGAAACATCCTAGATGAGTTTTCCTTTTCAAGTATAGAAGTAAGGGCCGCTTCTTAAGCATTACCAGTTTAATCCTAGAGTACTTGCTAATCGGGATTAGTGCAAGGCCGATTAATGCGCTGCCATTGTGAACTATGAACCTATGTATGGTGCGAATATGGTTGCTTTTAGTTTTTGAATTCACTAAGATCAAGACTTAGTGCTCTTAGCTATTTTTCACTAAGATCAAAGACTTAGTTCTCTTAGTTGTTTGAAACTCAAATGCCATATTCAGCTCTAAGTTCAAGGCTTGTCCACTTAAGAGTATTTACTGTACAAATATCAATTTTTTTTTTTATTGATTTCATTTATTTGTTTTATTATTTTTTGTTTTATTAGCAAATAGTAGGGGATTGTTATATATTATTTACTAATAACAATAGGGGGATTTGGTGATAGCTCCCTCACTATCTAATTTGTCTTTCAAAAGGACAAAAATTATATAAGTACTTTCAAAACCCTCTAATATTTTAAAACTTGTTTCTTTTACTATATTACCCTCATATCTATCAGCTCTCCTATTAAGCCATCTTCACTGTGTATTTCAGAGTAAAATTTTACTCTGTATAAAAGTAAAATTTTACTCTGTATAAGAGTAAAATGTTACACTTTGAAACTAAAAGTAAAATTTTACTCTGTATAAGAGTAAAATGTTACACTCTGAAACTAAAAGTAAAATTTTACTCTGTATAAAAGTAAAATTTTACTCTGAAAAACTAGTAAAATGTTAGACTCTACACAAAAGTAAAATTTTACTCTATATAAAAGTAAAATTTTACTCTGAAAAACGAGTAAACTGTGAGACTCTGAAGCTAAAAGTAAAATTTTACTCTATATAAAAGTAAAATTTTACTCTGAAAAACTAGTAAAATGTTAGACTCTACACAAAAGTAAATTTTTACTCTGTATATGTCACGACCCAAACCCGCCCCTATGGGTTTAGCACCGTAACCGGCCAGTAATCCTAGATTATCGAAGGCCTGCTTAACAGTAATACAGTAAAACAGAGTACAGGGGCTTGGCGGAAGCCAATACAGTAAATAAACAATGTCCAATGAGCTGCGACAGTCTGTATGCCAAAAAGATTTTTCATACATATAGACATTCAGTACAGAACAGTATGCACAATATTTACAATCATTCAGTACAGGGACTTAATCCCTATTAAACAGTACAGTACAGTCTATACAGTAATACAAAACGGTGCAGAGACAGACGGGGAAATAAAACACCCATAAGTCATAGCTTGAACAGGCTTGGAACTTCATAGTGAGGCACAGTGGTTGGCTGACAAAACTGGAGTTTACCCTGACGCTCCTAGCAGCGGTCCGGTGCCTGAACACCTTCATATATATATGAGCAGTGAGCTAAAGCCCAGTGAATAACACAAAGCGTAAAGGGGTTAAGAGTGAATATCCTTTCAGTATTGAAAACAGTCGTTTCAATCAGTTTATCAGTCATTCAGTTTGTGGTTCATTTTTCAGGCCATAACAGTCATTCCGTCAAAACAGTAATATGTGGTACATCCATTAGCATACAGTACAGTAAACGGTAGGTCTTGAAAGACCAGGTCTTAACAGACCAAACAGTGAATGATAGCCATCAGTAGCAGTACAGTAGCAGTAACAGTACCATTTCAGAAAACAGTACAGTACTTATGGATTCAAGAGGTGTCTCGCACAGATTCTAGAGGTGGCTCACTCTGTAGCACTTAGCTCCGTGCAGCACGTTTGTAGACACCCCATTTTTGACCGCCCTCAAGACTTGGGCATTACTGATGGTTTGCTCGGTGTTGAGAGATGTGCAGGGCACAGGTTCAGTTTCTTCGGCAAGGAGAGAGGCAAACCTTTCAAAACACTTTGTTTAGGGGTTTGGAGTTGAAGAAAAGAGGAGAGAAGGGGAGAAAACTGGTCTGGGAGAAGTTCGGCATGAATCCGGGTAGGAGAGAATCGAGCAGCCCTCGCTGAATCGGGCTTATTCAATTGCACACTTGGAATTTACCTATGAGGCCACCATCGTTGGAAAGAAGACTTCCGGGGCTTCACTTTGTACTCAAGAATCTCCCAAAGCCAAGTCCGGGTGGAGGAGATATGATTGGTTGAAGCTGGGTATCATCCCGGTTGGATCGAGTCTGCGCAGCTTCACGGAAAAGGGCATAACTTTTTGCATAGGAGGAATTTTGATGCAAGGTTTGCGCCATTGGAAAGCTAACTTCCGGGGCTTCGATTTGCATACCCACCGGCCGTTTTTTGACCTAGGAATCATCCATCGGCACTCTATTTAGCCGACCGGCAGAAAATAGTGCCGACCGGCACTTTATTTTGGACAATGATCGAATCTTCTGGCCGGTTTGAACCCTTTGCACCCCCCAAGCTTGGTGCATGCCAGCTGTGCCAGCTGGGATGCACAGAACTCGACCCACGTGCATACATGTGCCCATTTTGCACCCTTTAACCACCTTTGGACCCTTTTTGTGCACCCTTTGCTCATGGCTTCTTGAGGAAGCCTTGACTCCTTGTTTTGGCTTCCTCAAGAAGCCTACCAGCTGTCCAAGCTTCTAAAACAAGCCTTGACCCCCCCTTGACCCTTTTTGAATTGCTTAGCCTCTAAGCTTGGCCTTTACATTGCCTATATAAGAGAGGCCTTCTTCTCCATTAAGGGGGTTGGATGGTTTGAACAAAAAACCAGAGATTTATATATGCATATCTGATATATAGATATATATCTCACCTCCCTCTCTATATCTATCTCATTTTCACCTCCAAACAACCTTGTTCTTGGGCCATTTCCCCTACACCACCTAGCACCACCACCACCACTCCATTTCCAGCACATTGGAGGTCATTTGCAGAGGCTAGGAGTTCATTTTCTTGGATCAAAACCTGCTGGTTCATTGGTCTTCAAGGGTAAGTGTCTATTTCCCTCAAACTAGCATTTTCTTGGTTCATATCTAAGCCATAGTTGCATGTATTTTTGAGCTTCGATGTAAACTAAAAAGTTGCTTGTTTTGAGCCCTTCTTCAACATTGAAGAAGGGCTCAACACTGTTGGGGGTCTCCATGTAGTACTTACCATTATACCCCCTCTTTGGCCCCCATTTTGCATGCTTTGTTAGCCTACCATGCTTCTGTTTTTGGGCCTTCGACAGGCCTGAAAAGTGGCTTATTTTTCCCCCCTCTACATGTCTCATGAAGGGTATTTGGCTGTTTGATGATTGCATATAGCACCTATCTCAATATCCTCTTGTATGCCATGTTTCTTGCATAGAATATTTGGCTGATGTATGATCTGTTTTGGGGCTTGATGTAAGCTGTAAGTAGGCTTATTTTGAGCCCTTATTCAACATTGTTGAAGGGCTCAACATTGTTTGGATGATCCTTATGCTGCTTGCTTTGAAATCCTTGTTTTAGCCTCATTTTTGCATGGTTTGTTAGCCTTGTATGCTTACTGATTTTGGGGCTGTCTTATACTGAAAATGTGCTTATATTTGGGCTGTCTAGCTGCTGTCTATTCATACCATGTTCATATAATGCATGTTTAGCATAGCTATAGGCCATTTCGGAGGCCTAGTTTTGCATTTCGGGAGTGATTCCATGCATCGGGTGTCATTTCGCCTTGTTTCGGGGCTGTTTTGCCCCTCATTTAGCTACTGAAATTTGTATGTGTAGTATGCCATGCTTCATGTTTCATTAGAGTGCCATTTCATGCTTGTATGCCATCGCCCCGGTTTGCGTGCCCGTGTGCACGCATTTCGAGGCATCCCATTTTCACCCATCGGCCTCTTATGTGAGTGTGGCTGAGGCTCTCATGTTAAGTATAAGTCCATTTTGTATCTTATATGCTATTTCATGCTTGTATGCCATCGCCCCGATTTGCGTGCCCGTATGCACGCATTTCGAGGCATCTCTTTTTCATCTTATGGCCGCTGATTTTGGCATGCTTGTGAGCTATCCATGTTAGTTTAAGTCCATTGTTGCATGTTTGTTGCATGCCATGCTTGTTGGATTAGGTTGTGTGCCTAATACATGTTGCATGTTTGCATACTTGCCTTTATGCTCATATTGCATACTTAGCTCACATGTTTAGGTTGCATTTGGCATGCATACCTTGCCTCTTGAATCACCATGATAGAGGTTGGGCCTCTTGTTTGTTTGTGCTTGCATCCCATTCCATTGAAAGTTGCTAACTTGGCTTTCGGGCCATCATGCATTGAAATGCGGGATTGATGGCCCGGGGTCGAGAGCCATGCTCCCTTGAGTCTATTGCATGATAGGGAGTGTGTCCGTGCATACATTTGTCCCAAAATTCCATACCATGCTCTGTTGCTGTCTGCTGCTGTCAAAACTGTCTCCTGCAGGAATTTAGTGCCGACCGGCACTCTTTAGTGCCGACCGGCAATCTTTTTGTGCCGATAACTATCGATTGCAGCCGGTGGCAAAACCCTCCAGCCGGTGGTGATCTTCAGAATATGTGGAAGGCTTCCCAGGACTTTGGCAATTTTTGGAGACAGGGCAGTGCAAAACAGAGGCAACAGTGGCATGGTGCGGGATTCCCGGGCAAGGCGGACATCGAGCATGCATCATTCGCGCATCCCGAGGCGAGGGGCTGTGGCCCCCTTTTTATTTCACATTTATTTATTCAGTAATTAGAATTTGTAATATTTATTCATTTATTTTTGGACTGTATTATTCTTTTGATCCCTCTGAGCGAGGGTAAATTTGTAATAAGTGTGTGTGAGTGGGTGCATGTCTTCCAACCCCCATTTCTTTCTACCCTTTTATTTACCTGCTTATGATGGTAGATTAGGGCACATCTAAATTAGCATACCTTATGCAATGCATGCATGCATTCATGTATTTGTTTACATACATCGGGCTCGGTACATCATACAAACTGCATCGTACTTTCAATTCCAAATTGAATACGTGATAGTTCTTGCATTTCATGTGCCATGCTTAGGATAGCCGAGCCTGTCTAGATTACACTCCGTATGCGATGCATTAGTCACTTAACATAAACTAGGTCATGCATGTTTTGCTAACTGGTTTCTTGTTTTGGCACGGAGTACGATGTAAGTTTTATGCTTTAGCATGTCGCATGCGTGTGAATGTTAACATGACAGTATGCCTGCCATGCGGCTAAGTGCTTATGTGATAAACTGCTTGAATGCCTGTGGGTGGAGGTTGGATTACTTGAGTTGGGAATACTCATTGAAATCCGTGTTTTAGCCTACTCGCGAGTAGCAATTTCAAACTGTTTTCCAAACAAGACGGATATGCAATGCTTATTTCCAAATTAGGCGATCTAGTCTATACTTATTTGCTGTGCGCATAACGTAGTAAATCTAGGCTAATAACCGGTATAAGAGCATGTAATGTTTTCAAAATCGGATATCACGGTTAGTAGAGGCCGGTCTTCGGACCGGGCGAAAGGGGGTGCTCATAGCTGACCTTCCCCGATCGTACCCAAGCTCCCGAGCCAAGACCACTTTGGTGATGACGGACACGTGGCCTTCGGCACCGAGTCAGGGTTTCCTAAATTTCCCATTTTAAAAAATATTTAGGTGGCGACTCTGTAATCTGGCAAAGCAGTCCATGTTTGGCACTTCCTTTCAAAAATCTGTTTTTCTTCAAAACGATTTGCCAGAGTTGGACTCTTTGGTTCAGATTTAGAACCGCAACACACAAAAAGAAGAGTCCGAACTGTAACCCGTGAGTTCCCCCGCGGACGTGTTACAACGTTGTTCCATATCAGAAATACAGAATGGCCATCATAACAGTAAACAGTAGTGGTTCCAAACTTGGGAACCGACAGAGATCTCTGTAACAGTAACAGTAAACAGTAGGTGCTAAGGATGCCACAGTACATTTATTCAGTAAACAGTATCAGTTCGGTAAACAGTTCAATTCAGTAAACAGTATCAGTTCAGTAAACAGTTCAATTCAGTAAACAGTATCAGTTCAGTAAACAGTTCAATTCAGTAAACAGTATCAGTTCAGTAAACAGTATCAGTTCAGTAAACAGTTCAATTCAGTAAACAGTATCAGTTCAGAAAATAATCGTTTTTTGAACATATCTTTACACAGTTGTTACTCACAGAGTTCTGGGCTACAGTAAGCTAGAGCGTCTCCTCGGTAAGCCAACCCTACACAGTTAATAGATTGAACACACACTAAGCTACACAGTTGGGAAAGATAATAACTTAATCCCTAATTTGCCTCGGTGTGTTCTACATTTATATCCTCAATAAGATGCCTTAACCTAGGCCTAAGACTGCCTAGGATGGAATGAGGATGCAAAGATGCACTCAGAAAACAGTTTCAGAATTTTCAGAAAAACAGTTACCCGCTCGAGCGCAGGTTTCCCCGCTCGAGCGGACATGCAACAAAGGTCCCCGCTCGAGCGTAAACTCCCCCGCTCGAGCGTGTGACACAAGCCTCCGCTCGAGCGTACAATACCCCGCTCGAGCGGACTGTAAAACAGTGAGAGATGCTGGGAGCTCGATTTCCACGCTCAAGCGGAACTTCCCCCGCTCGAGCGGACGACCAAAATCTGGAAATTCCAGATTTGAACTCCAAGATCAAAACCAAGTTTCAAAGCATCAAAATCGATCCTCTTGGGCTGAATTTCTGGAAAACTCTTGTAAACTCATAATATTACATGATTCCAAGCTCAATTTATAAAATCAAAGCCCAAGGGTAGTTCAATTAAACTCATTTTCAAAACAATTTTCATAAACATGATGAACATGCAATATCCATGAATTCAATCAATTCAAAGCCTCAAATGTTAGCTCAACTGAGCTCATTTCCTCAAGAACAAGATGAAATCATGGTCTTTAACATGGATATGAACATGCATGCAAGATTTCCATGAAATCAACCCTCACAATGCAAGAATAAACACATGCATGCATGAATTCTAACTCAACTCAACATATGAAACTATTGCATGTCTTGATGAGTCAATTCTTCTTAAAACATGGTGAAATCATGGGCTTAAACATAAATATGAGCATGCATGTAACATTTGCCATGAAAACAACTTTAAATTCCTCAATACAAGCATGCATGCAAGAGATGGGCTTCAATTCAACATTATTGAACCAATTCATGTCTTAGATCACTAAAGACCCATGAATCATGCAAGAATAAACTCAAATGCACAATAAAGAAGGTCAATGATCTACCTTAGGTCTTCAATTAAGAGTCTAGGAGTTCAATGTTGTCATCACTCTTCAATTCTTCCAAGATTCAAGCCAACTCTCATGTGAAATCAATCTTCTTGTTTTCTCTCTCTCTAAGTCGGTTTTGAGCTCTCAAAATGGGCTGAGGAAATGTTTTGAATGAAGTGTATAAACCAAGCCTCAAATATGGTATGAAGTGGGTCACTAAGTGGCAATTCCGTAAATAAGGCCAACTCTTTGATTTAGCTTATTTTATCTAATTTAATCATACCAAATCGATTTTCAGTTAAATATACCATAAAATCACATAAATTATGATGATTACAGAACATCAATAAATTTTCGATTTGGCCGCCGATAAGGCCTTCAATTTGCAGTTTAATGCATAAGACAAGAACAGATAATTTGGCAGTCAAACAGATAGATTATGCATTTAAATGGTCACAGTCAATCAATCAGTCTCGAATCTCAGTCAGTCAGTTCAGTATTTTAATCAATCCAATTATCAATCATAATCGGTCTCGGTTTAGCAGTAATCAGTAAACAGTGACGAGGGTTGTTACAGTATAAAAGTAAAATTTTACTCTGATTCTGTCAAATGAAAAAAACAGAGCAATAAAACCAGAGTAAAATTTTACTCTGGTTCTGTCAAATGAAATTAGATAAAAAACAAAAAAAATAAATCAAAAAAAAAAAAAAAAAAAACAAACAAACAAAAACAAAACAAATTAATCAACAAATCAACATATCTAATTGAGAAGAAAAACTTCTAAAACTCGATCAACAATCACAAATCTCAATGAAAAGAATACATGTGTTCAATAACACTCATACACACAAATATATATATATATATACATATATTCAAAACTCAAATCTGTGTTTAAAAAAATATGTATAACCAAACAACTCCACCAAACATGCCTTTGTCGCCTCCTAGAAAGGAGAGAGGGAGGAACCGGAGCTTTCAAATCTGTGTTTCAGCGATCAATTCATTGCTCTTCGGAGTAACAACGATCAATTCAGAGACGATCTGTTTATCCTCGTAGACGATCTCCTTTGATTCCGGCACCGGAGGACAATTTTTCGGCCCGTAGTTGATTTCGTTCCCGATGTTCTTGATGAGTTCATCATAGAGATCGGTTTCGGCATTGTTGATCGCCGGAGTTTCGCCTGATAACTGACCGGACTTGGCTAAAAGAGTAATGACGATGACGTTGCTCATTATGAAGATGAAGAGAGGACTAAGCCGCTGCCGGCAGCTTGTCGACGACCTTCTGCTGAAGCTTAGAAGACGCGACTATGGTGATTATGATACAGTTGATGATGAAGCTGATTATATATGCAGACTTTATAATAGTTGAATTAGTTGAGGGTATAATAGTCATATAAAATATTTAAATAATAAATTTTGTCCTTTATGCAAGACTTTGTAATTATGAGGGGGTTTAGAAAGTATAATTTTTTTCTTAGTCCTTTTAACAATGAAAGGAAGGTAAAGGGGGTTTATAGCTAAATTTCCCATAACAATAATAATTTCCGTGTTTTTGTTTCACTTCCTTTCTTGGATCTCACATTGGAATCTAAAAGAATCTCCACACTTTCACTTGGGAGGGAATTCAATATTTCATTTTTCTTACATGCACTTAGAATTCAAATTTTTAGCTTGGTTCCCGCATTGAAATATTAACCAAATGAGTGTGCTCTCATCTACTATAAATAGAGGAAGGACTTTCCATATTCCTTCAATTTTTCATTGGAGGTCTTTCTCTGAAGATATCTATGAGTTGGAGCTTCTAGTTGTTTTGATATATATATATATATATAGAAATAAATAAATAAAATATTCAAACAAACAGTTTAATATCGTTTGAATAAAAAAATAGTTAAAGATTTCAAATTCAAATCCTAATTGCAATTTGGTTTATGGACGTTGGACAAGTTTAAACATTTGAATTTTAGACAGTGTCTATAAGAAAAGATATGTTCCTTTTTTGTTGGTATCTGTTCGAGTTCCATAAAAGGAACTCTCCTTAATAGCCCATAGATATTGGTTTTTTCGTTTTCTGTTTCTAATTTTCTGGGTTAAGGTTCTGGTTTAGAAAACAACTAAGGAATATTATTTTTTGAAATAAGACATTGTATCTTGGAGATATAATTTTCAAGAGACCTTTTCTTAAAGAAAACATCCTGAATCTGCCTTTTGTTATATTTTTCTTCTTTCTTTAAATCTAAATCTTCTTCATACATAATTTATTTTTTCCATAACAATTAATACTTTTGATTAAAATTCTGAATAAAAATCCCTTCTATGAGATGATTTTTGCTGACACCAACCCATGTGAATGGGTCACTTTGCAGTATGCGCATGGGTCAATTATTAAATTCGATGACATGTATTAAAAATCTTATAAATATATTTTATTATGTAATACTTATCATATTATCAATGAATATTTAATTTATATGTTGTTTACAATATAGTTTTTTTTTAAAATATATTAATTTATATAATATTTGCAATCACATTTTGTCGATACTAATCAATGTGAGTAGCCCATTTTGTTTTGGGTTTTTTTGGCCAAAACCTTTTTATTGGGGCCCTTTTAGTGAAAAGGATAGTCCAGACTTTTTCAATTTGTAAACCCATTAGAGAAGAAGCGTTCATTTCATGAAGGACAAACAAATTTGTTTTCATTTTTTTTTAAATAGAAAATCTTGCCCTTAGTAACTAATTTTATATTTCAAACTTTAAAATGGCATAACTTTTGATTTAGATATTGATTTTTAATAAAATTAGTATTTTTAGAATCCTCTTGTCAAGATCTATCAAACATGATCGATGTTGGCTATGAAATTCTTTTTTTTTAAAAATTGTAATTTTTTTTTGGGTCAAAACTAACATCAATAGTAAAAATTTACTCTAATTCGTAGTAAATTTTTTATTCTGGTTTAAGTTTTGCTTAGTGACAATCTATTTATAAATGACAGCAAAAGTTACTTTGGCCAAAACTCCCTTGTTTATTAACAATCATAGTGACTATGATGTTTAGTGATGATGATGGTATTTTACTATTTAAAAACTAAAATTTTACGGTAAAATTTAATGTCAATCGGAGTAAAATTTTACTGTTGACGTTACTTTCGACGGTAAAAATATATATATTTATCGAATTTCATGGCTAATATGAATTTTATTTGATAGATATTGACGAAAGGATTCTAAAAATAGTAATTTTATTAAAAAACAATATCTAGATCAAAAGTTATATCATTTTAAAGTTTAAAATATTAAATTACTCACTAAAGATATTTTGGTAATAGTGATGTTTACTGAATTTTTGAAAACAAAAAAACTTTTCAAAAGGGCTGCTAAATGCCTACCTTTCTACTTTGGACCCCCCACTTTTTTGGCCCCTCCACCACCAAAATTGCTTCTTTCTTTATTTTTTTTGGACCCCTACCATAATTCTAAATATACCCTTTGAACCCCACACCAACACCTTCCACCTACAACTCCTTATTCTCTTCAACAACAGTCTCCAATCCACTATAGCGACCCTTTCCCTCCAGCAACCCTCCCCCAATGCCCCTCCCTTGCCAATGACCTCCTACTCCTCCTTCCGATCTCTACCCTTGCACTTCTGGGACCTCTCTCACATTCCAGCAGGCACTATAACCCATATTTTTGCCTTTTTGACCACTCTCGCCGCCATTCGAAAAACCAATTTCGAACAAAAGCCTAATGTTCGGTGGTATGTAACCGAACAAAAGGCATATATTCTATTGTAGAGCACCGAACATATTCAACAGGTTCGACTCTATGTGACCGAACGACGAGAAATCGACCAATATACGAGATAGAGAGAGAAATCAACGCGGAGAGAGAGAGAGAGAGAGAGAGAGAGAGAGAGAGTTAAGCATGAATATAGCGTTTCTGGTTTAGACCTGACCCATTTCGTTGGGTTTCATAGCCTCATATGGTTGTTCATGTCTTTTTCCCTTATTCTTACTTGAGTTTGGCTATTAGGTTGTATCGAGCATATTTGGAACAGGTTGGTTGCTTAGTTTTCAAACTTTTGTTGCCCAGGATTTTCGTCCTCCACTCGAGTGGCACTTCTGCAGGTTTGCAAACTCTCAGTACTTTTGCAGGTCTGCAAAACTACTGAGAGAGTGTATTCTACGCTCGAGCGGCCTTTTCTTGAGCTCGAGCGTTGGTCTGGTGTCTGCAAAACTACTGGATGTGTGTATTCTGCACTCAAGTGTCACTTCTTACGCTCGAGCGGAACAACTTATCGTGTCTGATGCTCGAGCGTCAACTCTTGCGCTCGAGCGGACTGTGTGTATATCAGTTCATTTTTTACATCACTTTTTCACTCTTCTCTCTCTACTTTTCAAAAACCTTAGATCTAGAGTCTCCTTCTCTAAAACTTGCCTTCTCTCTACATTTTCACCTGGATCTAGTGATCTCTATACCTGTGTGCCTTTGTTAAAAAGGTAGTGCGCATCAAGAGCTCTCTTTTGGTCCGATTAAAGTTTGGTTTCGGCGTCTTTGAAGTTTCTCCATCTCTTCCTTTGGTTTTCTAAGCTTGAGGTAGGGATTTTCTACACTTTCATATGACTTTTAACTTAGTTATGAGTTGTTGTGTAACAATAGTGGAAATTTGGGTGTACTATGAACAAACCTAGGGTTTGGGTATTAATTCAAAAGAGTGGTTTTAAGTAAATGAGTTATAAATGGTTATGGAGTTTAATACAAGGTTATATTGTGACAAAATAGTTGATTTTGGCATTTGGGTTGATGTTTGGGAAAGAGGGAGTTTGCCCTAAAATGTTTCAAATATTTATTTTGTATAAATAAATAGAATTGGGATTGAAAATGTGGAATTGAATGGATGTTGACATAAACGGTGGAGAAGGATATGTATTATCACTCATCTTTGAAATTTTGAATAAATTATCTATCTTGAGATTAAATATCTGTTTAGAAATATCTATATTGGGCTATCGGTAGAGGATAGCTATGATTGTTGTAGAAATTGCATGAGGACTAGGTAAATTGAAACTAATCTCTTGTTGGTTGTCATTGAATATGACTGTGTTTTAAATACATTGTATATGCATGATTTTTAGGAGGAGAAATGGGATGTACTCTATGTTTAGGAGGAGAAAGGGAATGGACTCCATTGAATTAAGTTGGCTTATGTGTCCAGGGTGAAAGTCCCGAAACCGCGCGTATACATAGGTGTTGATTCCCGCGGACGAAATTTTTGTAAAATGGCAAATTTAAGTATTTGTGTGATTGTTGTGTTGATTTGAGAACCACTGAATTATAGTCTCAGTTAGGTTGTCTTGAAAATGATGAAATTGCTTATGGGTTGAGATGAAATGAATTGACGTGAATGAAATTGAGATACCAAGGATTGGGATATAAAACTTGGCATATTGTGATTTTGTAAAACTTGAATGATTTTACTACGAATATAGCGACTCTGGGTTTTACCCTTGTTGTACAGTGATCCGGACATGGTTCCGTGGATGCTAGCAATTGTTTATATCTTGTTTACGTCCTTTCATACTTTGTATTTGAGTTATAGAATGTGTTGGGCAGGTTTGTTAAAGGTTGGTTGTGTTTAGGAACAAGTGGTTGCTGCCCAGAATTTTGGTCCTTCGCTCGAGCGAGCAGTTTGTCGCTCGAGCAAGCTCTGTGTTTTAGATCCTTCGCTCGAGCCAGGATTCCTTCGCTCGAGCGTGTAATAACCCTCACCACTGATTACCGATTAATTACCGATTACTGCTAAACTGAGACTGATTATGATAAGTAATTGAATTGATTGAAATACTGGACTGACTGACTGGAATCTGAAACTGAATTGATTAAGTATATCTGTTATATTGCATTTCTATCTGTTGCCTGTTTGATTATATGTTCATGTTTTTATGTTTGAACTACAAAGTGAAGGCCTTATCGGCGGCCGAACCTGAAATTAGTTGATGATTTATGATCATTGGAATTTATATGATTTTATGGCATATTAATGAAAAATGTGTTTTGGTATGATTAAATTGGATCAATATTGATAAATTACATAAGTTGGCTTTAATTACAACCTTGCCATCCTAGTGGTCCACTATCTAAAACAAGTTGAAGCCTTATTATACATTGAAACAAACTTTTGCTCAGCCATTTTGTTGTCTTAACCGACTAGAGAGAGAGAGGCAAGAGAGGGAGTTTGATTTCATTTCATACTTGTCTAGCTTTGTTTGGCAAATAAGGGGATTAAAGGGTTCCTTGCAAACATTGAGCTTGCATATCTTGTATTCAAGACTTAAGGTAGTGTAATTGTCCTCTTGTTTATGAATTGAGCTTGTTCTTTCATGGTCCATGTCAAATTTAGTGGATTGAGTCATGGAATGGCTTCATATGTTGATTTGAGTTAGAATTCATGCTTGCATGTGTTTATCCTTGCATTGTGAGGTTTGATTTCATGGAAATCTTGCATGCATGTTCATGTTTATATTATAGACCATGATTTCATCATGTTTTGTAGGAGTTAGCTCATTTGAGCTTGTATTTAAAGCTTTGAAATGATTTGAGTTCATGCATGTTGCATGTTCATCTTGTTCATGAAAATTTGGTTTGAAATTGGATTTAATTGAAACACCCTTGGGCTTTGATTTATCAAATTGATCTTTGAAACATGTAATATTATGGGTTTTGAAGTGTTTTCCAGAAAATTAGCCCAAGAGGATCGAATTTGATGCATTAAAACTTGGTTTTGAGCTTGAGGTTCAAATATGGAATTTCTAGATTTTGGACCCACGCTCGAGCGAGGAACTCCACGCTCAAGCGTACACTCTGTGATCATGCCTTCCGCTCGAGCGAGTAAAGTGACGCTCGAGCGTGAAATGCATGCATCCAGTACTTTGTATGAGCTTGCAGTCCGCTCGAGCGAGAGAGTTCACGCTCGAGCGAGGACTTGTGTCTCACGCTCGAGCGAGGATCAAGCGCCCGTCGAGCGTAAATTTTGAGCATCCAGTATTTTCACTGTAGCTTACAGTCCGCTCGAGCGACGGAAGTCACGCTCGAGTGGAGCTCCTTTGTCTACATGTCCGCTCGAGCGTAGAAAGCCACGCTCGAGCGAGACCCCTGTTTTCTGAAAATTTTGTAAAGTGTTTCTAAGTGCATCTTTGCATCCTCATTCCATCCTAGGCATTCTTAAGCCTAGTTTAAGACATCTTAATGAGGATATAGATGTAGAACACACCGAGGCAATTAGGGATTAAGTTACTATCTTTCCCAACTGTATAACTTAGTGTGTGTTCATCTTGTAAACCGTGTAGGGTTGGCATCTGGGGACGCGCTCTAGCCTAATTGTAGCCTAGAACTCTGTGAGTAACAATTGTGTAAAGATATGTTCAACTGTGAATATTTTTGACTGTTTAACTGAACTGTTTTCTGAACTGGTACTATTAATCGAATGAATGTATGTCCTATATTCTGAACTGTATTGTGGCATCCTGAGCAACTACTGTTTACTACTACTATTACAGAGATCTCTATCGGTTCCCTTGTTGGAACCACTACTGTTTACTGATTAATGGCCATCATTTACTGTTCGGTCTTTTAAGACCTACTGTTTACTGTACTGCTATGCTAATGGATGTACCACATATGACTGAATGATTGAGATACTGAATCAATGAACTGTTTTCATTACTGTAAGGACATTCATTCTAAACCTCTTTACGCATTATGTTATTCATTGGGTTTTAGCTCACTGTTTATATATATATGTAGGTGTTCAGGCACCAGACCGGAGCTAGGAGCGTGGATTAGACTTCCCTTTTTGTCAAGCCAACCACTGTGCCTCACTGCGAGGTTCCGAGCCTGCCAAGCTATGGCTTAGGGGTGTTTTAATTTCCCCCGTCCGTCTCTGTATCTGTTTTGTGATCTGTATAAACTATTACTGTACTGTTTAATAGGGATTAGGTCCCTGTTCTGAATGATTGTAAATCTTGTGCATACTGCTTTGTTACTGACTGTATATAAGTATGAAAAGTCTTTTTGCATACAGACTGTCACAGCTCATTGGACATTATTTATTTACTGTATTGGTTTCCGCCATGCCCCTGTACTCTGTATTACTGTCTTACTGTTAATCAGGCCTTCGGTAATCTCGGATTACTGGCCGGTTACGGTACTAAACCCATAAGGGCAGGTTTGGGTCGTGACAGAGCGAGAGTTGAGTTTTGTGTCTAGTGGCTCGAGCGAGAAGTCTTACGCTCGAGCGTGCGTCTGCGTCTCATTTTGACCTAAGAGCTATGTTTATTGGCTCGAGCGAGCTTTCCTTCGCTCGAGCGAGCGAGGTGTATGTTTTGGGTTCCTTCGCTCGAGCGAGCATTCTTGCGCTTGAGTGTGCTTCTGGGTTGCAGACCTGAAGCTTTAAATTTTTGGCTCGAGCGAGGCTTTCTACGCTCGAGCGAGATTTCTTTGTGTCTGGTTGCTCGAGTGACCAAGTCTTCGCTCGAGCGAGCCTGTGTTATATTAGCAGACAGCAGTGGGGAAAACATCACTTTTTCATCTTCTTTCATTTTGTAAACCCTAGGTCCGACTCTCTCTCTCTCTATACTTGTCTTCTCTCTAAGGTTTGATCTACCTAGAGTGAGTTTCTACCCTTAGTCCTTTGTTAAAAAGATAGAGTGGGTGGAGGGCTTCGTTTTAATATGAAAAACTTGGGATTTGGAGCACGTTGGTTTTTTATCTTCATCTCCATTTGAGCTCAAACTTCGAGGTAGGGATATCCTACTCCTTCTTATGAGCTTTGTCTTTGAATTTTAGCATTTTAATATGTTGGGGGTTGTTGGGTAATTTTGAGAAAGTTTGGGCCATTGTGTAATTTTACAAAAGATAGGGGTTTTACATATATAAACCTATATGCATGTTTGATATAGGGAAATGAGAATTTATGTTGAACTATTGAAAAAATGGAACCTTAGGGTTGTTATGTTAATTATGAAAAATGCCCTAATTAGTTGGATAAATTAATTCGTATAATTAATTTTGATAAATGAGGAGTTGAATTGAGAACATTCAAATTGGAAAGATATGAAATTAAAGGGTGTAGTCGGATTCATTAAATCGCACACCTAGGCAAAAATGTTGATAATATATCCATTTGGTGCATTTATTTTCTGTTTAGAAATAACTGCTTTGGGCTATCGGTGGAGGATAGTCTTGATTGTTGTAGACAATGCATGATGATTAGGCAGACTAAAACTAATCAATTGGATGTGTCATCGAATATGACAGTTGGATTAATACATTAACCTTATGTATTGATTGATTATGTATATGACCTGTGTATATATACATTGTGTGTGTGGGAGGAGATAGGGGATGTACTCCACGGTTTAGGGGAAGATGGAGGATGGACCTCTAAACCGGATTTTTGTGTGACATTGATACAGCACTACAATGTGTATCAATTGTGGATTATGGAAGTGTTTTTACATGTTTTGATACAACACTAAAATGTGTATCATGTGTAAAGTGTGGAAGTGATTTTGTTTGAGGTTGATACAGTACCAAAATGTGTATCTATTATGAAGTATGAAAAGATTATTATTGTGGGTTGATGTCTCACCTGAATTGGAAATATCGTTAATTAGAGATGTGATCTCTGTCGAGTTATCTGGCCAGGTTCTGAGCTACGTATATGAATGGATTGATAAGTAAAGGAAATGAATTGTAACATGGAACTGTAATGTGATACAAACGGGTGTATAAGTGTTGACCATCTATCAACTGCTAATCTTTTAGTCATTGTTTATAGCTGGTTTAGTATGTTTCTACTGGGCTGTGGCTCACCCTATATGGGACATCATTTTCAGGTACAGGTAGCATGCCACCTCCAAGGACATAGCTTGGGAGGCTAGAGGCAGACAGACTTTTGCTGTTTTACTTTCTTTTGATGTATTACATGTAAATTCAAGCCAAGGGCTTAATATGTATATGAGTTAGTACTCATTTCTTGTGACCAAGTGTTGGCTTGGAAAGTTGTAAGCCCATAGGGCGTTTACTTTTGTTGTCAACATGTAATACTTTTATAAGAACTACTCTGATATATAGAAAGATGTTTATTTCTTTTGTACTGTAGCATGTCAAGTATGATGGGTTTTATGTATTTTTTTTGAGGACGTTACAACGAACATTGTATATGCACATTTTACTTATATCTTTGTTAAGACTCATATATTGTATTAGATTGTTTCTACTAGGCTTTGGCTCACCCTATTTGGAAAAAATCATTTTCAGGTGTTGGTGATATGCCTCCGCCAGGGCAGTAGCTTTGAGGGATTTGGAGCAATAGCTTCTATTTTTGTTGTATCTATTTTGTATAGCCAAGGGCTTAAATTTGTGTCGAGCTAGGCTCATTTTTGTTGTAACCAAGCAGCGACTTGGAAAGATATAAGCCATTAGGGCAAATGAATATCTGTGTAACTTTCATTCCTTCGTATATCTATCTCCCATGAATATTAACTTTGATGAATCAAAGCATGTTAATTCAATTATATTTCTGCTTATGAGATGAGTTTGTGTATTTATTTCTGGGGGCGTTACAACGAAAGAGATAAAATAGAGTAGGTTCCAAAGGATGAAGATGAAGATCTTAAAAGAGAGTTGATCTGGGTAGCTCGGTGATGTGAGTACTTGTGTCAATTCTCGCCAAAACTTTTCTGGCAATGAGTTCCAGAATATGCCATTCACAACTTTATTGCTACACCTAGCAACAAATGAAGTAGAGATAAACCAATAAAGGTCATTGGGGAGCAAAAGATCTAGGTGTTTGTATGTTTATGTATGTAATGGTCGATTTTGTCATGGATTCCAGCGATGTAGAAGTAAATAGATCGTGATCAACTAGAGCAAGAATTTCAGAGTTCAAAAACCCTAGATCATAACCGGAGGCTTTTGGTGGAAGTGAAGTGGTGGTGGGTTGGTCGCCGGATGATGTCAGTGGGAGTAGAAGTGGTGGTGGGATTAGGGTTAGGGTTAGACTTAAGAGAATAGGGATGGGGACAAAATTGGAATTTGAAGTTAGGATAAAATTGTAATAAAATAAAATAAAAAAATAAGGGGTCCAAAGTAAAAAGGTATGGGCATTTAGCAGCCCTTTTTATGCTTATCCTTAAGAGTAATGCTAGGAACCCCAAATGTTTTAAGACATTTAGTAAAAATGTTAGTAAAACATTTGAGATTTCTAAACTTTTTTCTATCTTTAATACATGAAAGTTTTATTATGAGAAGACTTTGATCTTTTGTTTTGGGTAAAAAATTATTAAATAGTGTTAGGAGTATTAATTTATGTAACAATTTATACAGAGATTTTTAAATTAGGATTTTAATTTTGGGGCAAGACATTTTCATCAATCAGGATTGGTGGAGATAATTTGAGACTTAAAACAATAATGATAAATGACAATTTATATATATATATATATATATTAATATTGTTACAATCTTTTTATTTCAATTTTTTTGTCACTTTTTCCAATGAAAAATAACTACAAATTATATTAAAAAATAATCTTTACAATAACTCCTCCCTTTTAAACATTTAAAGTTATGCAGTTTTAGCTTACTTTTCCTTTTCATCATCTATGTATTTTGGTTATTAGAATCTATTTTCAGAATTTTTTTATAAAATATTAAAGATTAATTTAGTGCAAAAAATAAAAATAAAATCAAAAGCACTCATTTTTATATAGTTTTATTTCTTTGGATGGCAGAAATATTTTTAAAAATTTTAAAATATAGTTTTGGTATTTATTTTTATTAAGTTAATTTTTATTTTCTTTTAAAAAAATTAAAATATCTGAAAAATTCAAACCTCTTTTGAAGCTTCAAGTTACAAGGAGTTGTCAAACAGAAACTGATCAGCCACATATACATATTTGGGAAAATTATAGGTAAATGGGTTTTGAAAAATTATTTATAAATATATAAAAAAAATTAGAATTTTAATTATTAATGTTTATAAACTTTACCATTAATGTATAATTTTTTTAGGAAAATTAACATCCCTTTCCAACTTTTAGTTATAGGAGAGGTCCACAATATTTTTTTTTATAATCTAAGGTCCCTCACCCACACTCATATATCACTCTCTCTCTCTCTCTCTATATATATATATATATATACATATACCAATTTTCCATCTCTATATTTTCTATTTGAAATTTCAATAAAGAAAGGCCACCGATTACTACAACTATTAGGAATCATGTGATTTTGATTGATACATTGCGCCTTTGGTTCATGGGTGGCACATAAATTTTAGATTATGGTTGGGTTTGGGATTGGAATTGGGATTGGGCAGAGAAAGGGGTTGCAGGGGGGATTTTGTTGTAGAAATATGTCAAATTGTTTCAGATCTTAAGCCCAAACCTTCGTAAGAGGGGTTCGTTTTGCTCCCCTGAGAATGTTCTGCATACTTGTAGCAAAACTATATGACATTAGAAGAAAATAGGAAAACAAATTGTCCTTTTTTTTTTTGGCAATTTCCTCCATTAATCTTTGTCTACATTTCCTGGTTCTAATGAAAATTTTCTTTCTTTCTTTCTTTTTTTTTTTCCTGAGTTTTAAAAAGAGAAAAACTCCTTAACAAAAGGATTGTGAGTCAACTTGAAAGATGTTAAAGATGAGGTATAATTTTGGAAAATAGTCAAATAATGAATTTTCTCTGATGACATTAGATTCACTTTACTTTATGTGCTTGCTTGATCTTGTTGAAGGTAGTAGTTTGGTTGAGATGAATTTCTCTACAATTTCTTTGCCATTAGTTTGGTTGAGATGAATTTTCTCTGGCATTTCAATTTATATTGCTTGTTTGATTTTTACTGGTCAGTTTATTCCATGTGATGAATTTTTTCTTGAATCTTAATTTTCTTTGATCACAATTATAATCATATTTGTCACGACCCGCTCCCCGTACCTAAGGGTTAAGCATCGTGATGGCCAGTAACCGAGATTACCTCCGGCCAAATCTTTAAACAAATTAATAAACGCAAGCGGAAGAAATATTTACATAAGGGTACTAAAATAATCATTGGAGTTTCTATTTTTATTACAAAATATATTGATCAAAAGGCCGATATTTACAAATATAATAAAAGTGCTTTGTGCCTACCCCACACGCTGGTCCCAACATGTCACCTGAAAGTGGTAAAAAAACTATAAGTATATGGCAGGGTGAGAAATATTATACTAAGAGTATAAGGCATAAAATTCACCATGGATAATTAGTTGGGCCAAAAAGAGCTTGATACATAACATACGGAAATCATTTGACGTATAGTTCAGATCATTTAACATGTAATACGGAAATCACTTATACAACCACGGTACATCACTAAGTGCCAAGCACTACACTGGTCAATGGATCCACGACAAACACTGGACCACAAAGTGGTCAAACACTAGCCAATGGTTATTTAAGTCCCCCAAGGCATGGGACTCCCGTAGTAGTACTCACAAAACATATTTTCATATAAGGTCATAGCCAAATATTCTTTAAAAGTAAAACAAACATATCCATAGGTTTCACTTTTAAGCAAATAGGGTTCAGAAATAAAACCACGTAACTGAAACCTTTATAAAATATAACTTTTATTAATATACTAATAAAACATAACTTGTGTAAAACAGATTTTGGTAAGTCAAAACATATGTAAAATATATTTTGGTGACTCAAGGTATAATATAACTTACCTTAACTTTACTATCCCACTATTTCTTTCTACTATCAAAGATCTTCTTAGCTTCCACGAATTTTTCCTCTCTTTCCTCTCTTCTTTCTTTCTTCCTTTCTCTTCCTTTTATTTTTCTTTCTTTCCTGATCTTCTTTTCTTTCCTTTCCTTCTTACTGAGTCAACTTCTCCCCCATTTATACAAATTCAATTCGTGAGCCCCAAGCCAACTGCCACGTGTCACTTTCTTATTAATCTCCACTAATTCAAGCATATCCAAACTTAACTTAATTATTTATTTATATTTTGCCCCCTAAATTTTTAATAATTATATTATTTTATAAAATTACGCATAATAATATATAATAAATTATATATTTTTTGAACTGAGATTAAATAATATTAGTATAAATTCTACAGAATAATTAAAAATTTGGGTTGTTACAATCTTCCCTCCTTTTAAAATTTCGTCCTCGAAATTTGTTATATGTACAAACTATCCGCTGCGCACTCTGATAAATATGTATTAGATGATTAATCTGATAGAAATAGTACCTCAAAAAAAAAAAAAAAAAACTTTACCAAAAACCACTCACTGTCTACTGGTCAAAAATTAGCTTGGGCCAAAATGAGAAATAATGGGTGACTTTAAAAACTTTTCACTCCTATTGTTTACGATAAAAATAAATGGAAATAAAATGAGACCACAATGATAGAATCATATGTGAGAGTTGAAAAAAATTTGAGATGAACTTTTCATTGATTGGAAATAATTTCAAAATTAGTATTTTTAAAATTTGAACCCACTTTTAAAAAGTCGATTTTTTTTTTTGAATACTAAATTAGAATTTATGTATATTTAATTATATTATAATTTTTTTTGTGGGTGTTTGACATCTTTTGTTTCTTTTTCATTCTTAAATTATATCTAATATCCTTCACAAATTAGGCACACAAAAAAAAAAAAAAATTTATTATATATATATCATAAAAAATTATAATATAATTAAATCGATGAACAAAATATAATAATTCGGTACTAATTTCCCGCCATCCTACTTCCTAAATTTGCATGTGTCCTATGCTCCAATGATATTTTTTTTTTTTTTTTTTTTTTTAAACCATTGCTCTAATACCATTTGTCATGACCCGCTCCCCGTACCCAAGGGTTAAGCATTGTGATGGCCAGTAACCGAGGTTACCTGCGGCCAAATCTTTAAACGAATTAATAAATGCAAGCGGAAGAAATATTTAAATAAGGGTACTAAAATAATCATTGGAGTTTCTATTTTTATTACAAAATATATTGATCAAAAGGCCGATATTTACAAATATAATAAAAGTGTTTTGTGCCTACCCCACACGCTGGTCCCAACATGTCACCTGAAAGTGGTAAAAAAATTATAAGTACATGGCAGGGTGAGAAATATTATACTAAGAGTATAAGGCATAAAATTCACCATGGATAATTAGTTGGGCCAAAAAGAGCTTGATACATAACATACGGAAATCATTTGACGTATAGTTCAGATCATTTAACACATAATACGGAAATCACTTATACAACCACAGTACATTACTAAGTGCCAAGCACTACACTGGTCAATGGATTCACGACAAACATTGGACCACAAAGTGGTCAAACACTAGCCAATGGTTATTTAAGTCCCCCAAGGCATGGGACTCCCGTGGTAGTACTCACAAAACATATTTTCATATAAGGTCATAGCCAAATATTCTTTAAAAGTAAAACAAATATATCCATGGGTTTCACTTTTAAGCAAATAGGGTTCAAAAATAAAACCACGTAACTGAAACCTTTATAAAATATAATTTTTATTAATATACTAATAAAACATAACTTGTGTAAAACAGATTTTGGTAAGTCAAAACATATGTAAAATACATTTTGGTGACTCAAGGTATAATATAACTCACCTTAACTTTAATACCCCACTATTTCTTTCCACTATCAAAGATCTTCTTAGCTTCCATGAATTTTTCCTCTCTTTCCTCTCTTTCTTTTTCTCTCTTCTTTCTTTCTTCCTTTCTCTTCCTTTTCTTTTTCTTTCTTTCCTGATCTTCTTTTCTTTCATTTCCTTCTTACTGAGTCAACTTCTCCCCCATTTATACAAATTCAATTCGTGAGCCCCAAGTCAAATGCCACGTGTCACTTTCTTATTAATCTTCACTAATTCAAGCATATCCAAACTTAACTTAATTATTTATTTATATTTTGGCCCCTAAATTTTTAATAATTATATTATTTTATAAAATTACGAACTGAGATTAAATAATATTAGTATAAATTCTACAGAATAATTAAAAATTTGGATTGTTACAATATTAATTTATGTGTCTTGATTGATTTTCTTTGGTATCTGAATTTTTCTTGACCCATCAAATTATGTTGCTTGTTTGATTTTCACTGGTTAGTTGTCTCATTGTGTGTAATTTTTCCCTTCAGATGAATTTTCTCTGGCATCACAAATTTTTCTGAACGCATTGAATTCACTTTACTCTATTTGCCTTACTTGATTTTCTATGGCTAGTTGCCTCTTTGATTTTCTCTCCAATTTTCTTTGACATTTTAATTTTCCCTAACTACATTAAACTCTCACTAATTTGTGTTGTTTGTTTGATTTTCACTGGTTAGTTGTTCCTTGAGCTGAATTTTCTCTGGCATTTGAATTTTTCCTGAAAACATTAAACTCTCACTAATTTAGATTATTTGTTTGATTTTCACTAATTAGTTGTCTCCTAGTGTGTAATTTTCCCTTTGAGATGAATTTTCTCTGGCACTAAGATATCCCCTTTAGATTAATTTTCAGCACATTTGACTCTCTTTCTCTATGTACCTTGCTTGATTTTCTCTAGCTAGTTGTCTCTTTGATTTTCTCTCAAATTTTCTTTAGCTTTTGAATTTTCCCTACCCACATTAAACTCCTACTAATTTATGTTGCTTGTTTGATTTTCACTGGATTTCTAACTTTGAATTTTATTTTTGATCTTTTGGGATGTGTAATGTTTGCTATTTTTTAAACTGTAATTAGATTTTGTATTTTTTGTTCTTTGATGAACTTAGCAGGTTGTTTTCTTGTAAAAATTATAGAAAAATTGGTTTGTGAGTAACTCAATTCTCTTTGGTTTGTTCATAACACAGAGAAATTGTGAGCAAATTAGACAAAATTGGTCAAAACACAAAGAAATTTATGAGTAAAGTAGAGAAATTTTATTTTGAAATTTCTCTGTAAAAATTTGAGAGATGCCAACTACTATGAAAATATTTTATGTCCTTTATGATATAAAATCTTAATACGAGGGACCTTAAAAAAAAATTCCAAATTTGTTTTCTAATCTTACATTGAATTATTATATCCCCTACATATTTCAACACCGCATTCCATGATTGAAAACCCTAGAATCCTTTGCATGAAAGCAGTTCTAAATTTATTAAGATCAATCACATCCCACAAAAGATTCACCGGTTCAATCACTTTAGTTGAAATTTAAAAATATATATATATATATATATATAGATTTTTAAATTTTAATTTATAGTTTTTTAGTTAATTTTTTAAATATTTTAGGTTTAATTTTTTTTAAATTTTAGATCTACTTTGTTTGGATATACTTAAAAAGTACAAATTTTGTAACTTTTTTTTTTTAAATTCACTAAATACAAAAACATACAAAAATTCAATATAATTTTTTTTTGCATTATTGAAAATAAATTTAGATTTATTCACAAATATTTTATCTTTTAAATACATCTAGATTAGGTGTATTTAAAAAATAAAATTAAAATTTCACTAAAATATAAAAAAGTCAACTGAAAAACAACAAAACCGGAATGACAAAAACTCAAAAACATCAAATAGGATTTCACTCTTCAAATAGGAGTCTATTTTATGAAAGATTCTCTGGATTTCATTCTTTGATGGGTCTCCAAGATCTATGTTTGTTGAAGAAATATTTATATAATCCGATAAATTGCGTAAAGCGCGGGGTAGCAATGGAATTGGGAAAGAGATTAATTTCTATTCTATTAGTATGTTGTTTTATTAGATTAGTATTAGTTAGTGATCCCAAGACTATTAAATCGCTGCAGATGCTAATAATGTTTTCCTCAAAAAAAAAAAAAAAAAAAAAGGAAAGAAAAAAAACTTCATTACGTAGGTAGATTGTTTACCTATCTTGCCAGATAATGAATTAAATTAATTACAGATCTTGATAATATCCTGAATAACTGAAATCACATTCCAATCCGAATCACCTTGTTTTGTAAAAATGGGTATCCATTTGAGTTTTTGTTTGCTGCCTAATGGATTGCATCTAAACAAGCTCTTGCCTCTGTCAACAAGGGCGAAGAAATATATGTAGATGAGAAGCTCCTTGGGAAAAGGTCCAAACTTGAAAATCTGAATTATCAGTAAGTGAATTCGGAAGCCCACAACTATCATTTATCTTGATCTAAATTAATGTTTATGACATTTTTTTCTATCGATAAATTTGCAAAAGCACCTAAAAAAAAAAAAATCATTTTGGTTTGAGTTTTTTAGATTAAGTTTTTTGAAAACTGAATTTTTTAGTTTTTGTGTTTTTTTGTTTTTAGTGAATATTTTTAAAATTTTAAACATTTTTTTTTACTTTTTGAGATGCACCTTACTTAGATGTATTCAAAAAGTAAAAAATTTATGAAAAAATATTTTTACTGTTGAGAAGATGAACATTAAAAGGACAATGCAATTTTCACTACATAAATAAAAAATGACAAAATAAATAAATAAATAAATAAATAAGACAGTAAAGTTTTGGGTATAAATTTACAAAAAGCATACAAAGTAAAGTAGGATAAATTACAATTATAATCCTTAAAGTTCAGGAAGACTTACGTATAAGTCATAATAGGTGGACTTAATGTCCAATATGTCTTATGATAATTAATGACCGTTTTTATCAAACACTATTTAAAAAAAGTTATTAATTGTTAATTTTCAGCAACAGTTTGAAAATTTCGTTACAAAAAAAGTCACTAATTGTGAGTTTAAGCAACAATTTATAAAAACCTTAACAAAAAAAAGAAGTCACTAATTATCAATATTTAGCGACATATGCAAAAAAAATCTATCACGCCCCACTTTTTATTACTCGAATTCCATTACTAAAACCATTATATTAGATTCAATTTCAAAGATAGCATGCAGAAGCTCGTTATATAAACAAGGAATACATAAGTAAGGATTCTCTCATTCGAATATTAAATGAATGCAACATGAATTCATATCTAAATAAATTGCCCGTATGCTTACATCATTGAAAATCAAGAGGAATGGTTTAACCCTTTACAACAATGGCATTCCGCCTACACATAAATAGGCCCCGTGGCCAACAAATAAGGAAGATCCGAAATCCTGTTGCACAACTTGATAATCACCTGAAAAAGATTTAACAACGTGTGATGAATATAAAGTCTAGTAGGGATCTCAACATGATCCTCAACAATAACAACTTACAGATAGCTATGATCATGAATGCTAGTCTCATACCATATAAATAATGTGGCATTTTGTAGCCAAAGTATACTTACATAATACTTTTCTCAAAATCATTCAGTTTATACATTAATACCAGGTTTCGCCTTCCTTACTCATTTCCCATTTAAACAAGTATTAGTCGATAGCCATATTTTCCATTTGTGACAAAACACCACATAATATCTATTTTATTTCTCTTAAAAACATGTTCACCCAATTTGACTTTCATCACATTAGTTATACTCAATATATGACAAGATCCGTCTCCACACGTTCATCACATTTACAACCCTTAACTCAAAATTTAACGAGGCGCCTTGACAAAATAATTCATGGTAGGGAACTCCACAACAACTCTCTAGCACGACCAAATATACATGAACACATCTTCTCAACTTATAGACAGTTCAGCCTTACAAAATCATACTCATCTTATTGCAAGACACACATAACCAAACCGAACACAAAATAAATAACCTCTGCTCTACCTGCCTGAAGCACAGTAAGCCAAATGATGCATCTCTCCACAATAACATGCCAATTTACCAGACACCAGCTGGAAGGGAATGGTACCTCTGCTCCATTTCTCCAGGCGCTAGCTGAAAGGGAATGGTACCTCTGATTCTCAGCGCTACCAATTCTCCAGACGCTAGCTGGAAGGTAATGGTACCTCTGATTCTCAGCACATTACACACTTTCCAACCATCACCTTAAACCACATTCATAGATAACACAAGTGTACTACGGACACATAAACATTTCAACATACACAATGTCATCCCCCACCGATGACCAAGGACAAAACCTTTAAACAATATATATAAACACGTAATACCATTAACCATTTCTCATGAATCTTTGAGTCTAATTACACAATAAATAAAATAAAATATATTTGTGATCAATCCCAAGTAAATTTTCGAAATTTACACAATGTTAATCTTCCATTCTTCAATTTCAAAATCAATTACCTTGTTCCTTCACATTAATATTCCCCACCCTTTGCCTCAATCCATTTATTTCATTACACCGAAACATAACCAACTCAATTTTCTTCATTTAAAATAAGGGATTTCAATCATGGCTAACAAGGTTATAATTTACACAATTTCTATTTAACGGTAGTGCACCCAAAGATATTCTAATCTCATGATTAAAATTTCCTTTTTAACAAATAATAAAAACATCAATTTATCGTGCTTAAATATAATCAATCCAATACAAGTCAACATTTCAATCCTTAAAACCCAATTTATTCTTAATTCAATTTCCAAATCATTAGTCACATTCCTTAAACTCATGACAACATTATTCTACAATGTTAACCCCCTTTTTATTTGATAGGCATTACTACAAAATTTAGGGCTTTGTCTCTCCAATCATGAATGTTAGTCATGGCCGAGTCTTCTAAACGTCGCAAGACGGTTGCTTCTCGTCCTTCCTTCAATACTGCCAAATTTGAGTCCAATGCCAAGGCAAAATTGTTTAGAGAGTCCTTTGCCTCTCGCAAAGTTCACTTAGAGCGTAATGTGTTACCTACTGCTTTTGAGGTTATTCCTATTCGGTCTTTGTTTGATCCGTTAGGTGGTGATCAAGTGCTACATTTTTCCGGTCCACAAAATCTAAGTCTCACCCGAGAGTTCTATTGCAACATCCATTCTATTAACCGAGAAGCCTGTACCTTTCAGACTTGGGTTAGGAAGCAGTCCCTTGTCATTACTGGGGATTTGTTTCGGGTTTTTCTTGGTCTTCCCGAAGTTGATGCTTGTCATTTCCCTTTTCTCACCCGGTCTGGTGTCAATTTTAATATGGTTGCTTCTGAGTTATGTGGTGTTTCCCGGACATGGATCGCTGGGGCTCTCATTCAGCAGAATGAGTTGCTTCCTCGATTCTGTCTTCTCAATATTATTGTGTGCACCAATATTTATGTCACCACCCATTCCTCACATATTACTCAGGACCAGGGTTATGTTTTGTATTGCATTCATCATCGACTTCCCATTGATCTTCCTGAGATGATTGTGTCTAAAATGATTGGGGTCTTTGAGGGTCGCAAATCTTTGGGACTTCCTTATGGGTGTTTTCTTACCCGTTTTCTCTCTTCTCTTAATGTCCCTATTTTTGATGATGATGAGGTTGCCCATCCCACAAAACCCATCACCAAACTCACTGTATCCCAGAGTCAGGCTCACGTGAGGGGGAGTGGGTCAGGGGTTGGGGGTTCCCATGCAGGTGGTCCAGATGATGCCGGTGATGATGATCCTTTTGCCGAGGAGGAGGAGGTTGAGGCTGCTCATACAGCTCCCACAGCGGGTACTCATAGCTTGGAGCAGGTTCTTACTCATCGCCTTGATCTTATAGATGCTCGACTTGACGAGCAGAGTGCTCAGCTGGCACAGATACTATCTCTCCTACGGATGCAGCATCATCCACCTTCATCCTAGTGTTGGTTTTTTGGTTATTTCCTGGACAGTTGTTTTATTCTTTGGCTGGTTCTTACTTATACTGTATATCTTGTTTTTGTCTCTCTCCCGGACAAAAAGGGGGAGATGGTTTATATGTTTGATTTTTATATGTTTGATTTGGATATATTGGCTTGATGCATATGATGGTTTTCTTCTGCAGATAGGATTGATTGATATTGTTGATATTGTTTTGGGGATATATGCATGCTTATGATGGTTTATTTACAGCTCAATGGATTAGTATTTTTTCATTTGTGATCTATATACATACAATGAAACTGTCTTGATATTTTTTTTGTGCATAACAAACTTTTTTTAAGTTTATGGTGTGCAGATTGGGTGGTTCACAAGCTTGGTTTCATTGTTTGTCTTTCATCGAGGTGTATTTCATTAGATCATTTCTTGAGTTGTAATTATTTTGTACATTCTTTGAGTTGTAAATGTGGTCAGGAACTTGTTTAGAAATTTTTGTCCGGGTATTGACAAAGGGGGAGATTGTTAGGTCCTATCTTGTCAAAATCCCGCGAACAAAACTCAGTGATTGAGTTGTAATTTTTTGTGCATTTTTGTCTTCCTCGCTCGAGCGAAGGACTGCGTCTGGTTTAAAACCTGAAGGGGGTGAATGTACGCTCGAGCATAGAATTGGTGGATCGAGCGAAGGTCAATGCTCGCTCGAGCGAAGATGAAGGTGGCTCGAGCGAACAACTGCTTCCACACAAAAACCTGAAAGTGTTGTTTGTCGCTCGAGCGAAGGCTCTAGTAGAAATCACACAAGATAAGCTTCTCGCTCGAGCGAGAGGGGCCTCGCTCGAGCGAGCTTCAGAATCCGGAATTTTTCAAGTGTTTGGTTTCTTTCAGAACTAGGATTCTTTTTGGCTTTCTATAAGAAGATGGTTTTCTCCTAAAACTGGGGGACTGGTTTTCTAGATCTGATTCAAGGATTCTAGAGTTTTGTTTGAAGTTTTCTTCTGAGTTTTTTGTTAGTTTTCCTTGATGTTCTTGAGAGAGTTCTAAACTTATGTATTGAGATTCATACATCAAGGAGGTTGATACTTTACATTCAAGAGAGTTCTCTTCGGTGGCTTCCGAAGATCAAGACGTAGAGTTTCAAAAGGCGTTTGATTCTTTACGTAGTCGTTAATTCGACAAGTGAAGTTGTGGAATCAACTTAAGAATTGATCAGTCCCGTGACGAAGGTGTGGTGAAAGAGTTGCAGAAGATTCGAGGACAAATTGACTGGGTTGGGTAATTTGTGTATTATCTTTGTAATCTTTCTTCCTTCAGTAGTGGATTGATTAGTGGCGGTTCGCCCGTGGTTTTTGATTACAATTGAAGGTTCTTCAATTGTGGTTTTTTCCACGTAAAAAATCATTTGTGTCGATTTATTGTTTATTCCTAAAAACAAACAATCTAAAATCACTCTCGTAAGTGCTTGTTGATTTTAGGTTGAGTGTTTTGAATAATTGGGATTTGGAATATTTTAATCTTGATCTAATCACGAATCACTTAGTTTTTTCAATGAATATATTGCATCACACCCCAAGTTTAACCCAACATTAACCCCTCTCATGAACTTTCCATCTCAACACCCCAATCTTATATCCTCTACCATGATTTTTGAAAATAAACCCATACTACATGGTTTTTATGCAATAATAACCTACCACATGTCTATCTATAGAAGAGATGTTGAAAAGAATCAAAGAAATCCCTACCTCAAGAGAGAAGAGGAGAAAAAGCTCAAAAATTAACTTTGCCAAAATACGATCTCCACCGGTCAAGATGAAGCCCTCGACACGCCCATCATTTTGATATAAGGAACTACTACCAAAACCCCAATGGATTCTTGGGATCTAAAGGAAATATGAAGATTTGAGGGTTTGGGTAGAGATAGATGAGAGGAAATGAGAGAAAATATTGTAGAGAGAGAGTGATATAATCTGAAAATGAAAGCAAAAGGAACAAAATATCAAAATATAGCTGAAAGCACGAAAATCGGAGCACTTCACGCGTCTGGCCGCACGTGCGGCGTCTACTCCTGCATGTGCAAAGCGGCCTCTCGCACGTGCGGCTCCCACCCTCACACGTACGGCTTCCCCCTCACCTCAGCTCATGCACCTGCCTTTTAAGCAGTGTGCTCACAGCCCAAGCCCCAGCTTCCTGCACGTGCAGCCTGATCTCCAGCACGTGCGGCCCCCTCCCCACACGTGCAGCCCAAGGCCCCGCACGTGCGGCCCTGGCCCTCTAGTCCGGAAAAACTCTGGCTTCTCCCCCGACCCTCCGGTGCCGACCCCGCACCCTCTGAAACGAATGAGAACTCTAGTTCGAAACAACCACAACAGAAAATATTTAAGAAAGAAATTCCAACATAACTTACCTGGTATTCTAAACAACGATAATTCCAACATGATTCAAGAGTAAAGCAAAACACGCACAGGTCATCACATCATCACAAAAAATTATTTTTAACGATGATTTTACTATGACTTATTTTTAATAGTATTTGATGGGAATTAAGTTCAGTTATTAAGGCCCATTGGTAGTTTACCCTAAAGGGGGGGTTTAACATTTTTTTTGTTTAAGACATTAAAGTTTCGATTTTATCAATTAAATCTCTAAAGTATTAAATTAGAATTAATTGAAGACAATATAAAAATAAAACATAACCCAAAGGTTATATAAGATTGATACAAGACACGAATTTAAATTTATATATTTTTAGAATTGGTATATTTCTCCCAAATTGATTAATCCTAATTGCTTGCATAGGTCTTCCGCTATTTCTATTATACTTAATCTATTTATTCTAATACCCAATTATCCATTTTATCCAATTTTTCGACTATTTTTTATATTTAATTTCATTATATTTTTCTTGTTCTGCAATTATTTCTAATTCTTCTAAATTATGATTACTTAGATCTATTTTTTTATTTTTCTGATGGTATTAATTCAAAAGATTTATTTGGAGAGTTTCCCTGTAAAGATAAGGATAATTATCTATATTATTTTCTTACTTATTTTTTACAGAGCTAACTAAGCACCTTTATCTAATAATACATGTTGAATTTCATGTATAGTTTTTAGTTGATTTTTGTTAAATACTTTTAATAATGCAAGGAAATTGACTTTTAGTGGCGTTTCAAAAATGCTGCTATAAGCCTGAAAAATACCGCTATAGGTTTTTACAACGTTTAATATTTTCGTCACTGATGTGGCCATCACAATAGCTTTACAACGTTTCAAAACGTTGCTAAAAATATTAGGCGGCGGTTTTCAAAGCGCTGCAAAATCTTGAACTCCGGCTCATATTTCCATCACAATTAACGTATGGCATCAGGTGACATCATCTTAGTGGCGCCCTTCCTCTTTTTACCAGAGCAGCCTGACATGATGTCATGATTACATCATTTGGTGTTCTGTTTTTTCAAAAACGCCATTTTTTTTCTTTATTGCTATACATCATGTGGTACCTGCTGTGCATATGAACACAAAACCACAATTTTGAATTGCAAATTAATACCAAGAATATGACCCATCAATGGCTCAAATTTGAATTATACCTGCTGTGCATATGAGCACAAAAATGTTTTATCAATCCTAATGAACAAATGCCAAAAATAAGATGTAGCAAAATATATATGCTTCATCAACCACAATTTTTATATTAAAAATATAGTGTACTCAATCCTTGCTTTTAGAAATGTGCAATCAAAAATAAGAAACAAGCCTAGAACTTTGCATTTCAAAAATCTAAAACAGAAATAAGCAGATCATCAGTATGTGCTCTAAGTAAACAGAAAACAGCTATATTGAATCATCTGCAACAACAACTCCACTTTGAAAATCCATTATTAAGCACATCTGTTTATCTACCAAGGCTGTCATGTCATCAGAACCTTCATTTTCCAGAGAAAAAACATCATGAAACTGGAATCATCTTGTACCACTGCCAAAAATAAATTAACAAATTTTTAATTTTAAAAAATAGGTGAATCAAACAGTATGCACCAAGAAAATCAGAACGATTATAATATGGCACCAAGAAATGTTCTTTCCTAAATCACTATGCATTGAAAAAACAAAAATTGTAAAATAGAAGCAGTTGACTACTTTCAACAATTAATCCACTGTTCTGTTATCAATCCTTATTATTTCGAAACATATAAAAATATCTAGGCATGATTTGAGTTTTATATTGTGGCCTGACCAAAATTCAACAACCTCTGGAAAGATATCTCACTTAAAAGTTAGAAATGGTCAACCTTCAAAGCCCTCTTCATTTTTAAATGCTAAATGTTGAGAAACTATAAAAACAAAACATGATACCTCCCAAGAATATCCATTTATAGAATGTCATGATCAAGATGGAACTTGAGATTTTTCATGTTTCACATAACAAAAACTCATACGCTCTTCTATTTTTTTCTTTTTCTTTTTCTTTTTTCATATATATATATATAATCAAGAACCCATCCTAAGCAAACTCCTGTGGATCCACCTTAGAAGCTATTTGTTGTTACTTGCATAAGATCAGTATGAAAAAACTCATCAATCACATACATATATGAAGCTAGTGGCAAAATAGATTACATTATCATAATTATATAAATGAGATATGTATTGTTTATCTAAAAAAAAAAAAAAAAAAAAAAAAAAGAACTGCAAGATTCTAGAAGAGAAAAAAGAACTGATACTAGATTCTTAAGTAAATTTAAGCAAACTTACAACAAAAAAGAGGCCCTTTGACATTGAGTTTGTCCTATTTACATCTTCTTCTTCTTTTTCTTTCCTTTCTTGATATTTGAACCTACATTTGACAAGAACAAATAACATGAACTCGGAACTACTAATTACAATATAGACTCGTGCTCCTGAACTGTCCAAACTGGACAATCCAAGAAGAACTTCATCAAAGATGACTACGTATCTCTAATGAAGATTCTTGGACGGCTCTAAGGCTATTTATGCATGCATGGATCATTACTTGCTAAATTAACGATTGTCATGGTTTTTGCATCCCGATGGTGCAATCTAAATCAGAACTATTAAGCATACTAGAAGTATTTCGAGCATGAAGCATATTAATGAAGAAACTAAAAGTTTCTACAATGCTCTTGATAGATTATGATATATTCAAGTAATGCATTACTTTCTTAAATAAATAAATAATCAGAGAACCTAGCAATCGGGTTCAAAAGTCATAAGAACCAGATTATTCTGATTGATCACAAAGTAGAAAATTCTATGATTGCAGTTGATAGAACATTACAATGGCAAGTACTTAACAGGAATGTCATGTGGTGTCCGATGAAAAGTTCAAAAAAATCATGCGAATCATATAGCACTGCTCTTACTTTTACTATAGTTTTACTTGGTGTTAGAATTTTATTTTTATTGGCTTAAAGGAAAACCTAATATATATATATATATTAAACTGTTCATTATTTCATTTCTAATTTTTCTTTAAGCTCTCATGCTTTTCAGTTTCTTCATTTCCTTTATCTAAATTTATGATTTTATTAAAATTCGAGGTAGCATTATTTGATACATTAGTGAAGCATATGCCTATGTAAAGTTAGTAATTGTTATGAACTTCGGGTATGTTTGAGTAATGCTTTTAAAAATTACTATTAGTTTTAGATAAGTTTATGCTTTTAACAAATCTAGCCGGCATGCTTCTCACCTCGCTGCCTAGGTAATACAGGCTTAGGTTCTTTTCATTTAATCTTTTCATGTTTGTGTGTACACAGTTCTATGCGTGCTCAACTATTCCCTTCTTAGAAATTCATCATTGGTTTCTTTATTTTCTGTATTAGTTTGTATATATAGATATATCTATATGTATAACCTCTGGTACTCATATCAGGATGCTTTTGGTTTAGGGTTTAGGGATGAGACAAGGTGATCCATTATCACTATTCCTGTTTAACATTGTAGCTGAGGGTCTCAATGTTCTATTGGAGAGAGCTTTGCAGAGGGGATTGATTAAAGGAGCAGTGGTAGGCTCTAATGAGGTTAGGATCATCCATCTCCGGTTGCAGATGGCACAATTTTATTTTGTGAGGCAGAATGGGAGGAGATTGTTCCTATCAAAAGGATTAATTATATGGGCTGAAGATTAATTATTATGAGAGTGGTACGTGGGGTTGGGATTGATGAGGAGCTCACTAAAGAGTTTGCTACCAAATTGAATTGTCTTCATCAGAGTCTGCCATTAAAATACTTGGGGCTGCCATTGGGAGCTAATCCAAGGAAAAGGAGGACATGGCAGCCAGTGATTGATAAATGCAAACAAAAGTTGGCTTCGTGGAAGAGGAGGTTCCTATCCTCTGCTGGTAGATTGACCTTGATAAAATCTGTGCTATCTTACCTATCCTTGTTTAAGATGCCAGAAGGGGTTGCAAAGGAAATAGACAAATTCAATCTAGATTCCTATGGGGAGGTGATGAGCTTAGAAGAAAAATTCATCTGGTCAGCTGGGAGGTGATTTCACAAAGTAAAAGTCAAGGGGGCTTAGGAGTTAAGAGACTCAGACTTGTGAATGATTGTCTTCTTTTGAAGTGGTGGTGGAGGTTTGGGTCTAACTATGATGCTTTGTGGAAGCAGGTGATCTGCAGCAAATACAGTGAGGCTGGATGGGGATGGTGGCCACTACCAGTTGTAAATCTCAGGTCTTCTCAGATCTGGAAAGGTATAGACCTGAACTGGTTGATTTCTTCAAAAGCAACATAGGTCTAGTTATTGGGGATGGGAGGAGAACACAATTTTGGGTGGACAAATGGATTGGCTATGTTTGTTTGAAAGAGGAATTTCCTAGACTTTTTTCTTTATCAATGGAAAACAGCAAATCAGAAGAGAGAAGCCAATTAAAAAAACTAAAAATTAAATAAATAGAAAATTACTTATTGAAAGAAATGGAAATCATTCTGTAAAAGTTGAGAAGCCCTTTGATTACAACATATCAGACAACCTTATTAATCTACAACTCCTTTTATATACTCTGTTTTACCCTTTTTTTCACTGTAACCTCTTCAACCTAGGCCAATTTTTTTTTTATATTTTTTATTATTGTTGAAAATTTGGTATTCCAAGTAAATGCTTCAAAAACTTGGATAAATTCTTTCATAAAGTAGCATGGAGAAGCTATATATATATATATTATGCAACAATTAATCAATCATTGTGTCCACTAAATTGAATTCAAACTCTCCTTTTATAAAACAACTTATAGATTAATATTAGAGAAAGCACACACACTCACACTAAAAATAAAAAATCTAAGTTCATACAAAACAAATGCATATATACATGTCCGAAATTAAAGTTAAGCTTACAGATTTGAGTTTAAGTTTAGCAGCACAGAATGAATCGATCAATTGATGAATGATTAGATCTAATAAAAACAGCAAATCAGAAGAGAGAAGCCAGATCTGAGTTAGAATGTACACAATCTATTAAATAAAAAATAAATAAATAAAAACTAAATGAATTGAAACTCACAAAACCGGAAGAGAGAACTACAAATCTGGAGAATCAACCTTCAAATAATTTTTTTGTTCGATAATTATTTATAGTGCAACACTAATATTTAGATTATTTTATTCGACTTCTTTGATGTATCTAATGCTTATTTATTAATATTGGCAATGTTGAGAAATCAAACTCTACAATTCTAAAACGCATGTGCGGATCCGGGCCTTATAACAATTTTATATAACCTTTATGCTTATATTTTATTTTGTATTGTCTTCTGGACTAAATTGATTGGAATTTAATACTTTAGGAACTTAATTGACAAAATAAAAACCTTAAGGACTTAAACACAAAAGATATTAAATTGCAGTGAGTATAACTGTAGTTTATCTAGTAAAGTAATATCAACCTGGAAGTTTAGACGTGCAACTACCCATTTTTCAATCAATCAACCCACATTAAGATTAAAAGCAACTTCTTTGAGTCTCCTCTATAATTTATTCAATAATATTGACAATTACTCATGACATGGGTGCAATTGCACACAACACAAATTTCAAATTCACTTATAAATTATTACATGGCTAATAATAAAGTGTGTCCAGTTCACATGGTTTTGCTAGCAGCATCACCAACCCAACAAACAAGAACACAAACTGCAAAGAGCAAATAGTAAGAGCTAATAGCTTATTCAAATTTAGACAATAGTACGATAAAACGTAATCATAACAACTAAATAGTTTCCATAGATATATGAGACCACCCTATAACCTTGGTTGGTTTCTCCAACTTCTTGATCCTCATAGAATTTTGAGAAAATCATGACTCAAAAATCACCTATGAAGAAAAATGCAAAATCTAAATAGTTTATAGAGAAACTAGAGAGAAGAAAAATACTTAAAAAAGAACAAACAACATGGATGTCTTAACAACATATGCCGTTTCTTAGTTGGTTTAGTTAACAAACCTAGAGATGCCAAAAAACAGCAAAGCTAAATAGTTATTAGGTCAACCTCAAAAGAAGAAGAAAATTATTAGAAAAATCATAAGGGATAAAAATGCTAAAACAGGAACAAAGTACAAACATATATATTCCGTCTATTTGTTTGTACTTTTATTTTAGCATAAATTTATTTCAAAATTTATCTCTTTCATTAAAAAGAAGCCTATATACAAACTACTATGTACTATGCTTTGTCTGTTTTGAAGGGGAAACAAAAATCTATGAGATTTTTTGAAAAATGTGTTCCATGGAACACATTGTCCTATATTTGGTTAGGACTCTAAAAATGATGATACTAATGGTCGTGGTAGCGGTGGTGTGAGTTGTGATAGTGGTGGGTGGTGGCTGTGGCAATGGTAGTGACAATGGTGGTTATAGGGTGGTTGGTGGTAGAGAGGTGATAATGGTATGGTAGGTCGTTAAGCACACCAAAAATAAAGACTAAACTGTATCTAAATTCCGTAGAATAATGGCAAGTCTAGGTATCGATCCACAGGAACTAATGTGAAATTCAACTAATTTTAATAGCAAGATTCCTAGATTAATTTAGACGAGAATGATTGATGAGAATTAAATTAAAGTGAGAATTAAAATAACAACTAGAAAATTAAATTAACACTAAAGATTAAGGTTGAGAATTCGATTTGGGGAAGATCCTAGGGCAAATAATCCACCACTAGTTGCATAAATAGGGTTTAACATCGGCATCTAATTGCAATATGGTTTGAACTACCCAATGTTTCACAACTACAAGTTTAAAACATTTATCAAAAGGATTGTTGCGTTTAACGTATAGCCACGAATTATCTCAAGTAGTATGAGTCGTTCACTCTAGACTACGGTATCAACACAACTTGTCTCTCCTAATATGACTTGTCTCGTACTTTGAGTACAACACATAGAAAACCATTGTATGAAAAACATTCAACAATCACAGAAAAGTAGAAGCCTAGCTTCTCATGGAGGAATGGAAAAATGATGAAGAAGAAGCCGCCATGGAAGACCTCCAATCCTTCAACTCCAAAACCCTAGCCTCCATTGCCCTTTTTTTAGAGAATTTTCAAACCCGAGAATAGCCTTCTTTTCCTTCTCTTATACTTTTCTAGAAAAACAGGTGACTTTAGAAAGGGGGAAAAAAATGTGCATGAAAATCGAGGTGCTTGTACATGCGGGAAATTTTGGCTGCACGTGTGCGGCTCCACACATGTGGATTATGCAGTCCATTTTGATCTTCAGAAAGGGGGCCGCATGTGCAGGAATGACCCTCCGCACGTGCGATGCATGCTTTTCAGCTAAAACGTACAAACACATCCAACCTGATTCACATCAACACTAGTAAAATGTACAAAGTTGCAACAAGAAGAGGATTAAGAAATCTCAATTATCAGCCTCAATGGTATACATTTCGGCCTCGATCACACTCCCCAACTTACAGCTTGCTAGTCCTTGAGCGAGGAAAAAAAAAAGAAGCAAAATTAGCTACATTTTCGTGAGAAGAATGATTGCATTTTTTAAATGGATAATCCTTTGTGATATGTTTAAAGCTGAACATATTGGAATAGGAAGAAAAACATTATATGCAAGGTATGTCATTTATGATTTTGATTATCATAAATGGCATAACTCAATACCATAAGAGTCATAACTAAAAAAAAAAAAAAAATTTGAGTTACAACCAAACATCACATGAGATATAACCAAACAACTCTTGGATCATAAGTAAAATAATATCATAATCAACATCACAATGTGTCATAACTAACAACACCATAGGTCATAACAAATGACACATAAATTGTAACTAAAAGTTCATATAGTACACACAACCATAAAATTTCCGTGCTTAGCATTCCTCAAAAATAAAGTTAATTGGTAAAAACAAGAAGAACTAACATTTTGTGCAATGACATTTTTTTTTTTTTGGATCAATGGGGTATATGTATGCATAAACCTTTTCTCTAAAGAGTTGATAATCTGCAATTGTTAATACCTGACAACGTTGTTAATTGTCATCGTCGTGAAAGTCATCTTCTTCGACAAAGTCGTGAAAGTCATCATCTTCTTCGACAAAATCGTCAACGTCAAGATTTTGATCAAAAAAGTCATTGTCGAGATACTTAAAGTCCAAGCCAACTCCATCCTCATTGCCTATGTAGTAATTAAAGAGAGAGTAATGTTAATGTTTGACAATGTTGTTGAAGTAAAAATCAATTTGTTTGTAAAATAATTAACCTAGCCACATCGCCTATACTGTAAATAGTTGCAGGTGGCATGAAGCATATCTAAAGAGAGAAATTCTATAAATTATCCTATTCGAAAGAAAAAGGGTAAACTTCACTTTACCTCCTATAGTTTAGGTTATGTTTGGTTTGCCCCTCTAACGTTTAGAAATGACAACATAACCCCCTTGTGGTTTTGTGGACTAAAGTGCACCGTTAGACCCGTTAACGATTTAATAAAAAAGATTAAAATACCCTTATATTTTCTTCATTTGTTTAGAAGGTAAAGTGCACTTTAATCCCCTGTGCTTTATTGCATGTGCAATTTGTCCCCTTGAAATTTAAAAATGAGTATATAACCCCCTTATGTCTTCCATGTGTTTCACACATAGTGTTAAGTTGGACAAAATGTTTAACGGTGCACTTTAGTCCACAAACTATGTGGAGGTTATGTGATTATTCCCAAATGTTAGAGGGTAAACCGCACATGACTCAAACTACAGGGGGTAAAGTGAAGTTTGTCCAAAACAACATGTTTACTTATGAATTTTGTGGTTCTTAGTTATAATCAATAGTGATGTTTGTTATGATTTAGGTATGATTCATTATAACTTATTGTAATTGTTATTTTGGTTATGATAGAAAAAAATTTAGTTATACCTCAAATGATATTTGATTTATGATTTATTGTGGTGTTAATTATGACATATTGTGGTTACTATTTCAATTATGACCAATGAGATCTTTAGTTATGTCTCAAGAGGTTTTTGGTTATGACCCACTATTTTTCTTTTAATTATGACTAAAAGTGATTTAGTTATGATATTTGTAATATTAATACCAGAATTATCATAATTTACATATAGTACATACTCCAAAAATAGGTGTGCATTGTATGACCCATCTTAAGAATATATATACTATTAATTCTTAAATACAAAGTTCAGTGCTGCTAACATAATTTGTATCTCAAGTATGGGATAGAGTGTGTGCCATATGCACATTTTTATATATTTTGTTGGTATATATTATGACAGTTTGTGACAATTTTTACGTAATTTTTTGGTAGAATTATGAGAGTTTATTATTAAAAAATAAAGTTAAACATTACAAAAATATCCAATTTTGTTTTTGAATCACAAATTGTTGTAATTCTACCAAAAATTACATAATATTTACTATAAAAATATATTTTAAAAAATACTTGCACCACCTCCATAAGGGATTTTCCTTCTTGTTGGACACCAATAAGTATATGAACTCCACTTAACCATGCCGAATTTACCTAGAATGAAAATGTGTAGTGGAGATTGAATTTGTGTAGTATGTGATTCATATGTGGAATATATATGAATCACAAAATGATAAATGTATGTAGTTAAGTCTAAATTTGTAGTATTACCGTGTTGGATACACCATGGTCATTAGTGAGATAGCTATGTGGTTAGGTTTAGTACCTTATTTCACCCTTTTGACTGACTAGTATTTACCTTGTAAAAATATTTTTAGAAGTTAATTTTATTTTTCATTTTTATAATTTGAGTCAAATTTACTTTGGTCCCTACATCTTAATTCAAGTTTCAATTTGGTTCTCTCATCCAAATTTTTGTTAATTTTTTCTATGTGTACATTTAAAAGACTAACAAGTGTTCCAAAATCGTTAATTTTAACTTCCAATTTAAATAGAAGAACCAAACTAAAACTAGATTCAAAATATAGAGATCAAATTGTTCAATTTGAAATCATAGGGACCAAAGTGAAATTTGGGTTAAATTACAAGAGTTAAAACTGCAATTAACTCAAATTTAATTACTAACTTGCTAATTTCCTAACTTTGTCAAAAATAAAATAAAATAAAAATAAATAAATAAATATTATCATTTTGCAAACTTATAAGCACCTAATTGTAATTTTCCCTAAAGTTTAACCATATTCATTAGTAATGTGAGAGATTGTGTAGAATATTTTGTCCTAGCATTGTCCAATTATCATTGGACATGACATAGGTTTGTGTTCCTTTATCTTATGTTTGGTCATTTAAAATTAAATGAAATAAAATGGTCATTTAGAACATATATTTTCATATTTGGTGTACTAAAAATATAATATAAAATATATTGTAAATAAAATTATTGTTTACTATTATAAAAGAATGATCATTTCATAAAGAGATTAAGAAATGATTATTCCATTTCAATCTTTTATTTCAGTGAATCAAATACTACCTTATCATAACTACTTTTTTCTAAGCTGTAAGATGTATAGCTAAAAAATTGAGTAGTGAAGTTGCCTTCTTGAGTTCGTCAAAAACTTGCAAATATATAAATTGGAGTTTTACCTGGAAATTTGGGGCAGAATCTTGCTTTGGCTGTTATGACTGGAATTTCAGTATCATTTACATCCGGGCCAAAACACACGAGACTTGGAAGATTTCTAAGCTTGACAACCATATTTTTTCGCGAAAAGATTTCTTCTTCGTTTTCCCTGGTGACAATCTTTTCTACCTTCTCGCAATGTTCAACTGTTAGATTTTGTAGATTCACAAGAACTTTGGCCATGGAAATTGTGAATATATATCTCAGGTTGTCACAGTGCTGCACTGTTAGAAATCTTAGATTTTCGAAACAATGAGTTTGTTGGGAAATATTCTTCCATATGTGCGTCAACTTGGGCAAATACTTCAATTTCAATTTGCTTAACTGAGTGATTAATGTTTCTTTCTCAGCAACATCAGCACATACCCCTTCTTAGAGACCAAATATCATTTCCAGTGAATCACACCACCATACTTTTAGCCCTTGTATAGCCTTTGCATTAACTTGAACAAAACAACACTTGATAATTTCCCACAAAACTGGACCCGCATGAATCTTACTTTGTCAAGGCATCCGACTTCAAGTTGATTGTGCCATATATCAGTTGGCTCATCTATTCCTGTGACATCAAGTATTCCCTTGGTGCTTAAACTAAACTGCAATTGTTATCACCTCAATTGTGTTAGTGACATATTTACTAATCCATTGTTTGGTTGAAAATGAAGATGTAACTAATAGTCAAATACACATCATTTTTAATAAAATAGTCTAGAGACTAATTATTTAAGACTAACAGTCCATTGTATTGCAATCCACCCCTATCTATTTAGGACTAACAGTCTATTGTGTTGCAATCCACCCCTATCTATTTAGGACTAACAGTCTATTATATTGCAATCCACCCCTATCTAGTCCGTCCAAACAAACACTCCCTTAGTGTTAACACCATTTATTTGGGAACTGGGAACAATTAACAAAAGAATAATGATATACAAACAGAAAAACATATAACATTTGTATACAGAATAATGTGGTTGCACAGAGACTTGTCCTTTTAAAATCATTTGCTCATTAAAATGACATTTAATTACAAAAACTACCACTGTTACATCATTCTAGAAAAAAAAAATTAGGAAAAATATCAAATCAATGGAGTTTTAAAAAATAATTACAAATTAGTGAAAAACTTTATAAATATTAATAATCAAAATTGTAAACTTTTTCACGGAACCCCCCCCCCCCCCCCTAACATCCACTGGGATGTAATAACCCCAAAAAATTATGTTTAATTTTTATTTTTTAAAGAATGGATTATTTTTCTTCACAAAATCTTTGACCGCATCAATGCTAAAGAGTTTATTCTCTTGATTTTGTGTACCCAACAATTCATTCCTCTTCGAACATTTAGAGGTTTATCCTTAATTTAATGGATATTGGAAATATTTTCTTTGAAAGAATGGGTTGTTAATGTTGAATACTATAATTTTAAGACAGCTCACTTACCTTTCTATCCAAGAGATGGTGTTGAGCTGAGTTAAAAAAGTCCACTTTTCGAACATTGCTCTCTTGTAGCTCTAGCATGCGCTGCAATGCTGAAGGGAGTGCCCTCATGTTGGGAGAGTTGATTACTTTTATCTTCTTGATGAATGATCCTTCAAATGTGTAATCTTGCGAACATAAACTCTTGAAGTTTGGCAGATGACAGAGTTTGAGGCTATTTAGTTGAGGGAACATGATTATATTTGTTGCAACTTCATCATCTATTTTTGGTTCCTCATTAACAATCACTTCCAGCACACCACATTCAGTTACAGTTATTTTTTGTAGTTTCACAAGAAGTTCGGCTTGAGAAGATGAGAATATTTATCTCAAACTGCTACAACACATTACTGTTAAGGATGTCAGGTTCTGAAAGCTTGGAATTTTTAGTAAGTTGCTCTTACAAACATGTGTCAACTTTGGTAGATAACGTAGGACCAATTTTGTTAATGAAGGGAGTACGATATCTGGATAGCCTTCCCTAACAATTATTCCTTCAAGATTAAATGCTACTTCCACAGATTGACACCACATCACCATAAGTCGTTCAAGACTCTGCATGCCCTTAATCACATTGGATGGAAAAAGAATATTCGATAGCTTAGGACACCGCCAAATAATCATGTCTCTCACTTTAGGTTGAAGTTCCCTAGGCCATATCTCTATCACGTTATCAATTTGAGCGATCAACAATTGCTCAATGGTAAATAATCCATTCACAGGGTTACAAATATAGTTAAACACAACATAGTTTATTTCCATTGAAAAAATCCATTAAATATCATTCGTTTAATGTTGAAAATAACATAGCAGAATTTTATGCTTGTATTGGTGATGCTCCTTGCACTTCCCCCTTTATTGATGTAAGTTTTATGCTTGTATTGCTTTCTTCATCAATAAAGGTCCATTTTGCTTATCAAAAAAAAAAAAAATAACATAGCAGAATTTTCGATTCTGTTTGTGTTGAGTGTGGTTTAGATAATGAAGTTGCTAACCACTTAGTCATGATCTAAAGTGAATTTCATCGTTATTTAAATTAAAATTATTTTCTTCAAAAACTATAAAATTAGAGTATTACTATACAAGTTTAAAAATTAGACCCACTTCTTAATTTCAATGATATGACAATCAATTAAGATATCTAAGACAATATTCTCTCTCATATCTTCTCTAATTATTAACTAATCACGTCACTTACATGTCATTAGATCTAAAAAAGGAGTCTAAAATGTGGACTTATATATCATTTTTCATAAAATTATACATGTTTTCTAATGCAAGCTCACTATACTTGAAAATCATTGATTTTGTCATTTCATAGCAAGATAAGGTTAACAAGAAAAAATAGAATATATTTTTGAGTTTAATAAAATATTGGCCTCCAAACACGTTTTACAATGTAAATCAGATTTTTGACAATTTAAGTAAATATGAGCAAGTAAAATGATTGAGTGGGATCCTTGTTTGTTGTTGTTTTTTTGTGTTTTGTTTTTCCTTTGATTGGTCCCTCTCCAATTGTTGGGTCAAGTGCTAGCATAGGATTGTGTTCATTTTTCAGTGCCAATCTAATTGGGATCATCAACTCTAATTATGATACTTTGTGCACTTCCCTCCTTTGTTGATATAAGTTATGCTTATAATTTTACTTCTTCATTAATAAAGCATTTTCTTTGCTGATCAAAAAAAAAAAAAAAACATATTAGATACTGTAATTAAATTTTACCATATTAGAATATTTTTATTGATAGCTTTCATGGTGACCACTCTTACTTGACTATATATAGGCCTCTCATTGTATTGTAAAGAGACACATTATTGAATACACTTTTCTATTTCTTCAATACTGTTAACATGGTATCAAACATATTACAACCTTTCCTTGGCCGCTCGCCGGATCTCAGTTCTATTTGCTATCTTTTCATATAGCGATCCCGATTTTCCCTTTCTGTATTTGTTGTATTCCGGACTTTGGTTCCGTGGAGTTGGTGGTTGTATACCTTGTTGTCATCCTTTAATTCCTTATGTTTGAGTTTTAGGATGTGTTGGGCATGTTTCGAACAGGTAGATTGAGTTTTGGTCTCTAGCTTTGTTGCCCAGAATTTTGGTGTTACGCTCGAGCGGGTCATTCTGCGCTCGAGCGGAGTTTGGTTTTTGGTTGTCCGCTCGAGCGCGTCTTCTTGAGCTCAAGCGGGGTTTACACCCTTCCAGCATCTCGCGTCCCTGCAAAACTTCTGCAAGTGTGATTTCTACGCTCGAGCGGGTTTCTTACGCTCGAGCGGGTCACGCTCGAACGGGTAGTACATTTTTGGTGTAAGTTCTGGGAGATGAAAATCTGCGCTCGAGCGGACTGGTTTTCACGCTCGAGCGGGTGTGTTTTGTCTTTGTGTCTTGGCACTCGAGCGGGCCTTCTTGCGCTCGAGCGGACCCAGTTTTTTGTTCTTGACGCTCGAGCGTTGTGTTTTCCGCTTGAGCGGACCTGTCGTATATCAGAAGGCAGTTGGGCATTTTTAAATCACTTTTTACATCCTCGCTCTCTCTCTCTCTCTTACTTTTCAAAAACGCCATTTGAGAGCTTCTTTCTCTAAAACCTCCACTTCTCTCTAAGTATTGATCTAGCTAGGGTAATCTCTCACCCTTTGGCCTTTGTAAAAAAGGTGTTGATCGTCGAGGGCTACACTTTGATCCAAAAATTTTGGGATTTGGAGCATCTTCATTTTCGTCATCTCCTTCGTTGGGTTTCATCTTTTGAGGTAGGGATTCCTACTCACTCTTATGGGTTTTGACCTAGATATTGAGTTTGTTGTATAAATGGTTTTGAGTTTTGGAAACTAGGGTTTCAAATGTATAATTTTGAAAAGAGGGTTTTGTTTATTTTGGACCATAAATACGTATTTGGGTTTCAAAATGAGTATATTGATGTTGTTGGTAATATATGGACTCTTGGAGTCAATATTGGGAATAAAGGGGAAAATGCCATGTTTGGGTATTTTTGGGTCATTAGTGTAATTAATGACAATTGTTGAGAAAATATGGAATTAAGTTGAATATAATGAAATTGGCTCATTATAAGATGGATTAGTGAAGTTGGATTTATTAATCGCTCACTTTTGGAAATATGGATAAATTATCTGTTGACGCATTTATTATCTGTTTAGAAATAATTGCCTTGGGCTACTGGTGGAGGGTAGTCTTGATTGTTGTAGACAATGCATGATGATTAGGCAAACTAAAACTAATCTATTGGATATGCCATCGAATATGGTCGTTGAAAAAATACATTGAATTTATGTATTGATTGATTATGTATATGACCTATGTGTATATACAATGTGATGTGTGGGAGAAGATAGGGGATGTACTCCACGGTTTAGGGGAAGATAGGGAATGGACCTCTAAACCGGTTAATGTTTGGGAGAAGATAGGGGATGGACTCCGGTGATACAGCTTATATGCTTATCCGTTGGAATGTTGATATAGCTCATATGCTTATCTATGGAAGTGTTGATATAGCTTATATGCTTATCTGTTGAGATGTTGATACAGCTAGTATGCTTATCTATCGTGAAATGGGAAACGTTTAATATAAATTATTATCTCATGTAGAGTGTTTGGCCAGGTTCTGAGCCATGGTTATGAATTGAGAATTGAAATAGAAATGGAAATGGAAAATGAAATTAAACATGGTAACAGTTGTCATGTAATGGAAATGGTTTATGAATTGATTTATGTGAGTCAAACATTTATCAATTGATAATGTCTTAGTTACTGCTCATATTGTGTTTAGCATATCTCTACTGGGCGTTGGTTCACCCTTTATGGGACATCATTTTCAGGTACAGGTAGCATGCCACCTCCAAGGACATAGCTTGGATGGTTATGGGAGTTGAAGACTCTTTTTGATTATTTTGTTTGTATTACATGTATGTCAAGCCAAGGGCTTATTTTGTATGGAGTTAGTACTCTTCTTTTTGTAACCAAGTGTTGACTTGGAAAGCTGTAAGCCCGTAGGGCATTTGCTTTTGTTGTTAACATGTAATACTGTTGTAAGAACTACTCTGATGAATAGAAAGGTGTTGATTTTCTTATATTACTGCATGTCTAAATGATGGGTTTTATGTATTTATTTGAGGGCGTTACAACTTGGTATCAGAGCGTACTGGGTTCGAATACTTTGGGTACGTGGGAAGTGATTAGTATCACAATGGGTTTGTCTCGCTTGATAGAGACTTAGATGTAGTGTCATATGCTATGTGTGTAATTAATAACATGCTTATGTGACTATGTGGGTATGGAATGTAGTTTCTAAGATGCTGATTGGATTCTTGGGTTCCTGGGAGTCTTGTTGGAAAAGCACTTGATCATTGCTATTTCTAACCAGAACTCTAGTAACGCCTCGGGACTATCTTTATCTGGAAATGAAATTCGTAGGTGCTTATGTGTTTATGTGCTTACGTGGAGTGAATTACAGTTGTCCATGCATTAGGACGTGAGTGTTATAGCTTCGGCACATTTGTGAATGTGCTAATAGTCTTCGTTACCTTTATTAGGATGTCAGGACGAGGACGTGGTAGACGTGGCAGGCGTGGTAGGCAGGAGATACCTTTACCAGATGATATTCCGGCACAGCAAGAGGGAGTTGGTCAGGCCAGCCAGCAGGTCAGCAGGCTATAAGTGCCTTGGCCAGAGAAATAGTAGGAGCTTTGGGTATTCTCAGAGCTGGGAATCAGGATCAGGCCCACGTTGCTGAGGCAGGGCCTTCTTTCCTGAAGAGGGAATTTTTCCGGTCTAACCCAGACGATTTTGTTGGGGATGCGAAGGAGCCACTTAAGGCTAACGAGTGGTTGGAACAGATGGAGAAGACGTTCGAGATGCTTGGCATCGAGGACGGAGCTTTAAAGGTGACCTTGGCATCCTTCCAACTGAAGGGAGATGCGGGTCAATGGTGGAAGTACGATAAGGGCCGTGTTGGTGGTACTTGGAAGGCTTTTGTAGATGCTTTCCAGGAGAAGTTCTTATCTTCAGCTGCCAGGGAGAAGCTGAGGAAACAGTTCTGCCAACTTAAACAGCAGGGTTTGTCAGTGGCCGAGTTTGAGGCTACCTTTACTAGCTTGTCCAGGTTTGCACCTGAACTTGTGGCGTCCGAGGAACGCCGTTGCTTTGAGTTTGAGCGGAACTTGAGACGTGGACTCAAGTTGAGGGTTGGAGGGTCTTTTATTCGAGAGTGTAGACGTATGGTAGATGCTGCAGCTCATATGGAGATTATGATGCAGGAGGAGGATGAGGAGAAGCATAGAGGCTCCAAGAAGAGCCAAGATGGCCAAGGTGATGGCAGGAGACAGAGAGGTTTTAACCCTCAGCAGTCTTAGGGTGGTTTGGCTAGGTCGACCTTTCCAGTGCCGAGTGCAGGCTCCGGGAGAGGTAATCAGGGAGGCTTGACTTGTTTTACATGTGGCCAGCTGGGTCACAAGTCTTCAGTTTGCCCACAAAAGGGAAGAGGTCAGCGAGCTGCTTCTTCTTCGGCTCGACCTTAGGGCCAGAGTTAGGGCAGGGGTCAGCCACTGTCTTGCTATCAGTGTGGTCAGCCTGGGCACCTGAAGAGGTTTTGCCCACAGTTGAGTGCAACATCAGGAGCGTCTGGTTCTAGGCAGACGCAGAGTTTTCAGCCAGCTCAGTCTGTGCAGGCCTCGAGGGCCAATCCGTTAGCTTCGTCATCCTAGTCTGTGCAGCAGTCGTTTGCTCCGAGGGGTGAGCAGGTAGATCAAGGGCCTACAGGGCACGTGTATGCTGTTACCGTGCAAGACCTAGTACCGGCTCCATCAGTTATGAGAGGTACCTTTCTGTTTTGCAACTCGGTTGCTAGTGTGTTGATTGATACGGGTGCATCTCATTCTTTTGTATCTGCTGCATTTGCATCTGTGTTGGAGTTGGAGTTGGCACAATTAGCATCTCCTATATGTGTTGTATCATCTGTTGGGGGTGAATTGATTTTGAAACACGAATGTAGAGGTTGTGATATAGAGGTCGCCGACCATAGGCTTCCGTTTCCTTTTGTTGTTATGCCCATGACAGGTTTTGATGTTATTTTGGGTATGGACTGGCTATCGTCTTACGGGCAGTTATTGATTGCTATTGCCAAAGGGTCACAGTATGTACCTTGAGCGGGGAGTGTTTCCATTTCTTGGGGGATCGGGTTGGTAATGTGTTGCCACCGGTGTATGATCTGCGAGGGCGGAGTGAGCTTAGTAGTATTCTTGCTAGCCTTTTGAGTAGTGAGTGTAATGAGACCCAGATTGTATTACCGAGAGTGGTTTGTGAGTATTCGGATGTTCTTCCCGAGGATCTCGTTAGTTTGCCACCTCACCGAGAGATCGAGTTCTCTATTGATTTGGTGCCCGGCACGGCGCCGATTTCTATGGCACCTTATCGTTTTGCCCCAGCCGAATTGAGTGAGTTGAAGATTCAGCTCCAGGAATTGCTAGATAAGGGTTTTGTTCGCCCTAGTGTTTCGCCGTGGGGAGCACCGGCCCTCTTTGCTAAAAAGAAAGATGGTGCCTTGAGACTTTGTATCGACTACCGGAAGTTGAATCGGGCTACGGTCAAGAATAAGTACCCTATGCCCCGTATAGATGATCTGTTTGACCAGTTGAAGGGTTCCCGTTGTTTCTCTAAGATAGACTTGAGATCGGGTTACCACCAGTTGAGGGTTAGGGATGAGGATATTCCAAAGACGGCATTCCGTACGCGGTATGGCCACTATGAGTTTCTGGTGATGCCATTTGGGCTTACCAATGCACCGGCAGTCTTTATGGACTTGATGAACCAGATCTTCCGGGAATTCTTAGATCGCTTTTTGGTCATTTTCGTGGATGACATTCTTATCTATTCGCCTTCTAAGGAGGAGCACGAGGAACACTTGAGAGTGGTGCTTGAGTTGCTTAGAGCCCATAGGCTGTATGCCAAGTTTGGGAAATGTGAGTTCTGGCTAGGAGAAGTCAAGTTCTTAGGCCATGTGGTATCCGGGGAAGGGGTGTCTGTTGATACATCCAAGGTTGAGGCAGTGCAAGATTGGGCACAGCCTAAGAGTGTTTTTGAGATTCGCAGTTTTCTGGGATTAGCTGGGTATTACCGCCGGTTTGTGAAAGATTTCTCCAAGCTAGCTTTGCCGTTGACTAGATTGACGCGGAAAGGGGTCAAGTTTGTGTGGAGTGAGACTTGTGAAAAGTCATTCCAGGAGTTGAAAGTTAGGTTGACCACCGCCCCGATTTTGATTATTCCGGAGAGAGGTTTGGGTTATGCGGTTTATTGTGATGCCTCACGAGAGGGTTTGGGTTGTGTGTTGATACAAGAGGGGAAAGTGGTAGCTTATGGCTCACGTCAGTTGAAAATACACGAGAAGAATTACCCTACGCATGATCTTGAGTTAGCAGCCGTGATTTTTGCCTTAAAGATTTGGAGGCACTACCTTTATAGTGAGAGGTTCGAGGTGTTCTCGGACCATAAGAGTTTGAAGTATCTGTTTACACAGAGAGACCTGAATTTGAGGCAGAAAAGGTGGATGGAGTTCATTGAGGACTATGATTTTGAGTTGCACTATCACCCGGGAAAGGCCAATGTTGTGGCCGATGCCCTTAGTAGGAAATCCATTAGTGATATAGCTTGTATAGCCATCCGGGAATGGGAAATGTTGGGTGCACTTGGGGAGTTTGATTTTCTTCTGGGCGAATCCGTTGAGGCTGCGGCCTTGTTTTCTGTTGTTGCACAACCTACACTTGTGACTCGAGTGTTAAAGGCACAAAGAGGTGACCTTGAAGTAGAATCCCTCCGAGAAAAGATCTCCAGTGGGAAGGTTGAGAAGGGTCTGACTGAGTATCCCGACCAGAGTGTGAGATACCGAGACCGTTTGTTTGTGCCGGAGTCTTGCCGAGAGGAAGTACTCCGAGAGTTTCACCATTCACGCCTTGCGGTGCATCCAGGAGGCACTAAGATGTATCGTGATTTGGGTCGCTAGTTTTGGTGGCGGGTATGAAAAGAGATGTGGCAGTTTTCATGTCTAAGTGCCTTACTTGTCAGCAAGTGAAGGCTGAGCATCAGACCAGCCGGTTTGTTGCAACCCTTGCCTATTGCTGAGTGGAAGTGGGAGCATGTCACTATGGACTTCGTTGTAGGTCTTCCGAGGACTCAGCGGGGTAGTGATGCTATCTGGGTGGTTGTAGACTGGTTGACTAAGTCGGCGCACTTTATTCCTATGTGCGGGAGAGATTCGGTAGATCATCTTGCCGATTTATATATTCGGGACATAGTGAGATTGCACGGGGTCCCAATAACGATCGTCTCAGATAGAGACCCTCGTTTTACTGCTAGGTTGTGGCAGAGTTTGCAGAGTTCCTTGGGCACTAAGTTGACCTTTAGTACGGCTTATCATCCTCAGACTGACGAGCAGTCCGAGCGTACTATTCAGATCCTTGAGGATATGCTTTGGGGTTGTGTCCTTGACTTTAGTGGGATGTGGGAGAGGCACTTGCCCTTGGTGGAGTTTGCCTACAACAACAGCTTTCAGTCTAGTATTAGTATGGCAGCGTTTGAGGCCTTGTATGGCCGACCTTGTAGGTCTCCAGTGTGTTGGGCCGAGGTGGGTGATGCACCTTTGTTGGGTCCGGAGTTGGTTAGGGAGACGACGGAGAAAGTTGAGCTTATCCGTAGGAGGCTTGTTACAGCCCAGAGTCGCCAAAAGAGTTATGCCGACCGTAGGAGGAGGCCTTTGGCGTTTGAGGTAGGTGATCATATTTTCTTAAAAATATCACCTAGGCGAGGTTTGATGAGGTTCGGGAAGAGTGGGAAGTTATCCCCTCGGTTTATTGGTCCCTTTGAGATCCTTGAGAGGATTGGGGAGGTTGCTTATCGTTTAGCTTTGCCACCGCAGTTGTCCGGAGTGCATGACGTGTTTCATGTGAGTATGCTTCGGAAGTATGAGCCAGATCCGTCCCATGTGTTAGATTGGACCGACTTAGAAGTAGATGAGGATGCCTCGTATGAGGAGAGACCGGTTCGGGTCTTGGATAGGCGGGATCAAGTCCTGCGTGGCAAGACCATTCCCTTGGTAAAGGTTTTGTGGAGACATCACGGAGTGGAGGAAGCCACTTGGGAACGTGAGTTGGAGGTTCGCGAGAAATATCCGGACTTGTTTGTTGACGTGTAATCATACATTGGAAATTTTGTAATATTAACGAACTTTAAGAGCATTAAATATGTCTTAAGTGTAAAACATTGTGAATGTTTTGGTTTATGGAAGTATTGTGGAACTTGCCTTGAAATGGAAGTTTGTTATAACATTGTATATGTTGAATGTATTGTAGAAATGGAGATATATCATGAATGTTGAATATGATATAGAATTGTGAAACATGTATGTAGAAATTGTTGAATTTCAGGGAAAGCATGTTGTTAGTACATATTGAGATATGTGGTGAATTGCCTCTTGAATAGAGATGGAATGACCGGTAATGGGTCGAGTTGTTAAATTTTGCATTGTAATAATGTTGGGAATTGAGAAAATCTTATTTTTGAAAAACTTGTATTTAATTTCGGGGACGAAATTCTTTAAGGGGGGAAGGTTATAGCGATCCCGGTTTTCCCTTTCTGTATTTGTTGTATTCCGGACTTTGGTTCCGTGGAGTTGGTGGTTGTATACCTTGTTGTCATCCTTTAATTCCTTATGTTTGAGTTTTAGGATGTGTTGGGCATGTTTCGAACAGGTAGATTGAGTTTTGGTCTCTAGCTTTGTTGCCAAGAATTTTGGTGTTACGCTCAAGCAGGTCATTCTGCGCTCGGGTGGAGTTTGGTTTTTGGTTGTCCGCTCGAGCGGGTTTTCTTGAGCTCGAGCGGCGTTTACACCCTTCCAGCATCTCGCGTCCCTGCAAAACTTCTGCAGGTGTGATTTCTACGCTCGAGCGGGTAGTACATTTTTGGTGTAAGTTCTGGGAGATGAAAATCTGTGCTCGAGCGGACTGGTTTTCACGCTCGAGCGGGTGTGTTTTGTCTTTGTGTCTTGGCGCTCGAGCGGGCCTTCTTGCGCTCAAGCGGACCCAGTTTTTTGTTCTTGACGCTCGAGCGTTGTGTTTTCCGCTCGAGCGGACCTATCGTATATCAGAAGGCAATTGGGCATTTTTAAATCACTTTTTACATCCTCACTCTTTCTCTTACTTTTCAAAAACGCCATTTGAGAGCTTCTCTCTCTAAAACCTCCACTTCTCTCTAAGTATTGATCTAGCTAGGGTAATCTCTCATCCTTTGGCCTTTGTAAAAAAGGTGTTGATTGTTGAGGGCTACACTTTGATCCAAAAATTTCGGGATTTGGAGCATCTTCATTTTCGTCATCTCCTTCGTTGGGTTTCATCTTTTGAGGTAGGGATTCCTACTCACTCTTATGGGTTTTGACCTAGATATTGAGTTTGTTGTATAAATGGTTTTGAGTTTTGGAAACTAGGGTTTCAAATGTATAATTTTAAAAAGAGGGTTTTGTTTATTTTGGACCATAAATACGTATTTGGGTTTCAAAATGAGTATATTGATGTTGTTGGTAATATATGGACTCTTGGAGTCAATATTGGGAATAAAGGGGAAAATGCCATGTTTGGGTATTTTTGGGTCATTAGTGTAATTAATGACAATTGTTGAGAAAATATGGAATTGAGTTGAATATAATGAAATTGGCTCATTATGAGATGGATTAGTGAAGTTGGATTTATTAATCGCTCACTTTTGGAAATATGGATAAATTATCTGTTGACGCATTTATTATCTGTTTAGAAATAATTGCCTTGGGCTACTGGTGGAGAGTAGTCTTGATTGTTGTAGACAATGCATGATGATTAGGCAAAATTCTCTCTCTCTCTCTATCTCTCTCTCTCTCTCTGGTACACTTTCTATTCAAACAAAACAAAACATATGTTTTTCAACTCTATCACATGGGCTTGTCCCACTATTAAAATAAAAATTCCTTTCTACAAATAATCTTTTTTTATTTTAGAATATGATCTCTCCCTTCCGCTCCATTGTCTTTCCCTCTATTTCGATCTCAAATAGGTTTCTATCTTCAAACCTATTTGAGTTTGAGGGGGAGGGGGGGCAATATACTTATATCATGGTGAGCAAGGTGATACACCATACAAACCACCCAAGTTGTCCCTTGGCGCACCACCCAAGTCGCCCCCTAGCGCACCACCACCTAAGCTGTCCCCTGGCACACTACCTAAGCCGGCCCCTGGCGCATTCTGTCTTAAGTTGCCCCTTGTCACACTCAATTCCTACAATGGTCTAGTACAACCATAAACTGTCTTCTGACATTAGCTCCGGTTGCTCACACAACCGTCTGATACGACCATAAACTATCTTCCATCATTAGTTTCAGCTGCTCCTACAACGGTTAGGCACGACCATAAATTGTCTTCCAGCATTATTATTTTATTTTATTTATTTTCTCTAGTTTCTCTTTCCAAACTCTAGTTGGTCTCTTTGCAACCACCTTGAGTTTGAGGAAGACTGTTAGTGAATATTGTATATATATATTATATTCACTATATATATTCGATACTGTAATTAGGTTTTTCCATATTAGGATATTTCTATTGTTAGCTTTCTTGGTGACCACTCTTACTTGGTGACCACTCCGGCTTGCCTATATATAGGCCTCTCATTGTATTGTAAAGATGCATTTTATTGAATACACTTTGCTATTTCTTCAATACTGTTAACATTGAAAAAAAATAAGGTTAACAAGAATGTTTCTATGAAAATATCAAGCTTAAATTAATTAATTTTTGCTTTATTAATATTTTGAAAATCGGGGAATGACAAATTAAAGGCAAACTTATAAATTTCCTCTACTTTATCTGGGGAAAACTCGCAATTTGGGCATCAACTTTTTATTTTTCTCAAAATTTCTCTTTTAAGCAAATAAATCACAAATTCTTCAAAAATTCTAATTAAATTATATACAACTCTAAGCTCCCTATAATCAAGTAAAAGTACATAAAAGAAGTGTAAGGAAAATCCTTACCTCAAGCTTAGGAGAGAAAATAAATGAAAACTCCAAAATTCGACGTTGCCGAAATTCGATCTCCACCAATCAAAACGAAATTCTTGAAGTGTTCTTCAATTTGACCTTAAGAACTATGGTCAAAAACTCAATAGATCTTGCTAGATCAAGAAAAGAATTAAAGGTTTGTGGTAGTGTTTAGAGAAAGATGAGAGAAATTGAGGGAGTAGAGAGAGAGAGAGATATGTTCTTTGCCAAGAATAAAAGGAAACAAATAAAAGCAAGGGGGAATGGGGGTAGCCCCACGTGGGCTCTCATTATTATTATTATTTTATTATATATATAGGTCCATCTCTCTCTATGTATATAATTAAAAGTACAATTAGCAACTTTATAAGATTTCGTAACCTAATTTATAAAATGATATCATTATTTCTTCACTTCAAAATATATTTCGTTTGCTTGTACACATCACAAAATATAATATTTCGCTCACCATGAAATATAAGCCCATTTTATTTACTATAAAAATATATAATTTTTCACCATATGGTACACACCATAAAATCGAATGGGGGATACTGCTGTGCCCAAGGCACAGCAGTTGCTGCTGTCCCCTTGTGGGAGATTATTTTGAAAGTTTTTCGATGATCTGAACCGTTAACATTGTAGGGCTCGTCGATTAGATCATCCATGCAAAAAATCAAGTTGATTGGATACCTGTAGCCCTATAACCAAGCACATTTGTTTTTATAAAAATAAACGGTTAAAGTAACTTTCATAAATTTTTTAAAACAATTAGAACCTGATCATGAGGTTATGAATATCCGATTAACTTGATTTTTTACATGAATAGTAATCTTGACGAACCCTACAATATGAACAGTTCAAATTAACTATCAAATATTTATTATAATCCTATATAATAAATAATAATAACTCCCAAAGTGGTTATTACCAATCACATTTTAAAATGACCAAACAGTTAAACATAAGTCATTAAACAAACTCAATTTAAATTAAATCTAAGTCATGGGTCTCACTCATAAGTCAAATATGGTTCAATTATATACCAAAATAGACCCAACAAATTTATCTCAAATCATGGTCCGAACACCCAAAACTCAATTTTAAATTCCGCTATAAATTAAACTGAATACCAATCAGTCCGTGAATTTTCATAAAATAAATACTCATCATTAAATTCTGAAATTTTTATCCAATGTGCTAGACTCATGGGAACAACATATAAAAATTTCATAATTTTTTGAGATCGGGAACTATTTTTAAAAAATACAAAACCAAACTATTTTTGCACAGAATTTACACGGCAATCAAATTCAAAAATTTGCTCAATTATATTATGCACTGACTATTTAAAAAAAAAAAATTGAGTCATTACATCGAAAGTAGGCAAAATTCGAATTAGTGATTAATAGAATATTATTATTACCTATATATATTGATTGGATTTGTAATGTTTAATTGCTTAGCTACTTACTGGTATGGTGACCTCAAAACCTAACTTAGAAGAAACAGATGCATGTGCAAGTTGGTTACCATCCACTGAACACAAACTTGGCCAGACTAGTGTAATTAATTACTAATTGAACCACAAGAATTTTTGTAAAAGTTGAGGGGTAGGCAAATATAGGTCTGACCAGGGTTAAGACTCTATTTGTTTTATGTTAGCAACTCTAACCACGCTCTTCATTTTTCACAAGCTAAAGTACAAAAAAGATAAGCTTTTTATTTTACCTAAGTACTTTAAGCTTTTGTGTGTTCCAATCATACTCTTTATTTTAACTAGTCATTTAAACTAACTTAACCAATTTTTAAAATAAAAAAACTTCATATATAACTGTTGACATAGTTACTGAGGTGGCATTTATAATAAAATATTTTTTAACATATTTTAAAATAATGTTAGTTATTTTTTTATTAAAATATATAGTACATGAATTTTATTTTTTTTTAATCAGCAAAAAAGGAAACTTTATTGATGACAATAGCATACAATACATATGAGATTTCATCGATAAAGGAAGGCAGTGCACACAGCTAAATCATGAGCAAGCACAACAACCACAAAAGGTTGGAGAGGAACCAACACAAGCCAAAACAAGAGGAGAAAAGATTAAGAGGCTTAGACCCACACTGCTGCACCATGTTGTTGCTGCTACAGCATGTTGCTGCCACAATGCACCAAGTTGCTACTGCCATGCCACAATGCTGCTGTTGCTCTAACCCAAGCACCATCTCACACTGCAATCCTTATCACCACCACCCAAGGCTATCATAATAGAAGACACCAAAGCACGCTGCAACAGATCAAGAACCAAGGCCAGACCAAAGCATAGCCAAGCCCCAAACACACCAGACCCTGCCACAAAGTTGCTGCTGTTACTCTAACCCAGGCACCTTCTAATCTAATGCATATAGTATATCCTGACAGAAAAAACCACAGAAGGAGCTGAGGACTTAACCCAAGACTATTATCATTTCAAAAACATAGTGACACAACCCCAGAGTGAATTTTCCATTTCTCAAGCAATCCTCATCACAACCACCCAAGGCTACCGTAACAGAATACACCAAGATAATACCATAAACATTTTTTTGTTAAGTTGGTGTAATATGCATCATGTTGATGATCCATCTACAGATAATACCATAAACATTTTTTGAATTCTTAAAACTCAAAAATAAAACATAACAATGTAGTAATTTATGTAAACATAAGACTAGATGAAAAAGAAAAGCAAAAGAACAAGCTAAATTGAATCAGTTACATTCATCCAAAATAAATTGAATCAATCACATTTATCCAACATAAATCACCTTCAACAGTATTAAAAAACCCAAAGAAAATTGTTATTCCATAAGGAGGTTAAGAATTGGTCATTCCATTCCAATATATCTTTATTTCAATGAACCAAATACAACCTCAAAGTTAAAATATCTTCACGAGAGGGAATCATCCTAATCAAATAATGACCCTGTTAATCAATGCATTCAAGTTGATTATTAGTGTCATTCAAGTGGTTTCATTGGGCTCATCCAAATCTCTTTTCCACCAGTAGCTCTATTTACACACAACATAATTTTAAAAGACTGAAGATTATGCATAAAAAGATTACCCTATAGATAAAATTACGCATACATATCAAGATTTCACAATAGTTGGCCAGCAACAATAAACTTTTCTAATCCATCAATTGAAATGAAAATTATTAATTAGTTACCTTTCAAACATACAAAACAAATTAAAAAAGTGACCAAACACATATATGAACCAAAATAACAACCAAATCAAACCAACATGACAAGAAAATAAATAAATAAAATCCTACACCTCCTACTAAATTGAATAAATTTTCCCTTTTCAATATCTTTTTATATTGAATAAAATGCTACTTTTGCTGGGGGAAAAAAAAAATCAGAGATTGAATAGATTTTGGGTATTTAGAAAGCAGAACAAATCATCATCAAACAATTTCTACCAAAATCTATAGATTCCAAAGCCATCAAATACTATCACTGTTGTGGTCTCATTATATACATTTCTGATTTCATAAATCAATATAGTCGAAGGGGGTTGCAGGGAGGGAAATGGGGGTTTAGCAGAGGGGTTTGGGAAGAGGGTTTCACATATAGGAGATGTCAGAAGATGGGTTCTAGTGGTATGGAGTGAAGGAGTTGAATAGAGAGAAAAAGAAAGGTTGAAGAGAAGTTTTGAAATAGGGTTTTGTAGGTAGGGATGTGGGGAGCTGAAGAGGGAAGGAAGGGAGAGAAATGGCTTTGCCGACCATGGAGGAAGAGAAAGATAGATTGAGAATGATACATACCTATTGGCTTTTTGGCTTTCGAAGGTTATATTTCTAAATGCGAGCGTGCCAGCAAGGATCAATCAGTCCTTACAGAAATTTTAATTGCCAACCAATTATCAGACGATTGTGTTTTAGTTCTTTCAGCCTCAATGAAGATGACTTTTACTAGTGGCTTGACTTAGGAGAAATTAAGCAAAATAACAGTTAAATGAAGAACAATTGAAATATTTCATTAGAATGAAAACTTACAATGATCCAAACTTAGCCTCGTAGAGGTTTACAGCAACAATCTACTTGAAACTACTCCTATGAATGAAGTGCAGTGCAAGAATTTAAAGTGCAGGAATGTAAAGAACATGAATTTAAAGAACAGGAAATGTAAAGACTAGAAATGTAAAACTGGAAAAGAAAATATGAAATAAATGACTGGTTTGTTGGATCTGAGTCTGAGGGTTTTTTCTGGGACCTTCCCTGCTATTTATACTTCTCAAGGATGACCATCGAACTGCACTTCAAACCGTCGAACTGCTCCTCCATGATCGCTGATCATGCTGACTTATAAGTAGTTCCACTACGCCATCACTTGCAGTTGGGCTTCCCTCCTATATTTGAATTTGAATGTGAGTAACCGTTGAAGCCACGTCACCTTGCATCTCTTTACTGATCCAATGCTACTCAGATCACGTGAGAACCAATATTAACTGCCACGTGTACGATCAGGATCGAAGACTTGAATAGTCTTTCTATATTACCCTTACTCTGCCACGCGTCGAATTGTAACTGGCCTTATACAAAATATGTAGCCAACATTACCCCCCGCACTAATATACCCAATACTTGGTGATATTAGTGGATCACAGTTGTGCATGGGCTTTGTGTTTTAGAAACACAACCGTCATCCATTGATGATTAGCTGCATTAATTTCATTTCCAACCTTTGGAACATCCCCACCACCTTAGTAATCGAACGGACTGATATCTTTTTCATGGCTGAACCACACTTCTTCTAACTCAGAGAAGCCTATTGATCAAACTTCTTCTAACTCAGAGAAGTCTATTGATCAAGCACATGAAGAGTCATCTGATGGTGCTGTTTCTCCTCGAAGGAAACTCCATACATTAATTAGCCACCTTCACTCAACTTCCTATATTTGAGTCATGGAGGCCTTCGCAAATTATCAATCCTTGGACTACGAACATATTGCCCTTAATCCTTTAATTCAAAAAATTGCAGATATGGACATAGGAGACTCTTCTTTGCAGTCTGTATGGGATAGAGCTGTAGCTTCTTCTACCTTCGAGGGTTCTGGGGCTTCTAGATGGTTGAAATCTGAGGCTTGTGATTTAAGGGAGCGAGTTAATCACCATTTCGTTGAATTCACTGACCCTTTAGATTTTCCCTCCGATGCTCGAAGTTCGGTAGTTTATCCTTATGTACCTATCGACCATCGACGCCATTTGGAAGACAATTTACTCGTAGCATGGTACACATCCTCCATGTCTACAAGGATAATGTCTGCCGCCCGACGCATAGAAGAGGCACAAGGGCACAATCCATTATTCTTAGCCAAGAAGGCGAAGCTTTGATCTTCCAGTTGGCTCGATTACATTAATGCCTTTGTTTCTTCTGCTCCTGCGCCATCTCCTGAAATGGAAGCATCCACACCTTCTTCTTTATCTGAAATAGAAGCATCCACACCTTCTCATCTGCCAACTTCTTGCTGGACAGAGAGACTAGGGCTTGCCCTTTTTGTGGATAAGGTCTTTCTTCCTTACACTCCTCCACCTTCCCCTACTCCAGCTGAGCGAAAGCAAGCCCAGTTCTTGCTTGCAGCCTTCTCTCACTTGCGTTTCGACATTCTTGAGGACGATGTTCCTCTCAAGAACTTTCAATGGGCTTGTGATATTCTAACTCGGGGTCAGGTCCTCAACCCCACCGCTCAAGCAAAACTCCACATGTTTCTGGACCAACTCCCATTACTCCTTCATTGGCATCGGACTGCTATGGCAACCGCCCAATCTTTGGACCAACTCTCATCCCTTCAAGTTCATGCCCAATACGAAGCAGAGAAACTCATCGAGAAGTTCCATGATTTCCAAAATAAAGACTCTGCTTACAGGAATGACATGGACATGGGCGAACTGGAGTGAGGATTGAAAGAAGCAGCATTCGAAATAAAGGCTGAAGAACTCTTTTATCAAGTGAGAGCACATCAACTTCAGCAACCAATCCTGGAAGAAATGGAGGACAGAATAAAGAAAGAAAAGAAATTCAGTGACCATTGTTGGACAACATTTCATGATCTTGTTATTTATCCTATTCCTTATTTCTATGAACTTGAACTTGTACCCAAAGAGGGTCATTCAATGTAATTGTTTTTGCTTTAATACAACTAAGACTGTTTTGGCATTATTTGATTTTGCCTCCATTTCATCTTCAAAAGCAATTTTAGAACTTCTTTCTAAACAAACTCATCCTTCGAAACTGGACACAATTATTAAAACACTAAAACCAACACGAATTTTTCCAACTTTTGGAATAAAATTGACAATTTTGCTGATTTTCATTTAGAATCAGTGCTTCGAATTTAACAATCTTATCCTTCGAATATAGATCCAATCAATCCCAATAAGGATGCTGAAATGATTTTTTCAATTTATGGACTATGGTTACCAACTTTCGTTGATTTTTGTTTAGAGTTGGTGCTTCGAATTTAACAATCTTACTCCTCAAAGCTTGTTTTAATCATAACCAATATATGGTCATGGTTAATATAGTCAACCAATTTTGAATTGACCACTTTTGCTTCGAAGGGCAGTCCATGCTGTTTTGGTCCAAAAGACAATCTCCTTTTGTATATATGGAAACCAACGATTGGTTTTGATGTTTCGAACACTGTCACGACCCAAACCCGCCCCTATGGGTTTAGCACCGTAACCGGCCAGTAATTCGAGATTACCGAAGGCCTGCTTAACAGTAAATCAGTAATACAGAGTACAGGGGCATGGCGGAAGCCAAATCAGTAAATAAACGATGTCCAATGAGCTGTGACAGTCTGTATGCAAAAGATTTTTCATTCATATGCACATGAACAGTACAAAACAATATGTACAGCATTTACAATCGATCAGAACAGGGACCTAATCCCTATTAAACAGAACAGTACAGTGCTATCAGTCTATACAATTATTACAAACAGATACAGAGACAGACGGGGAAATTAAAACACCCTTAAACCATAGCTTGACAGGCTCGGAACCTTGCAGTGAGGCACAGTAGTTGGCTTGACAAAAAGGGGAGTCTAACCCACGCTCCTAGCTCCGGTCTGGTGCCTGAACACCTACATATATACATAAACAGTGAGCTAAAGCCCAGTGAATAACACAATGCGTAAAGAGATTAAGAATGAATGTCCTTACAATAATGAAAACAATTCATTTATTCAGTATATTAGTCATTCAGTCATTTAGTGATATGTGGTACATCCATTAGCATAGCAGTACAGTAAACAGTAGGTCTTGAAAGACCGAACAGTCAATGATGGCCATCATATCAGTATACAGTAGTGGTTCCAACATAGGAACCGATAGAGATCTCTGTAACAATAGCAGTAACAGTAACAGTAATTGCTAAGGATGCCACAATACAGTTCAGAATAGAGGACATACATTCATTCAGTTAACAGTAACATTTCATAAAGCAGTTCAGTTAACAGTCAGAAAATATTCATCTTTGAACATATCTTTACACAGTTGTTACTCACAGAGTTCTGGGCTATAAGCAGCTAGAGCGCATCTCCGAAAGCCAACCCTAAACAGTGACAGAACGAACACACACTAAGTTACATATTTGGGAATCAAAGACTTAGTCCCTACTTAGACTCGGTGTGGTTCTACATCTATATCCTCATTAAGATACCTTAAACTAGGCCTAAGAATGCCTAGGATGAAATGAGGATGCAAAGATGCACTTAGAAAACATTTTCAGAATTTTCAAAAAACAGGGGATCCGCTCGAGCGCAGGTTACCCTGCTCGAGCGGTCAGGCAAACAAAATACTCTGCTCGAGCGCGAGTTACTCCGCTCTAGCGGACTGTAAAACAGTGCCAAAAGTACTGGATGTGTGAAAATCACGCTCGATGGGCGCTCGATAGCCGCTCGAGCGTGAGACACAATGTCCCGCTCGAGCGTCCAATACCCCGCTCGAGCGGACTACAAAACAGTGCAAAGTGCTGAGAGCTCGAAATCCACGCTCGAGCGCAATTTCACCCGCTCGAGCGGAAGACCAAAATCTGGAAAATCTAGATTTGAGTCCCAAGCTCAAAACTCAATCTTTGATGCATTAAAACCAATCCTTTTGGGCCAATTTTCCAGAAAACATTCCAAAACTCATAACTTAACATGATTCCAAGCTCAATTGTAAAATCAAAGCCCCAAAGGAAGATCAATTCAAACTCATTTCAAACCAATTTTCATGAACATAATTCAAACACGACATTCATGAATTTAAACTATTTCAAAGCTTCAATTTCATGCTCTAATGAGCCAATATCTTCAAAGACAAGATGAAATCATGGTTTACTCTCAAAACATGGACATGCATGTGAGGAATTATGAACTACAACCTCAAAGCTACAAAATATATACATGTATGCAACAATTAAGCTTTAATACAACAATTTGAGCCATAAATTGGCTCTAGACTTCAACTTGCTCTAAACCATGCAAGAATCAACTTAAATACAAGAATGAGAAGATGAATTTCTACCTTAAGTCTCCAAACACAAGAATAGAAGCTCAATTTTGCAATTATCTTCCAAATCTCCTAGCTTCCAAGCAAATTCAAGATGAAAACACTCTAACTCCCTATTCTCTCTCTCTCTCTCTCTCTCGGTTTGCTTCTCAAATGTGGCTGAACAAATATTGTATCTAAGTGTAATAAGGCTCAACATATTAATAAACAAAGGCCCCACTAGATGGCATTTAAGTAATAAGTCCAACTCTTATAATTTGGCTTAAATTAATCTAGTTTAATCATACCAAATCACATTTCAGATAAATATGCCATAAAATCACATTAATTCTAATGATTATGAAACATCAATCAATTTCTGGTTCGGCCGCCGATAAGGCCTTCAATTAGCAGTTTAAACACAAAGACATGAACAGATAATTTGGCAGTCAAACAGATGGAATTGCAATTTAACTAATATACTCAATCGATTCGGTTTCAGTTTTCAGTCAGTCAGTTCAGTATTTCAATCACTTCAATTATCAATCATAATCAGTCTCAGTTTAGCAGTAATCAGTAGTTTATCGGTAAATAGTGACGAGGGTTATTACAAACACCAATTCTCATCTTTAAAGAATCCTAAGTTTTGCTTCGAAGGTCGTTACTTCATTAAGAAACCTCAAACAGGTCTTTAATCCCTTTGAAGTAGACCAATACTCAAGCATTCTTGCATCTTTAAGTATGGAAATGTGCTTCGAAGCCGGCTTTTCTATTTCGAAGCCGTTGTTACTTGACTTTTGGTGCCAAAACCTGGTTTCGAAGCCAAATATTTCACTTCGAAGCTGGCATCATCACCCGGGACGTGTTTTCCCTCAAAAAACTATCAATATTGAAGGAAACCCTTCGTATTCGTATTTTTAGTACTTAACGAATCAAGCGCTATATATCTCCCAGACACAAAGGCTTTTAAAACCCTTTTATTTCATGTTCTGAAATCATTTGCTCGCTCAACACACAAACCCTTTTACCTCTGGTGATCTTCCACTTCTCTCTACTCCCTTTCTCAGCTTTACCTTCTAAAAAAGCAGACTATCAATGGCTTCTTCTTCATCGAAAGTGCCAGTCGTAGAGCGTGCAAGCCCATCTGTAGCCCTGAAGAGGATCATTGATGTAGAATGTGAGAAGTACAAGGCTGGGGAGAAAAGCGCTATTGATGGACGCATCTTTGTCCCTCGTCGCCATGTGCAGCAAGACTACGTGCTTGGGCCCATTTTCAAGGAGATCCTTACTGAGCTCCCAACTCTATATCCTCGTCTGGAAAACCAATGTCTCCTTTACGAAGGTGGTCTTGATTGGAGGAACTGGAGGATGAATCGCCCCCACCGATGCTAGCCCACGGTGAGACCGGAGTGGCAAGAATGATATGACCGGGTTGTTCCTGCTAGGACTCTGGACCTTCAAGAGCTCTGCCTTCTCGATGCTCTCCGACTATCTAGGGTAACTATCTCAGAGGACCCTTTCCTAATTCCTGCTGCCTTGTGTTTTTGGAATCCTATCTTTAATTTCTTTCAATTTAGATGTGGGATAATGGCCCCTACTGTTCTTGACATTTGCCATCTACTAGGATTATCCCCTATTAGTACCCTTGTTGGACCAGATTATCCTGACTCAGAAGTCCCTTTCTCCCTTCCCTCTCTTAACTCATCCTATAGTGATTTCGCCAAGGCTGAGAATAAAAGAGAGGGCCTTGTGACTGATAGGGAATTCTTTTCTTTCTTATTATATTGGCTTTGCAAATTCCTTTTCTGCACCTCCTCTTAGAGAATCATGCTTGAATTTGCCCCTCTTGCCAAAGCCTTTGTTTTACAGAAAATGGTGGCCTTGGCCCCATACGTTCTAGGCCATGTATATAGAGTCTGTTCCCTTTTCTGTGAGAAACCCTTAGATGCTAACCAAGGGGGGCCATTCTGGATCCTTTAGCTTTGGCTTTTTGCCTATTTCACTGAGTTACAATCCAACTGCCTTAAATTTTCTAAGCCAAACCCTCTTACTCATGGCATAAGGCTGGCCAATGCTTCACTTTATCCCTCTACTTTTGCTTTTTACTTCTCTTTCTTCCACCAACTTCCAGCTTCCCTTCCTACTTACCGTTTCCGTCTCTTCGAACCCACCATTGGTCCATCTTGGTTGAGGAATTTCCTAAGTGACAGGTTCTGTGCCTCACCTGCTCACAAAGATATATGGGCTTCCATTCTGATTCCCATAGAGCTATTTATCGGGACCATGAATCCCAGAGCCTACAAATGCATAGCTGAGCCTTATTGTCCTGCTCAATTTGCTAGACAATTTGGCTTCACACAAGGGGTCTCAATACCTCTCTGCAGCAACACTAATCTGAGTCTTACTAGGAGGGATCTGAAAGTTCGGAGGTCCAGACTAGAAGAAGCAACTTCCAAATTTATAGATGACTTTATCAATTTCAAGTATACCCCCTTCCTTCCTCAAGGTACTCTTTTGAAGAGATACCAGAACTGGTGGGTGAACAACATGAAAGTCTAATTGGCCATTTCACCTCAAAACCTACTAAAGGTGTTAGATGTGCCCAAGCCCAAAGGAGCTGGAATTGTCACCTCTTCCACTGTTTCAGTTGCAGTGCATGCTACAACCCAGTCTGCTCCTGCTGCCTCAACTCCCCCAAGAGTCACTCGGGCTGCCTCGAAGAAAGGTATATACCTTTGTTTCCTTTCCTTTAACCTTTTCTATAATGCTTGTAATCTTATTTTTAGTTCTTCTTCTGTGAAGGTGGTCAACAACAAAAGAAAATGAGACTCCTTGAGCTAGAAAAGGAAACATCTGAGGTTCAAATAGAGGAAGAAGAAAAAGCAGATCAAGAGCAGGAGTCGCCCTTGAAAAGAAAGAAAAGAGTGATTGTCCCTTCTTCTGACTTGGTTCAAGATGAGACAGCTACTAAAGAGGTAGAAGAGGAGCTCATTTCTAGGGAATCCAGATCTCAGATTGAAGAAGTTGAGATGGAAATTGAGAAGGAGACAATACCAATACAGAGAAGAAAGATGACTGTCTCTCCTTCTGATATGGTCGAAGACTCTGATTCCAAAACAATTGCCCAAGCAATGGAAAAGCGAAAGAAAGTGACTGCTTCTGTTACTGACTTGGTTGAAGATCCCATCCATGAAGCAGCTGCCAAGGCAGTAGAACAAGAACATTCCAAGGCCATAATTGTCTTCGAGAGAGCTGAGAAAAGACGGCAGCAACAATTTCTGAGAGATGAAGCAGCTGCTGTGATGCATTACAAAGGGAAACTGCAAGAAGGCAACAAATTGCCGATCATTACTCCCTTCGTAGCTCTCCCATCATTGCCAACATTCCTGAAACAAGTAATTTCTTTCATACTTTTGCTATTTTTTTCCCTTGTCAACTTTTGGTACTGAAGTTTGACATTACTTTACATTTCTTCCTTTTGCAGCAACAACTACTGAGCCTATCCTTCAAGTGAGGACTCCCTCAATTTCAGTTGAAGTTGATCAAATGCAGAATGTTAGGGCTATTCAAATCATACTCCCACTTCCAAGGCCTACACACTCTGTACCTTCCCTGAGGTCAAGCATTCCTGCATCTCCTTCTCTTGGCTTAAAGCCATATCTTCCTCACTTGACCTTTGACCTACCTCAATTTACTTTTCTTTCGAGCCTTGTTCCTCCTCCTCCTTCCAAAGAAATTCCAACTGTTACTCCATCTCTGATAGCAGTTGATTCTCCTATAGAGGGTGCTGGCAGTTCTCCAACCCATGGTTTACTACCTTTACCTAACTCCAGCCCTTCTTCCCTTGATTCATTGGTGGCTAGGACCATGGAGACTGCTAAAGATGCTTCACCCATTTCTCCTATCCCTATGCAGTCTTCTGTGCCTTCCACCACAACTCTCTCTGCGTCCCTCATGTCTATGGATGAGGTAGATATCTTCGAAGCAAGACTAGCCAGTCTATTCGACATACCCTCTACCTCTCCAACATTCAATGATGAAGCTGAGCCATTAGTCTTGGCTAACTCCTTGCTAGAAATCCTTGAAAGCTCTTCTTCCTCCAGCAGCAAGCCTTCTGTACCTTTGATAGACTTAGACACCTGCCTAGAACTGTTAATCTCTTTTTCGAGGATTCCCTTCGAGGCTCTACAAAGGCCTATAATCAGAAATGGGTTCCTTCAGTGCTGCAAAGTTGCTGAGCAGTCTGGCATAAATGTCTCAAGTCATCTATCCCAGGCAGCAGCTACTATTGACTTCTACATTAGCATTTGTCATGTTGCCAAGGCTGCGGATGAGAAATTGGCTAGAGACCAGAGTTTTGTTTCCCAAGTGCATACTGAAGTGTCAGATCTCAAAGAATAACACTCCTCTGCCTTCCACTTTCGAGTTCAGCTGCTGGAGAGGAAAGCTCAACTTGAGGAGGAGCTATCTGCAGTGAACCAGGCCTTGGTCCGAACTGACACCAAACTGCAACTCACCAACCAAGGACTGGCCGATCGAAAGGAAGAAATGGCTGCAACTATTCAACTGTTTTCAACATTTACCAATAGGAAATCTGTTGTAAAAGAACAATTAAGACATTATAATGATTTTTGGGCCAATTTGTGGCACAATGTACTTGACTCTTTATGGAAAAACAAATTCTTGTCTATCATCTGAGTAATCTTGTGTTCTTGTACTTAGTGTTTATTTTATTCCTCGTGTTTCCTAAATGGTTGGAAAATAAGGCTTCAAATATCTGTTATTAATCTTTTTGGGATGTACATAACCATTCAAATTTCTCAAATGGTATGCTCCAAAAGGCAGAACTCTATGAACTTGATATGGTCCTCCCCAGTTAGGTGACCATTTGCCAAATTTATGGCTTTTAATTCCTATTGGGAGTATTGTCTTCCATACTAAATTACTTTCATCAAAGCCAATGTGTTTGACTTTCTTATTATAATTCTTGGCTGCTTTCTTCTTTTGGAAAAGAATGCTATTTAATGCCAAAATTCTGGCTTCATCTATGTCTTCTAACTCCAAGCACATACTTTGATGGTACTGCTCAGGATCTAACTGATCTTGACATCTTACCCTTAAGGACTTAACATTGATCTCCACATGTAACACTGCATCATGCCCATATACTAAGGCATAAGGAGTGACCCCTGTGCTTGACCTTGGGGAAGTTCTATAAGCCCACAAAACATCCAACAATAAGTTATGCCAATCTCTAGGATTGTCTTCCACAACCTTTTGTATTCCTTTCTTCAAGGACTTATTGGATGATTCAGCTTGACCATTGGCTTGTGCATAATATGTGGTGGAATTAACAAGGCTAATTCCAAACTCTGCCACAAAAGACTTCACCATTTTCCCATCGAACACAGTTCCATTATCAACAGTTATAGTTTATGGGATGCCAAATCTATGGATCAAATCTTTAATGAATCTAATAACCTCAGTCTGGTCTACAGCCTTGTATGGCTTAGCTTCGACCCACTTAATGAAGTAATCAGTGGCCACTAGAATGAAAAAATGATGCTTCGAAGAAGGTGGGTGTATTTTTTCCATCATATCCATGGCCCATCCTTTGAATGGCTAAGGCTTCACTACTGCATGTAGATCAGTTATGGGCACATGCCTTATTGTGCCATGCTTTTGACATGCCTGGCAACCCTTCGCATATTCTATGCAATCTTTAAGGATAGTTGGCCAATAGTAGGAATGCCTTCGAAGCAACCATCTCAATTTTACACCAGGCTGATGAGCACCACAGATGCCTTCATGAACCTCAGCCATAGCTGTTAATACTTCTTTTGGGCCTAAACATTCTAGCAATAAGCCATCTCCCCCCTTTTGTAGAGAGCATTACCATATATCATATATTACATAAACTGCAATTTAATTTTCCTGCTGGCCTTCGAAGATGGACCAGCCAAGTACTGCATTATTGGATACCTCCAATCTTGTTCTTGTAAGTCATTATGATTGACTTCCAAGACCACATTCCTTTTATTCAATGGTGGTATTAATTTCTGATATGTTGTTTGGCTTATGTTCCTTTGGGCATTATCCCTTCTCTTGAAGTTCGAAGCTTTCTGAGCCACATCATTAGCTCTATTATTCAAGAATCTTGGAACATGAGTTACATTTGCTATCTGAAATTGAGAAAGCAGATGTAATGCAACAACATAGTATGGCAAGATGCTTATACTTTGACACTTGAAAATCCCTTTCACTTGGTTAACCACCAATTGAGAATCTCCAAATATGTCAACTGCATGAACTTGTAATCCAATAAGAATTTCTAGTCCCACTATTAAGGCTTCATACTCAGCTTGGTTATTGGAACAAGTAGCTTCATCCACTCTGAAACCATGTGTGGTTTCTACCCCTTGTGGTGACCTAATCACAATAGCAATTCCAGTTAAACCATTGGCTTTTGATCCATCGAACCACATTTGCCATGGCTCAACACTAGCTGTACCAAGTTCCATTATCTCTTGGCTTTCTATTTGAGATGGATGGTCTGCCAAAAAATTGGCTAAAACTTGGCCTTTTACTGCCCTTTGAGGGACATATTCTAAATGAAATTCTGATAAGGCTAGTATCCATTTGCCAATTCTTCCCCTCAACATAGGTCTAGATAACATGTACTTAACCAAATCTGTTGTTGCAATTACCAAGACAGTTGTAGGTAAAAGATAGTATCTTAATTTTATTGCAGCAAAATACAAAGCAAGACACAGCTTTTCAACTGCTGAATATTTACATTCACAAGAATTTAGAAACCTACTAAGGTAATAAACAGCTTGCTCCTTGCCTTCGTCATTGTCTTGGGCCAAAAAAGCTCCCAATGAATCTTCTGCTGCAGCTATGTACACTTTCAAGGGCTTATTACCCTTTGGTGGCATCAGCACTAGAGGGTTGGCCAAGTAGGCTTTGATACCTTCGAAAGCAATTTGATGCTCTACTGTCCACACAAATTCCTCTTCATCTTTCAGCCTTAACAAGGAAGAAAATACTTTAGTTTTCCCTGCAATGTTAGAAATGAACCTTCGAAGAAAGTTAACCTGTCCAAGGAACCTTTGTAATTCTTTCTTACTTGATGGAGGCCTGGCTTCAATGATGGCTTTGGCTTTATTCTGATCAATCTGTATTCCTTTCTTGTGCACTACATAACCCAAGAAGTTTCTAGATGACACACCAAAAGCACACTTAAGAGGATTGAGTTTTAACTTGAACTTCCTCATTCTTTCAAAAGCTGTTTCTAAATGAAACAGATGCTCCTCCATGGACTGGGATTTCACTACAATGTCATCAATATAATACTCTAAATACCCTCCAATGAGGTCATGAAAGATAGTGTTCATAGCCCTCTGATATGTAGCCCCAGCATTCTTCAGGCCAAATGGCATTTTAACCCATTCGAAGGTGCCAATATTTCCAGGACATCTGAATGCTGTCTTGTGGACATCCTCCTCTGCAATGCAGATTTGGTTATAACCAGAGTGCCCATCCATCATTGATAAAACTTGATGCCCTGCTGAACTGTCTACCAACAGATCCACTATAGGCATAGGGTACTCATCTTTTGGAGTTGCTAGATTCAAGTTTCTGAAATCAATGCATACCCTCATATACCATTCTTCTTGACTACAGGCACGATATTAGATAGCCATTCGACATACCTGGCTGTCCTAATAAAGCCTGCCTTGAGTAGTCTAAGAATCTCCTTCTTGACTTTCTGAATTACTTCTGGACTCATTCTTCTTGGTTTCTGCTTGTAGGGCTTGAAATTAGGCTTCATAGGGAGCCTATGTTCCACTAATGACCTATCCAATCCTGGTAGTTCATTATAAGACCATGCAAAGCAATCTTTATATTTCTTTAGAACAACCAACAACTGGTCCCTGTCCAGATCATTCAAACAAGCACTTATATAAGTGGACTGTTGTATAGAACCTTCCCCTAAATTTACTTCTTCTAAGGGGTCTTGTGTCTGAGAACTTATTGAAGCTTCTTTTTTGGTTTCTTCTACATTCGAAGCAATCTCCTTGCTCTGTTCTGCTCCCAGGTTCTTTAATTCAACATCTTTGCCCTCCTCCTCATAGACAAAGTCTGTCCATAAGGCTTATTCTTCCTGTATCTCCTGGACTTTTGTCTCAATGTCCAATGCATAGTATTTATCAAGGGTCAAAACTCTGACCTGTTGCTGCTCCTGTTTGCAGCCAATTATCATGGCTTCTCTCTCTTGCTCCTGTACTTTCTAGACTATTGCTTTTACATCCAATGTTGAGAACTGAATTAGAGTCAAAGACTTGGCTTCTTGTGCTTTATCTCTTTGCCTACAACCAGGCATCATTGTCATCTTTAACGACAACCTCTTCATCAGCACTCTCTTGGACTAAGTGCTTCAGGTGTGTCACTTCCTCATCAGCCGTCACTTCGGCTGAGCCATCAGGTTTCCTTAGTATACTGAGTGGTGTCACTCCCTCAATATACAATTTGGCCTCTGTGAAGTCTGCACAGGCTATGAAGGGTTGAGGATCTACATCAATTTCCTCTGTCTCTCCATTGCCTAAAGCCATCATAATTTTTTGATGCAAAGAGGAAGGCACACATTTGTTAGTGTGAATCCAATCTCTCCCAAGTAAAGCATTGTATTTAGCATTACTGTCGATTGCGAAGAATGCTGTCATACAGTCCCTGGTTCCCACACTCAGGTTGATGGACAGAATTTCCTGAGCCATCTGTTTGTCTCCAGCGAAGCCAGCAATGGTTGTGCTGGTTAGGATCAACCTGGGATTCTTTTTCCCTAGTTTCTTCAAAGAAGATTTCGGTAGTAAGTTCACTGCTGCCCCATTATCTATCAGGACTCGGTTCAATTGTATCCCATCGAAGAAAGCCTTGATGTACAAAGGCTTGACATGTTGTGTCATAGAATTTGAGGAATACTCAAAAGGATATAAGAGGTTAATGCTCATCTCTTCTTCGCTCTCATATTCAGTTTCCATTGGGGTAGCCATTCTGGAATCATCCTGTACCATACTCACTTGTGAGTCTTCACTAGAAACTGGAATTGGATCAATTTCTTGACCATCTTGGTTCCCATCTCCAGCTTGGAACTCATGAGGTAGTATATGTACCATATTGACTGATACTGGAGGAAATGAGCCAAACTGGATGGCTGGCTGTGTCTGTTTCCCCTCTTGGCTACCTTGATCAGTTACCTCAGAAGCATCTTCCATGCTGCATTCTGGCACTTCATTGCTAACAGGTTCCTTCGAATGGTTTTTCTCGACTGGTTTTTCAACCAGAATGTTTGCTCAGCCATGAAGGCTTCGAACATTTCTTCCTCCACATTTCTTTCTTTTCGCTTATGCCAATTTCTTTTTCTGTCTCGCTATCACTCTCCATCAGAGCTTTCTCCAATCCCGCTAAGGTAGACTTCTCTCTGGCTTTTAGTTCAGAATGAACCTTGGCCAACTATTCTCTGCTGCAACCCACTTTGCTTTGTAGAGTTGGCTTTGGAGTATGGTCTGACTTTGGAGTCTTCTTTCTTTCTGTCTGGACCAATGAAGAGCTTTCTCCATTTTCTTTCATATCTTTTTGGTACTAAGTGTACTTGCGCTGAATCTTTCTCCTTTGTGATCTCGAAATGACTGGGACCATATCTGGTTCCTTTGTCTTTGGGTGTTTAAGCAATACCCAATTGTTCGGAGCCACCAAAGGAGGTTTAACCATTCTTCTTTGGTTTCCAACATCTCTCTGGGTAGGCACTTCCCTAGGTTTGTTTTGCATCACAAACCAATCTGGAACTCCAGGTACCCACGAACTTACTAACTCAGATGTTGAACTGCTTTTTTCTACCTTCAAAGCCATCTTCGAAACTGGCTGTGAAAGCAATTGCTTGGCCCTGACCTCATGTTTCGAGCCTGATTTAGGCCTTTGATGAAGGTGGCCACTTTCTGTCCTGCGTGAGGTTGGTCTAGGGGGCCAATCTCTAGCTTTGATCCCATAACCTGAACTCTTCTCCAGTCTTCTTTCAGAATGACTGCTCTCCATTCTGTAATAGTTAGGTGGTCTGGACTCATACAAGGGCCTCTTGCCTTTAGCATGCATTCTATCGACTGCTGGTTCGACTACCAATGGCTGTTGCCTAACACTAGCCGGATACGGCCTTTTGTTATGAGCATTGGTTGGTTTAGGACGTCTCTACACATCCCTGTACTATTGTTTCCAATCAACTGGAAGCCCTTTCAACCACTTATAACTCAGTCTGCACCTGGGACACATCCTTTGCATTACTGCTACCTCTAAGGAATCATCATCGAGTGATTCTTCATCAGAGTGTTCCCTCTGGTGTGAGAAACCTTGTCCAATAGCTGGTGGGTTTCTAGTGTCCTTCTTGATGATTGCCTGGTTGGCCACATGCATCTGCACATTGACTTCTTCCAATTCTGTCAAGGACAAGTTCTGGAAATCTGGCATAATGACATTGGCTGCCACCTCTCCAACTTCTGGAAATGGATTACTGTCGATCTCCATGGCCTTTTCTACTTTGGTTGGGAATTTCAAACTTCCTTTCCGAATTTGTTCTTGGATCCTGTCTCGAAAAACAATGCAGTTTTTTATAGCGATCCCGGTTTCCCATTTCTTTAATTATTGTATCCGAACTTAGGTTCTGTGGAGTTGGCTGTTGTGTATACCTTGTTTACATCCTTTACTCCTTGTATTTGAGTCTTGGGTTGTGTTGGGAAGGTTTGAAACAGGTTGGTTAAACTTAGAAACCAAAGCTAGATGCTTAGATTTTAGCCTGTCCGCTCGAGCGGAGATTTTGACGCTCGAGCGGGGCCTTCGTTGTTGCTTGTCCGCTCGAGCGGGGGTTTGGTGCTCGAGCGGGAAAATGACCCATCCAGTATTTTCTCTGCAGGGTTGTCCGCTCGAGCGGGAATTTGGGCGCTCGAGCGGGAGTTTGTGTGTGACGCTCGAGCAGGGAGTTGGACACTCGAGTAGGGACCTGGTTCTGCAAAAGTACTGGGAGTGCGTATCCGGCGCTTGAGTGGCGGTTTGGACGCTCGAGCGGGAGTCTGTGAGTGACGTTCGAGCGGAGGTTTCCACGCTCGAGCAGGGCGACTGGGTTAAGTCTCCGAGATCCGGGTTTTTGAATCACTTTTTCACATCATTTTCTCTCTCTTACTTTTCCAAAACTCCATTGTTGAGCCTCTCTCTCTAGAACCTTGCTTTCTCTCTAGGTATTAATCTAGCAAGAGTTGTTTCCTCATCTTTGGCCTTTACAAAAAAGTTGTTGATCGTCGAGGGCTATCTTTTGATCCAAGAATTTCGGGATTTGGAGCATTTCTGTTTTCTTCATCTTCTTCGTTGGGTGTCAACTTTTGAGGTAGGGATTCCTACTCACTCTTATGGTCTTTGACATAGATTTTTGGTTGTTTTGATAAAATGTTGAAGTTGGAAAATTTTGGGACTTAGGGTTTGAAAATGTTGAAAGAGGATTTTGCTATTTTGATTCTAAAATGTATATTTTGGGTTTCAAAATAATGATATTGTTGTTGGTAGTTGATATATAGACCATTGGGTCAATATTGGGAAATGGGGTAGAAACCCTAATTTGTTGTATAAATTAATTGTCATAATTAATTTGGGAAAGTTGTGACTATTTGGAATTGAGTTGGAAATAATGAAATTGGCTCATTATATTGTAAAATGGTGGAATTGGATTTATTAATCGCTCACTTTTGAAAACATTGATAATTTATCTGTTGGAGCTTTTATTATCTGTTTAGAAATAATTGCTTTAGACTACCGGTGGAGGGTAGTTTTGATTGTTGTAGACAATGCATGATGATTAGGCAAACTAAAACTAATCAATTGGTTGTGTCATAGAGTATGACGGTTGATAGAATACATTAACGTTATGTATTGATTGATTGTGTATATGACCTATGTGTATATACGTTGTGTGTGTGGGAGGAGATAGGGGATGTACTCCACGGTTTAGGGGAAGATAGGGGATGGACCTCTAAACCGGATGTTGTTTGGGAGGAGATAGGGGATGGACTCCGCTGATACAGCTCATATGCTTGTTAGTTAATGTGTTGATATAGCTCATATGCTTATCTATGGAAGTGTTGATATAGCTCATATGCTTATCTATGGAAGTGTTGATATGGCTAGTATGATTATCTAATGTAAAATGGGAAACGTTTGATATGAGTCACTGTCTCATGTAAGTTGTTGGCCAGGTTCTGAGCCGTTGTTGTGAGTTTGAATTTGATAAGAAATGGAAAATGAAATGAAACATGGACATAGAGGTCATGTAATGGAAATGGTTATGAATTGATTTATGGGAATTAAACATTTATCAATTGCTAATGTCTTAGTTACTGCTCATACTGTGTTTAGCATATCTCTACTGGGCGTTGGCTCACCCGATATGGGACATTATTTTCAGGTACAGGTAGCATGCCACCTCCAAGGACATAGCTTGGATGATGATGAGAGTTGAAGACTCTTTTTTTTGTTTATTTTGTTTGTATTACATGTATATCAAGCCGAGGGCTTATTTTGTATAGAGTTAGTACTCTTCTTTTGTGTAACCAAGTGTTGACTTGGAAAGCTGTAAGCCCGTAGGGCATTTGCTTTTGTTGTTAACATGTAATACCGTTGTAAGAACTACTTTGATGAAATTAAATGGTTGATTTCTTTTATATCAATGCATGTCTAAAGTGATGGGTTTTATGTAATATTTTGAGGGCGTTACAACTTGGTATCAGAGCGTACCGGGTTCGAATACTTTGGGTACGTGGGAAGTGATTAGGATCACAATGGGTTTGTCTCGCTTGGTTAGAGACTTAGATGTAGTGTTATGTGCTTATGTGATAACATGTTTATGTGGCTATTTGGGTATGGGATTTAATTTCTAGGATGTTGATTGGATCCTTGGGTTTCTGTGAGTCTTGTTGGAAAAGCACTTGATCAATGCTGTTTCTAACCGGAACTCTAGTAACGCCTCGGGACTGTCATTATCCGGAAATGAAATTCGTAAGTGCTTATGTGTTTATGTGCTTACGTGGAGTGAATTACAGTTGTCCATGCATTAGGACGCGAGTGTTATAGCTTCGGCACATTTGTGAATGTGCTAATAGTCTTGGTTATCTTTATTAGGATGTCAGGACGAGGATGTGGTAAGCGTGGCAGGCGTGGTAGGCAGGAGATGCCTTTACCGGATGATATTCCGGCACAGCAGGAGGGAGTTGGTCAGGCCAATGTGGCCGAGCCAGTGGGTTAGCAGGCTATGAGTGCCTTGGCCCGAGAGATAGCAGGAGCTTTGGGTATTCTCAGAGTAGGGAATCAGGATCAGGCCCACGTTGCTGAGGTAGGGCCTTCCTTCTTGAAGAGGGAGTTCTTCCGGTCTAACCCGGACGAATTTGTTGGGGATCCGAAGGAGCCACTTAAGGCTGACGAGTGGTTGGAACAGATGGAGAAGACGTTCGAGATGCTTGGCATCGAGGATGGGGCTTTAAAGGTGACCTTGGCATCCTTTCAACTGAAGGGAGATGCGGGTCAATGGTGGAAGTACGAGAAGGGCCGTGTTGGGGGTGCATGGGAGGCTTTTGTGAATGCTTTCCAGGAGAAGTTTTTATCTTCAGTTGCTAGGGAGAAGCTAAGGGAGCAGTTTTGCCAGCTTAAACAGCAGGGTTTGTCAGTGGCCAAGTTTGAGGCTACTTTTACTAGTCTGTCCAGGTTTGCACCTGAACTTGTGGCGTCCGAGGAACGCCGTTGCTTTGAGTTTGAGCGGAAGTTGAGGCGTGGACTTAAGTTGAGGGTTGGAAGGTCGTTTATTCGGGAGTATAGACGTTTGGTAGATGCTGCAGCTCATATGGAGATTATGATGCAGGAAGAGGAGGAAGGACAGAGAGGCTCCAAAAGGAGCCAAGATGGTCAGGGTGACGGCAGGAGACAGAGGGGTTCTAACCCTCAGCAGTCTCAGGGTGGTTTGACTAGATCGACCTTCCCAGTGCCGAGTGCAGGCTCCGGGAGAGGTAGTCAGGGAGGCTTGACTTGTTTCACATGTGGCCAGCTGGGTCACAAGTCTTCGGTTTGCCCGCAGAAGGGAGGGGGTCAACGAGCTGCTTCTTCTTCAACTAGACCTCAGGGCCAGAGTCAGGGCAGGGGCCAGCCTTTGTCTTGCTATCAGTGTGGTCAGCCTGGGCACCTGAAGAGGTATTGCCCACAGTTAAGTGCCACTTCAGGAGCGTCTGGTTCTAGGCAGACGCAGAGTTATCAGCCAGCTCAGTCTGTGCAGGCCTCGAAGGCCAATCCGAGAGCTTCGTCATCCCAGTCTGTGCAGTAGTCTTTTGCTCCTAGAGGTGAGTAGGTGGATTAGGGGCCTACAGGGCGCGTGTATGCTGCTACCGCGCAGGACCTAGTACCAGCTCCATCAGTTGTGAGAGGTACCTTTCTGTTTTGCAACTCGGTTGCTAGTGTGTTGATTGATACGGGTGCGTTCCATTCTTTTGTATCTGCTGCATTTGCATCTGTGTTGGAGTTAGAGTTAGCACTTTTAGCATCTCCTATTTGTGTAGTATCACCTATTGGGGATGAATTGATTTTGAGACACGAATGTAGAGGTTATGATATAGAGGTCGCCGACCGTAGGCTTCCTTTTCCCTTTGTTGTTATGCCCATGAAGGGCTTTGATGTTATTTTGGGTATGGACTGGCTATCGTCATACCGGGCTGTTATTGATTGCTACCGCCAGAGGGTCACAGTTTGTACCTTGAGCGGGGAGTGTTTCCATTTCTTAGGGGATCGGGTTGGTAGTGTGTTGCCACCGATGTATGATCCGCGAGGGCGGAGTGAGCTTAGTGGTCTACTTTCCAGCGTTATGAGTGGTGAGTGTGATGAGACCCAGATTATATTGCCGAGGGTGGTTTGTGAGTATTCAGATGTTTTTCCTAAGGATCTCGTTAGTTTGCCACCTCACCGAGAGATAGAGTTCTCTATTGATTTAGTGCCCGGTACGGCGCCGATTTCTATGGCACCTTATCGTTTTGCCCCAGCCGAGTTGAGTGAGTTGAAGATTCAGCTCCAGGAATTGCTAGATAAGGGCTTTGTTCGCCCTAGTGTTTCACCGTGGGGAGCACTGGCCCTCTTTGCTAAGAAGAAAGATGGTGCCTTAAGATTGTGTATCGACTACCGAAAGTTGAATCGGGCTACGGTTAAGAATAAGTACCATATGCCCCATATAGATGATTTGTTTGACCAGTTGAAGGGTTCCCGTTGTTTCTCTAAGATAGACTTGAGATTGGGTTACCACCAGTTGAGGGTCAGAGAGGAGGATATTCCAAAGACGGCATTCCGTACGCGGTATGGCCATTATGAGTTTCTGGTGATGCCATTTGGGCTTACCAATGCACCGGCAGTCTTTATGGACTTGATGAACCGGATCTTCCGGGAATTCTTAGATCGCTTTGTGGTCATTTTCGTGGACGACATTCTTGTCTATTCGCCTTCTGAGGAGGAGCACGAGGAACACTTGAGAGTGGTGCTAGAATTGCTTAGAGCCCATAGGCTGTATGCCAAGTTTGGGAAGTGTGAGTTCTGGCTAGGAGAGGTCAAATTCTTAGGCCATGTGGTATCCGGGGAAGGGGTGTCGGTTGATACATCCAAGGTTGAGGCAGTACAAGATTGGGCACAGCCTAAGAGCGTGTTTGAGATCCGCAGTTTTCTGGGATTAGCTGGGTATTACCGCCGGTTTGTGAAAGATTTCTCCAGGCTAGCTTCGCCGTTGACTAGATTGACGCGAAAAGGGGTCAAGTTTGTGTGGAGTGAGACTTGTGAAAAGTTGTTCAAAGAGTTGAAGGTTAGATTGACCACCGCTCCGGTTTTAATTATTCCGGAGAGAGGCTTGAGTTATGCGGTTTATTGTGATGCCTCACGAGAGGGTTTGGATTGTGTGTTGATGCAAGAGGGGAAAGTGGTAGCTTATGGCTCACGTCAGTTGAAAATACACAAGAAGAATTACCCTACACACGACCTAGAGTTAGCAGCGGTGATCTTTGCCTTAAAGATTTGGAGGCACTACCTTTATGGTGAGAGGTTCGAGTGTTCTCGGACCATAAGAGTTTGAAGTATCTGTTTACACAGAGGGACTTAAATCTGAGGCAGAGAAGGTGGATGGAGTTTATTGAGGACCAGGACTTTGAGTTGCACTATCACCCGGGAAAGGCCAATGTTGTGGCCGATGCCCTTAGTAGGAAATCCATTAGTGATGTAGCTTGTATAGCCATCCGGGAGTGGGAGATGTTGGGTGCACTGGGCGAGTTTGATTTGCTTCTGAGCGAATCTGTTGAGGCTGCGGCCTTGTTTTCTGTAGTTGCGCAGCCTACACTTGTGACTCGAGTGTTAGAGGCACAGAGAGGGGACCTTGAGGTAGAATCCCTCCGAGAGAAGATCTCCAGTGGGAAGGTTGAGAATGGTTTGACGGTGTATCCCGACCTGAGTGTGAGATACCGAGACCATATGTTTGTGCCAGAGTCTTGCCGAGACGAAGTACTCCGAGATTCCACCATTCACGTCTTACGGTGCATCTAGGAGGCACTAAGATGTATCGGGATTTGGGTCGCCAGTTTTGGTGGCGGGGTATGAAAAGAGATGTAGCTGTTTTTGTATCGAAATGCCTTACTTGCCAGCAAGTGAAGGCCGAGCATCAGAGGCCAGCGGGTTTGTTGCAACCCTTGCCTATTGCCGAGTGGAAGTGGGAGCATGTCACTATGGACTTCGTTGTAGGTCTTCCGAGGACTCAACGGGGTAGTGATGCTATTTAGGTGGTTGTAGACTGGTTGACTAAGTCAGCGCATTTTATCTCTATGCGCGTGAGAGATTCGGTAGATCATCTTGCCGACTTGTATATTCGGGACATAGTGAGATTGCACGGGGTCCCAGTAACGATCGTCTCAGATAGAGATCCTCGTTTTACTGCTAGGTTGTGGCAGAGTTTGCAGAGTGCCTTGGGCACTAAGTTGACCTTTAGTACGGCTTATCATCCCCAGACTGACGGGCAGTCCGAGCGTACTATCCAGATCCTTGAGGATATGCTTCGAGGTTGTGTCCTTGACTTTAGTGGGACGTGGGAGAGGCACTTGCCCTTGGTGGAGTTTGCCTACAACAACAGTTTTTAGTCTAGCATCGGTATGGCACCGTTTGAGGCCTTGTATGGCCGACCGTGTAGGTCTCCAGTTTGTTGGGCCGAGGTGGGTGATGCACCTTTGTTGGGTCCGGAGTTGGTTAGGGAGACGACGGAGAAAGTTGAGCTTATCCGTAGGAGGCTTGTTACAGCCCAGAGTCGCCAAAAGAGTTATGCCGACCGTAGGAGGAGGCCTTTGGCGTTTGAGATAGGTGATCATGTTTTCTTGAAAATATCACCTAGGCGAGGTTTGATGAGGTTCGGGAAGAGTGGGAAGTTATCCCCTCGGTTTATTGGTCCCTTTGAGATCCTTGAGAGGATTGGGGAAGTTGCTTATCATTTGGCTTTGCCATCGCAGTTGTCCGGAGTTCATGATGTGTTTCATGTTAGTATGCTTCGGAAGTACGAGCCGAAACCGTCCCATGTGTTGGATTGGACCGATTTGGAGGTAGATGAGGATGCCTCGTATGAGGAGAGACCGGTTCGGGTCTTGGATAGGCGGGATCAAGTCTTGCGAGGCAAGACCATTCCCTTGGTAAAGGTTTTGTGGAAGCATCACGGAGTGGAGGAAGCCACTTGGGAACGTGAGTTGGAAGTCCGTGAGAAGTATCCGGACATGTTTGTTGATGTGTAATCATGTAATGAAATTTTGTAATATCGTTGAACTTTAAGAACATTATATGTGTCTTAAGTTGTAAAACATTGTAAATGTTTTGATTTATGGAAAAGTTGTAGAACTTGCCTTGAAATGGAAGTTTGTTTTTAACGTTGTGTATGTTAAGTATATTGTGAAAATGCAAGCATGATATTAATGTTGCATGTGTTATGGAATTGCGGAAAATGAGTTGAAATTGGTAAATTTCAAACGAATGCATGTTGATGATGCAGGTTATTTTGTATAATGTGAAATGCCTCTTGAAAAGAGATGGGATTGACCGGTAATGGGTCGGAATGTTTAATGTTATGTTGTAATATTGTTGGAAATGGAGAAAACTTGTTTTTGAAAAACTTGTGTTTAATTTCGAGGACGAAATTCTTTAAGGGGGGGAGGTTATAGCGATCCCGGTTTCCCTTTTCTTTAATTGTTGTATCCGGACATAGGTTCCGTGGAGTTGGTTGTTGTGTATACCTTGTTTACATCCTTTACTCCTTGTATTTGAGTCTTGGGTTGTGTTGGGAAGGTTTGAAACAGGTTGGTTAAACTTAGAAACCAAAGCTAGATGCCCAGATTTTGGCCTGTCCGCTCGAGCGGAGATTTTGACGCTTGAGCGGGGCCTTCGTTGTTGTTTGTCCGCTCGAGCGCGGGTTTTGGCGCTCGAGCGGGAAAATCACCCATCCAGTATTTTCTCTGCAGGGTTGTCCGCTCGAGCGGGAATTTGGGCGCTCGAGCGGGAGTTTGTGTGTGACGCTCGAGCAGGGAGTTGGACGCTCGAGCGGGGACCTGGTTCTGCAAAAGTACTGGGAGTGCGTATCCGGCGCTCGAGCGGCGGTTTGGACGCTCGAGCGGGAGTCTGTGAGTGACGCTCGAGCGGAGGTTTCCACGCTCGAGCGGGGCGACTAGGTTAAGTCTCCGAGATCCGGGTTTTTGAATCACTTTTTCACATCCTTTTCTCTCTCTTACTTTTCCAAAACTCCATTGTTGAGCCTCTCTCTCTAGAACCTTGCCTTCTCTCTAGGTATTGATCTAGTAAGAGTTGTTTCCTCACCTTTGGCCTTTACAAAAAAGTTGTTGATCGTCGAGGGCTATCTTTTGATCCAAGAATTTCAGGATTTGAAGCATTTCCGTTTTCTTCATCTTCTTCGTTGGGTGTCAACTTTTGAGGTAGGGATTCTTACTCACTCTTATGGTCTTTGACATAGATTTTTGGTTGTTTTGATAAAGTGTTGAAGTTGGAAAATTTTGGGACTTAGGGTTTGAAAATGTTGAAAGAGGATTTTGCTATTTTGAATCTAAAATGTGTATTTTGGGTTTCAAAATAATGATATTGTTGTTGGTAGTTGATATATAGACCATTGGGTCAATATTGGGAAATGGAGTAGAAACCCTAATTTGTTGTATAAATTAATTGTCATAATTAATTTGGGAAAGTTGTGACTATTTGGAATTGAGTTGAAAATAATGAAATTGGCTCATTATATTGTAAAATGGTGGAGTTGGATTTATTAATCGCTCACTTTTGAAAACATTGATAATTTATCTGTTGGAGCTTTTATTATCTGTTTAGAAATAATTGCTTTAGACTACCGGTGGAGGGTAGTTTTGATTGTTGTAGACAATGCATGATGATTAGGCAAACTAAAACTAATCAATTGGTTGTGTCATAGAGTATGACGGTTGATAAAATACATTAACGTTATGTATTGATTGATTGTGTATATGACCTATGTGTATATACGTTGTGTGTGTGGGAAGAGATAGGGGATGTACTCCACAGTTTAGGGGAAGATAGGGGATAGACCTCTAAACCGGATGTTGTTTGAGAGGAGATAGGGGATGGACTCCGCTGATACAGCTCATATGCTTGTTAGTTAATGTGTTGATATAGCTCATATGCTTATCTATGGAAGTGCTGATATGGCTAGTATGCTTATCTAATGTAAAATGGGAAACGTTTAATATGAGTCACTGTCTCATGTAAGTTGTTGGCCAGGTTCTGAGCCGTTGTTGTGAGTTTGAATTTGATAAGAAATGGAAAATGAAATGAAACATGGACATAGAGGTCATGTAATGGAAATGGTTATGAATTGATTTATAGGAATTAAACATTTATCAATTGCTAATGTCTTAGTTACTGCTCATACTGTGTTTAGCATATCTCTACTGGGCATTGGCTCACCCTATATGGAACATTATTCTCAGGTACAGGTAGCATGCCACCTCCAAGGACATAGCTTGGATGATGATGAGAGTTGAAGACTCTTTTTTTGTTTATTTTGTTTGTATTACATGTATATCAAGCCGATGGCTTATTTTGTATAGAGTTAGTACTCTTCTTTTGTGTAACCAAGTGTTGACTTGGAAAGCCGTAAGCCCGTAGGGCATTTGCTTTTGTTGTTAACATGTAATACCGTTGTAAGAACTACTTTGATGAAATTAAATGGTTGATTTCTTTTATATCAATGCATATCTAAAGTGATGGGTTTTATGTAATATTTTGAGGGCGTTACATTTTAGTCGAGTGAGGCCAAGAGTTATGTCATTTACAGTGTACTTTTCCTTTAAGTTCATCTGGAGATGGAAGTTTTACTCCTTTTGGTAACTTAAGGAAGTTGGCCGCAAGCAAATGATCAAAAATGTCATCTGCCTTTGTTAAATCGAAAGAGTACTTCCTGTGAAGGTATTTCTTTTTAAACTGCTGGTCAATTGTTATATCCTTATAAATTAATGCTTCACAAATTACAGGTTCTTTGCCCACAATTTCTGCTGCATCAATCTCATAGTTAGGATCTCTATAATACGTCTTGTATGATGCATTATTTCGATCTTGTTTCTCCTCTAGTAATGCTGCATACCTAGACACCTTATAGGTTAGTTCCACCAAATCTCTGACTTCAGTTGAGTCAAACTTCTTTCGAAGCCTGAACTCTAAGCCATTTTGAGCCAATCTTACGAATTTTGGCTCTGGCAGGATGACTCTACATTTATTTCGAGCCCTTTTAAATCTGGCAATAAACTGAGCAGCCTTTTCTTCAGGCCTTTGACTCAATCTTGCCAAGTCTACCATGGAAACCTCTGGCTCCGATTGGAAGAATTAGGCATGAAATGCCTCTTCCGTTTGTTGTCAAGTTTGAATAGAGCCAGGTGTAAGGTTGATGTACCATACAAATGCTCCCCCAGTTAGAGAATTTGGGAATAATCTCAGTTTCATATAGTCATGATTAGTAAATTCACCGCATTGAGCAGCAAACCTAGCAATATGCTCTACTGTTGATTGGTTTCCACTCCCATAGAAAAGGGTAAAATCTGGTATCCTGAACCCCCTTGGGTATTTATGTACCCTATCTATCCATTCTGGGTATGGTTTTCTGTATACAAGAGTCTGGACCTCCTGAGCCATCGGTCCACACATCTCCCTAACAATATCAGCAATTTGGTCCCTAGGGACCATATTTTGTGCCTGCTGAACCACTACTGGAGGAACAAACACAGGGTTTGGTGGACAAACTTGTACCTGTGGTCCTCTTGGTCCATAAGGTGGTACATTTGGGACTGGTTGTCCCTATGGTGCAGGTTGCTGTTGGGGGTGTGGGTAACCCCTTTGAGCCTGTCCTGCGAAAGGTGCTGGAACAGGTGTTGTGTCTCTTCCATTTGCAGGAAAACCTTTCAACCCCCCGGGTATAAATTCGAATAAGGGATTAGTGAACCCCCTTGTACCAGGTATGGCTTCGAACATGGGATTTGTGACCATTCTTATGCCAGTTTCTTGTACTGGGCCAAATCCACCAACTTGTATGGCTTCATTGTTGAGTACTGAGGCATTTTGACTTGTTATAGGCCTCGAAATGGGTTCATACCAAGACTGAGGTGATGGTCTTTCATAGTTCTGATTCCTAGTTTGACCATTAGAATGTCCATTAACTTGCATAGGCTGTTTATCTCTAGCCAATCTTTGCTGAGGGACATTTAAAACTTCCTCGGTGTGTCTTGTGTTTGTTAGTTGGTGGTTATTCATTCGATCCAAAAAGGATGTTGCCCACCTTTCCATTGTGTTCATTAATTGCTGTCCCATGGCATCTATTAGGCCATCCCATGGATTTATTGGATGAGTAGATGGAACAGTGGATGGTCCAATTCCTTGGTTTCGTCTAATACTATGAACATGTGGTTCTTGTCCTGAAGTACTGGTCTGTTCGACCATAGGTTCTGAAAAAATAGGAGTTTCCACAGGATGTGTTATCACATTATCCCCTGGATTAGGTATTTCTACCTCTCCTTCTACGCCTTTTTCCAAGCGTTCATTTTCTCCTTGTCTTCTTCTTCTAGCCATTTCAATTAGTCCCACCGGGCATGCCAAAAATATATGTTGGCTTTTTGGCTTTCGAAGGTTATATTTGTAAATGCGAGCGTACCAGCAAGGATCAATCAGTCCTTACAGAAATTTTAATTGCCAACCAATTATCAGACGATTGTGTTTTAGTTCTTTCAGCCTCAATGAAGAGGACTTTTACTAGTGGCTTGACTTAGGAGAAATTAAGCAAAATAACAGTTAAATGAAGAACAATTGAAGTATTTCATTAGAATGAAAACTTACAATGATCCAAACTTAGCCTTGTAGAGGTTTACAGCAACAATCTACTTGAAACTACTCCTATGAATGAAGTGCAATGCAGGAATTTAAGGTGCAGGAATGTAAAGAACATGAATTTAAAGAACAGGAAATGTAAAGACTGGAAATGTAAAACTGGAAAAGAAAATATGAAGTAAATGACTAGTTTGTTGGATCTGAGTCTGGGGGTTTTTTCTGGGACCTTCCCTGCTATTTATACTTCTCAAGGATGACCATCGAACTGCACTTCAAACCGTCGAACTGCTCCTCCATGATCGCTGATCATGCTGACTTATAAGTAGTTCCACCACGCCATCACTTGCAATTGGGCTTCCCTCCTATATTTGAATTTGAATGTGAGTAACCGTTGAAGCCACGTCACCTTGCATCTCTTTACTGATCCAATGCTACTCAGATCACATGAGAACCAATATTAACTGCCACGTGTACGATCAGGATCGAAGACTTGAATAGTCTTCCTATATTACCCTTACTCTGCCACGCGTCGAATTGTAACTGGCCTTATACAAAATATGTAGCCAACAATACCTTGATGAAGGAGAGAATTGCAGAGATGGAGATAGATTGAGAATGATACATACCTTGATGAAGGAGAGAATTGCAGAGATGGAGTTGCCCAACGATTTCGCGGGAAAAGACTACAGCTGTATTATTTGGAGAGCTTCTGTGCTCTTTGAATGTAGCCAGCGAGCAAGTGTGATGGTAAAATACCTAGCCTTTTGGCCAGGCCGTTGGAGGGCCCAAAATGGATTGAGATTAGCTAAAATGTCTAACAAAACTATTTTTGAAATTTAGTTTGGCTTGATATTTGGCCTAATTTATCCATTTTAAGTTGAATTTTATTTTTTTTTAATTTCAAACTTGACCACATAACTCAATAGATATGAGCTATTATTATTATTAAATTATACTGAATTTATTAAAAAATAAATAAATCATACAAGTTTTGTATAATTATATAAACTTCTCTATTAATAAAACTAAAACAACCAAAACTAATATAAATAATGGATAGATATATGGATAAATAAAATAAAATATATATTTCAACGTAAAAGATATAATAATATTATTTTTTCATCTGTAAGACTAACAAAATACTAATGAAAAGACAATTAATTATTATGTGAATTTAAAACTTAATAAAATTCAATATAATTATGTTAATCGTGTGAGATTTAATGCATTTTTTCTAACTCTCACTGCAAGTTGGTATAATTTAATTTTTTGTCAATCTATTTATTTGTAAGTTTTTTTCTTAAAAAACGTAAATTACACTAACCTACCTTAAGGTTTGGAGAAAATATTGCAAGTTTTATAATTTTTGCATAATTATCATGACTTTCTTTTTATAAGGACAAAAGGGATCGGAAAACTTACTCAAAAGAAAAGAAGATTGGAAATGATTCAGATATGGTGTGAAAATACAAAGATGAATAATAAAAAATATATATTTAAACGTAATATAACAATATCATTTTTTTTCATTCATATGATTAACAAATTCTTGAAGAAAAGCGAATTAAGTGTAATGTAAATTAAAATCTTAGAGGAATCTAATGTAGTTGTATAAAAATTGTGAGATTTTATGTATCTTCTTTAAACTTCAAGGGGGTCAATTTAATTTACCCATAAAAAAAAAAAAAAAAATGCATAAGCTTCCATCTAGTCTTGATCTAGACTAGAAAACAATACAGGAAATTATACTTTTGGCAACCAACTTTGCCGACTAAAAGAAATTTAGTCGCCAAAAGTTGTACAATCAGCGACTAAAAATTACTTTGGTTGGCGTTGTTTATGGTTTTAGCTACTAATTTGTTTTAGTAGCCAAAAAATTATTATTGGCGACTACAAATAAATTTAGTCACTAAATATGCCACAATAGGCGACTACAAAAATATTGGTCGGCGGTAATTTCAGTTTTAGGCTACTAAAATTTATTTTAGTCGTGGTATACTAATTTTTGCCGACTACAATAAATTTAGTAGCCAAATAACTAGCTTAATGTTTGGGTCCAAGAGACTTACCATAGGTTGCATTTCAATCAAGGGTGAGAATTTTCAATACAACTTGAACTATATATGAAGTTAGCATGTTACGGTTGACCATTTCCAACAGACACGTATATAATATGATCTGATATCACAAAATATTAAATAGGTCGGGTTAGTATCAATTCTATGTAATACAAAATCGACACAGATAACATGTATAATGAAGAATTAATTACATATTTTAATATTGTCTTTTATGTAACTCCATCAAATTTGTTAAAACGTATATAAAATAAGATTTTAAGACTAATATAAATTTTGTTGAATAGACTATTTTAATAACTTTTTGACTTTTTATGAAAAGATATACAGAAAAGTAAAGAGATGATGTGACTTAAAAAATATAAAAAGTATATGATTTTATGTTAACCCAAACAAAGTATAATTGAAGATAATATATTTTGTCTACTGTTTGAGTTAACTTAGTAAAAATAATAATAACATATCATTTTTATAAAATAAAATTGAGTTTAAATCAAATATTCTTATGAATAATTTTATTAAATAGAAATTAGTTGTATTGAATTTAACTTGAGATGAAAAAAATAATTTTTTATACACCTGATTTTTTTAGTTGATAGTTTTTTTTTTTTTGGCATAACATTTTAAAACGATAAAAATTGGGCCAGGACTGAAAATGATACGATATGAAATAATAAGCTATTTGAATTAATGTTGAGGTAATTCTAATATGAATCCAAAATGAACATGATCCTACATGACACGACATGACACGACACCTACTCCTAATTTCAATGATCTATTATTTTGGGGTACTCAAGTTAAAAGTCCATTTTTGAAATGAAAAATGCGGCAGACCCCCACCCCCAGTGACCCCCAGCCCCACGTGGCTGTGGGTGATTGGAAGGAAAGAAAAAAAAAAAAAAAAAAAAAAAAAACAAAAACAAAAACTAGCCAATGAAAAAAATTTGGGGGTGCTGGGGGTGCCCCCCACTGAGGGTCCCTAGCACAACTGTTTTTGAAATTCTTGGGCCAAAAGGCTGAAGCATTTTTCTTTTTTTGTGTGGCCAAAATGACATTATTTGTTTAAAAGAATATCTATTTGTTCAAACTTTACTTGTCTATTTATCTATTCAAATGTTACTTATCTGTACACGTGTCACCTATATGTGCAAATTATCTGTTCAAATGTTACTTATCTATACACATGTTTAAATGTCTAACTATTTGTACACATGTCACCTATCTATTCAATTTATTGCCACTCCCTATTGCCGCTAGCAACCACCACTGGTGATTTTTCCAACGCCAATGATTTTTCTAATAACTTTTCAATGGGTGTCCTTATTACAAGGAAAAAAAAAAGGTTTAAACTTTAGACTAAATGACATATGGTAGGAATAACCCATTATTTTGTAAGATCTTTCGTATGTATCATTATTAAAAAAATTAAATTTAAATAAGAACACTCAAGTGATAAATTTAAATTTGAATTTTAGTTCCCCAAAGGTCTACACACTAAAATATCAGGTATATAAGGACAAGTTTCTACAAAATGATGAAAATACTCATTCATACAGATCTGTTGAAATTGACGTTGTTTGTCCATTTCTTCAAACCATTTATCTCTCTCTCTCTCTCTCTCTCTCTTTCTTCAAACCCTAGACCTAATGAAAACACCATTGTAGCCCAGCTGCATTATTAGAGTGGCATTGGTGGAGGTGGCGACATAGCCAATGATGAAGTGGACCATTGAAAGATGCCACAGTAATTAGACCCTCTCTGTCTCGGAAATGGTAAAAAAGATGAGGAGAAGAGTACCAGAGGTTCTATGGAGGCTATTCCACAACCGCGGTCGCCCTCTTGTCGATATCATCATCTCTTTGATTCCACCATCTCCGCTGCCGCCTAAGTGTTGTTACCAAGCATGGCAATGCATCGGTTGTAGTGACGACGACGCCATGTCATTTCTCCTCACACTAGATGACCCTTCTGACTATCGCAAACTCTTAACTCACTACGTCGCTATCATTTCTAACAATGCTCCTCTTCTCTCAACTTTTCATCCCGACTATTGTTTCCAAGACGAGGTCTCTCTCTACATCTACTCTCTCGCGTGAAGCTTTGGATCTCCTTCGACGGCATAAGTCACATCCACCACCACCACTGCTACAAAGAAGTTTCTGGCAAACGAAGATCTGTATACTGCCAGATCTGAGAAGAAAAAAAGTAGGGAAGATCTGTACACTAGCAAATCTGTATATACAACATATGTGTGTGTATGTATAGAGAGAAAGAGAGATAAATAAGGAGAGTCAAAAAGAAAAAAAAATTCAAATAGGATGATGACATTTGAAGAAGTGATTGTTTCTCTCTCTTTACTCTCTCACTATATTACATAGATATGATTAATCTCTACTATTTGTATAGATAAAAAAAAAAAGCACAGATAAAATTTGAACAGATAAAAGAAAAAATTAAACATATAGGAAAACATTTAAACATCCAAAACAATCAAATAACTTCTCACCAAACTATTTCATAAAATGTGAGTTTCTCACCAACAAAAAATATTCACTAGACCTAATGTATTAAACAATTATCAGATTGGACTTTTCAACAATTTTCCCTTTAAATAAAAAAAATACTCATAAAAATCAATCCATAATCGATCCTATAAAAAAAAATAAATAAATAAAAGGATTAATTACATTTTATTGCTTTATCGTTAGCTCAAATACACGTTACCCCCTTCAAGGTTAAAAATATACACATAACCTACTTGTGTTTTGAGGTAAATTACAAAATTTAATTATGTTATGATGATTTTTGCACAAGTCAATATTACCTTTATTTTTATTGTCAATTTTCTTCATATGCCATTATCACCATAACTTTCTCTCTCTAAAATTGGACTACATACCCCTTCTAACATACCACCATAACTCACGACAACAATCCAACCCCTTTACACTATTTCCCTTCTAACCCAAGACATCCACTTTATGCCTGCTTCAAAGCAACCATCATCATCTTCAAGCGTACAACCCTTTCAATAGTGAAGATTGTAGATTTGATTCACAAGGCAATGTAATTTTTAGAGCTGAGTAAAGAATCTGTGAAATCCGTAATCCGATCCAGTCCAGTCCAATCCGATAGGTTTGGATTGATTTTTTAAATTCGTGGTTCGGTTCCAGATTGAAGAATTAAAAATCCGTAGTTCACAGATTGGTTCCGGATTGAACCCCACGGTTCCAGATTGGAACCGATCCGGACCGTATACAAATAGTCTATATTTTTATTATACATCCTTCCCTATAATATCTTCTCTTATTCTATATAAAACCTAAACTCAAACCTAAACCCGCATAATATCTTCTTTTATTTGTTAGTTTTTAGTTTTAATTTGTAATGGTCTAAATACTTATGATTGAACCATTTTTCTTATAATTGTTTAAATTTTAGAACAATATGTCACTATTATAGAAAGACATGTTGCTATTGTGGAATTAATATAGCGCTATGTTTATGTTTTTATGAAATTAAAGTGTTATATATATATTTTTGTTATTTAATTATGTGAATTTATGGTCCTAAACCGATCCAATCCGTGTTTAAATGGATTGGTTCGGATTGGTTCCATGATTTAAACGGATTGGATTGGTGTCAAGTTTTCAAGAACCGTAGATAACGGATTTGTCTTGGTTTTACCCCAATCCAGTTCAATCCGGACCATGATCACCCCTAGTAATTTTTAAAGAAAACATGAAGCCTATTGTTGTATTATATATATATATATATATAATTTTTTGTATGTTTGTATATATATAATTTTTTTCTTCTTCCAATAAAACTGTCAATGTTATTAATTGTCAAATTATTTTATTATTTGCATTATGAAGCTTTGATTGAAGTACTTCTATATTGGATTATGTCTTCAATTATAAAAAACCAATTACTCTCTTTTGTGATTTTTGAAGAAAACATAAAGCCCATTGTTGTGTTATATATATAATTTTTTTCTTTTTCCACTAAAACTGTCGATGTTATTAATTTTGTCAAATTATTTTGTTATTTGCATTATGAAGCTTTGACTATAGTACTTCTATTGGAATATGTCTTCAATTATAAAGTTCAAACCAATTACTCTCTTTTGTCTTGGTTGGAATCAGGTGAGCATTACAACAATTATAATTTGGGAACTTAGCTAAAAGTTAATTATTTTAGGTCATATTTCTTTTTTTATTTTTTTACACATTTTTTTAAAAAGTCAAAAAAAACTTTAAAAAGTTAACTTTTAACTAACTTCTTAAAACAAGCCAAATCACTAACTTATTTGAATGAAAGAAGGTTCTGGAAAAATAATTTTGTGGCTACCATGTGGTGACTGTTTCTTCCAATATATATGTGTGTGTGTGTGTATGACTGTGTTGTGTTAGTAGGAAGTTGTGGGGAGTGATGATGGCAGTGTTTCGATGAGTGGGGATGTGGCCATGGGTTGTGTGGCGGTGATGTTAGAGCAATTGTGGTTTTGGGTTGAGTTCTTTGTGATGACATGCAATACATAAATTGTTGGTGATAAAACAAGGGAACGAGGGCATTATAATAATTTTGATTTCAAATTATATCCTTAATAATGTCACCACGCTTCTTAACTAATATTGAGCTACACGCATGATTATCTATAACAGTTTCCGTTAATTTTACACTTGATTCCAAATTATGAGAGATTTATGTGTATATTTATAAACTATTAGTTTGTTTGGTTTCACTTTCAAAATTTATTTTTCAAAAAATTGAAAATTTTTTTATTGAATTTTTAAAAATATTTTAAGTAATTTTTTTAAAAAAATTATATACATTTATTATAAATACACTTTAAAAGTATAATATTTGTGAAAAAAATCTTTAAAAAATTCACTAAATATCAAAAATAAAAATATAAAAATTTAATATATTTTTGTATTCTTATATATTTATTAATTTTTTTAAAAATTGAAACTAAATACAATAAATATATATTTGAGTTAAATTAAACTAAAACGGATAAAATATAGGCTCAATTTGAGAACTTAGTTGTTTGGTTTGAGTTTTTTGAGTTAAGTTTTTTGAAAATTGAGTTTTTTGGTTTGTGTGTTTTTTTTGTTTTTAGTGAATTTTTTTAAAATTTTAAATATTTTTTTTTACTTTTTTAGATGCACCTTATTTAGATGTATCCAAAAAGTAAAAAAATTTGTGAAAAAATATTTTTAAAAATTAATAAATACATAAAAATATAAAAAATGTATTGAATTCTCGTATTTTTTTTTATATTTTTGGTATTTAGTGAATTTTTAAAAGGTTTCTTTCACAAATTTTTTACTTTTTAAGTATATTTATATTAAATATGTCTAAAAAGTAAAAAGAAAATTACTTAAAATATTAAAAAATTCAATAAAAATAAAAAAATACGAAATATAAAAAAATAATTTTTTCTGAAAACAGTTTTTGAAAAACCGAAACCAAGCATTTTGTATTATCTAGTAAACAAGAAACAGAGAGAGAGAGAGAGAGAGAGAAGCACAAGTCAAAAAGAGAAACCAGATCGATGAGTGTGATTGAAATCCTAACGAGAGTCGACGCGATCTGCAAGGAATACGACAACTACGACTTCGACCAGCAGAAACATCTCAACCTCTCCGACGCCGCCGACGCCGACGCCTTCGCCCGCCTCTACGCCGCCGTCGAATCCGACATCGACGCCACTCTTCGGGTCTCTCTCAAGAAGTTCTTTTTTCTAGGGCTTGCGTTTGATTTTTTTTTTTTGCAGTTGGAGGTTTTGATCTTTTTTTTTTGTAGAAAGCGGAGGCGGCATCGAACGATAAAAGTAGGGCCTCTGCGGTTGCTATCAATGCCGAGATTCGACGCACCAAAGCTCGGTTGCTTGAGGAAGTCCCTAAATTGGAGAGATTGGCTATAAAAAAGGTTCGATCTTTTTGAAATTATTCTGTTGATTTTATAGTAGAAATGTATAATTTGATAATTTAGTTTGACTTCATTGAATTTGAATTTTGTGGTTATGTGATATTTTTGAAATCATAGAACTGAGGTTGACTTCAGCTGATTGTTCAACAGTTTAGGGGAACTTATGATTCTAAGTTTATGTTAGAATGTTCTAAATTTGGTTGGGTTTCAAAAGTGAGCTTGTTGAATTTTTTAAGCTTGATTTGTTAGGGTTTTGGGGTTGAAATATCCATTTTGAGGACTGTGAACAGTGACCTGTGAATACTAACTTAAGTTTTTGTGAAAATAAGGAGAAGGAAGAAGAAAAATAGAGGAAGCAAGAAAAGCTTACCCTGATAAGGGTGAAGCAAAACACAAAAAATGTATAATCTCCAATTCTCTAGAGCTCAACTCCATTGAATTGAGGAATTACAATAGTATTTGTAGGATTTTAATAAAGTATGATTATTTATGCAAAAAAAAAAAAAAGTATTTGTAGGATGCTATATTTCTCGTATTTCCATTATGAATTTTGACTCTCAAATAAGAATGATAAACCTTACTGATTAAAATATTGTAAACCAACTGAAAACTATAGGAAAGACTTAAAAACATAACTTCAACCATAACTCATTGGTGACCCTCATGACTTGTGTTCAGGAAAACTGAAAACTACTGAAATACACTCAACTCGACCCTTAGAACCTAATAAATTACATGTAAATTTTATTTTTTTTAATAATTGGGTGTCTGTGTCAGCTTGCGCGCACCTCGACTAATTCTAGGGCTCTGAAATTAATGACCAGGCAAATTTCCAGTAATCCCTTAGAGTGACTCGGACTTGAGACGTTGAATGTTATCCTCAAGTCTTTACTGCTCAGCCAACCCCTTGGGATTTAAATAACATGTAAATCTGTCCAGCTACTTCCAAACAAACCTCATATTATTATAATTGGAGACTTTCAAAACTTCCATGGGCCCCCTTCCTTTTGTCTGAAAAAGCATCTCGATAACCGTGGTACCCATGGCCTTTGTCTTAAGCTTCTAAAGCCTATTAGATTTGTTTAACCAATTGACGGATTTTGCGTCAATAATAAATCTTACTTTCAGGTTAAGGGGCTTTCGAAAGAAGAACTTGGTGCCCGTAATGATTTGGCCATTGCTCTGCCAGATAGGATTCAATAAATACCAGATGGGACTGCAGCTGCTCCCAAACAATCTGGAGGCTGGACAGGTTCAGCTTCCCGCACAGAAATCAAGTTTGATTCAGGTGATTGGTTGCCTTCGTTTTTTTTTTTTTTTTTTTTTTTTTTTTTTTTTTTTTTTTTCTGGGAGGCTCTTACTTGAGATTTGTTGTTCAATTATTTGTTTCATTTGGATCATAGATGGACAGTTCAACCGTGAATACTTCCTGCAAACAGAAGAGTCCAGCCAATTCAGGCAAGAATATGAAATGCGGAAAATGAAGCAGGCATGTAATTCTTTAGAGTTGAATACCTTTCTTTTTTTAATTGGAGGGAAATATGATTTTTTTTCTTTCTGATGAGGATTTGTTCTTCTGTGGTTTCTGCATTCATTGTTCTATTGATTCCAAATAAAAAATACAAATAATGTGTTTTACTTTGATGTTCACACAGGACCAAGGATTGGAAGTGATATCAAAAGGTTTGGATACATTAAAAAATATGGCCCATGATTTGAATGAGGTTTGCTGCTGCCTTGTGCATTTGTATTTGTTGCTTTGTCCCATTTTGTGCACTTCAATTTATGACTTTGCAATTCATACAGGAAATGGATAGGCAAGTTCCTTTAATGGACGAGATTGACACTGTTTGAGAACTTGTCCTGGTAATATTTGAAGCTACAAGTATTCTTAAATTATTAATGGTGTATTTCTTCACATCCTACAGGTCGACAAGGCAGCATCTGACCTTAAGAACACCAATGTGAGACTTAAGGACACTGTTAACCAGGTGATTGAGCTGCCACTGTATTTTCTGTAGATTTGCATCACTTTGTGTGCTGCAGAGAGAGAGAGAGAGAGAGAGAGAGAGATTACAGACAACCAAGTAGTAGAACGAGCGATATTTGGTGCTCCGAGCTACAACATCCTCCTTACCATAGAAAAGTTGTAAAATCGATCAGAATACTAGTAGCATAGGATGTGGCCAGCATTCAACAGTATAACCGTTTTTCTTTTTTTAAAACCTAAGAAGAGTTGTAAATTCAATCCGAATAATATTAGCATAGGATGTAGCCAGCATTCAGTGGTGTTTGCCCACTTTTCTAGCTGAATAAAAATGATTGTCTCTTGGGCTAAGAAGCACGGGTGCGGGTGCGGGTACGAGTACGGGTACGCCGATACGGAAAAATCTCAAAAAAGTAGGATACGGGTACGGCTGCGGTACGCCGATATTTTTTTATTTTTATAATTATGGTTAGAAGATCAAACCTACAAATTGAAATTAAATATCAAAATTAAAAAGAGAACTATAAAACTAAAAGACAAATATTAATATATTTCAATTCAACATAACCAACACCAATTCAGTCCATAATCCAAGCAAAGGAAAAACATTTTTGATCTAATTTTTTTGTGATTAATTATTAACATTCTGTTGACGAAGATTAATTATTAACATCAGATTATAATTATTAACATTTTTGATCTAATTTTTTTTTAAAATCAGATTATAATTATTAACACTTGCAGCATATTAATTATTAACATTTTTGATCTAATAACTCATTTTCCTATAATTATTAACACTTGCAGAAGATTACTTGTATCTATTTGATAAAATTCCAAAAACCCTCATACCATAACAACCCTAAAGCTCAAGTATTGAGATGAACACAGCTAAATATGAATAACTCGATCAGTAAATATATATGTGTGTGTGTGTGTGTGTGTGTGTGAGAGTTTGTGTTATACCAGGGAAGTATTTTCCGACGATGCGGAAGATGCGATTGCCGGACTTGTCAGAGCCACGTTCGAGGTGAAAGAAGTGCAAGGCGTCGAGATTGGAGAAGTCATCGTCGGAGGAGAGGAAATCGGAGGGACAGTCGTGCTAGTTCTCTTGAGAAGGAGCTTCTCTTTGTCCATCAATGGAGGACAAGAAGGGTCGAGCGTCTATGCCTAGATCTGAAGCCAATACCACCACTGAAAAATCGTCCGATGTTGAACCCCCCATCTTCTCTCTCTCTCTGTGCTTTGATGTCGCCTCTTGGTTCTGTGTTGCTCAACTGATGAGATTAGGGCAAGAGTGATACGATTAGGGCAAAACAAACTCATTCGTATATATCATTTTTTCTTTTCTTTTTTTAATTTTTCTTAATATTGCTCCGGTACCCCTCAATTCTCCAGAAAATTTGATTTCTGCCCCCGCCGTACCCAAAACGCACCAAAGGCGTACCCATGCCGTACCCGAGCCGTACCCATGCCGTACCCGACAGAGGCAGAAGTACCCGACCACTTTTTGCCGTACCCGGTACCCGTGCAGCCGTACCGGTACGCGTACCCGCACCCGGTAAGTACCCGGTGCGTGTACGGCACTATTTTTGGAGTACCCGTGCTTCATGGCTCTTGGGTCTTCTTTTCCCTCTTGTTTATGGCATTTAATGGCTATTAGATGTTCCAAGGAATTAGACCTTTCTATGTTTCTTGGTGTAGAGGGTCCAAATGTATGCATTGGAGAAATGGATACTGCAACGTTTAGTTGAAGATGATGGAGATTACCGTGAGTAAAGAGCAACGCAAGCGGTGTAGGACCCAAAGGAATAGTTGATGAATATATGATCCAAATGACGAGAGGAGCCTTTTTTTTATAAGCAGCGGAGATTGAGGTAAAAGTTATCAAAAAAAAAAAAATGAGAGATTGAGATAAAGTTGAAGTCCTTTTAGTAGGTAAGTGGGCCTTGTGTTGCAATTGAAATAGAAATTATTTGTGATCAAGTTAGGATTCTTCTCTATGATAATCTGATAAGGATCTTATGATGTCGATGATATCAAGATAAGTGCCTGTCGTCGATTGGTCGAGGTGAAGACATCATCCACACCGTGATGAGACTTTGCTCTTAGCCACTAAGCCATGTGATTCCCAATTCTGAAAATGGATCATGACACTACTCGAAGACCACACCCTGGACACAATATTGGCCATGAAACTATCTGAAAACCACACTATGGCTTCATACCAAGCTGCAAGAGCTCCCAAGTCTTGCTAGTCAAATTTGGCGAACATCAGTTTGGGTGTGTGAGAGGTGAGGAGGAGGTTCTAGTCTAGCAGGAGATCCTCACTCTTCTGAAAGATAGGAGAAAGTGGCCTCTACTGAAGGGTCTCACTCTTTTTAAGGTTAAAAGTCCAGACAAATGTTTTTGTTTTGTGCTTATGGTACTGTTGGAGATGTGGACACTCTTTCAGAAAACCTCACCTAAAACATGTAGTCCAACATCAGTTCTATAAAATGGCACAGAAACTGACTCGTGTTAGCGCCTTGCCTTCAGCTAGGTCCTCTTGATCTATCCATCATTTTTTTCTTCTAATAGATACTAGTCATATAATTGATCTTTCGGTTTTTGAATTGTGCGGTTCAGTTCAGGTTGTTTTACCAGGTTGGCAATTCAAACCCGATTTCCTACATCAGTTAACATATCTAAATGATGTATTTCACCGATTAAACCAATTTGCATAGAAAGTTTCAATTTTACAAATCAAACCTGAATTCCATTTCCCCAAAATTCGACATAAATAGTGAATATCAGGACAAAACAATTTTAGAATTCTAATTTGATAATCATACTTCATAAAAAATACCAACAAAAAATTCCATTCTAAGGATAAAAAAAGCACACCTTATGTCCAAATTTTCTCCTTCGCTTCTCATTTGCTCTCATATTGCCCTTTGCTTAATCGCTTTCCCTCTTTGATTTCTTCATGGAAGGCACTGCCAAACCTGACTATGCCACCTACCTGAAGATCTCCACGAATGACTACAATTCCACCATTGACGGACTGAAATAGTAGCATTGCAGACATCCATCGTCCAATGAGGAAGAGGGAGAGGAGCAGAGGGAAGTGATAGCAGAGAATAATGGTGTGTGTGAGAGAGAGAGAGAGAGAGAGAGTAAATGGGATTCGTGAGTAGGATAGGTTTTACAGTATATTAGGACAAATAGGGACAGCGCTGGAATTTCAAAACAGAGGTTATTTGATGGCCTAAACAGTGAGTAAATTATGGCTTCAAGAGTAAATTGAAGGCTAATAGGTAGGGGAAGGGATTAGGGTTGATTTGAGGATGATTAGATGGAGTTTTGAGGTTGAAAAATGCACTTTGAGAGGGCTGTAAATAATAATTCGAGAATTACAAATTGAACATAAAAGAAGAAGAAAGGAGAACAAGAAGATAGGTCTAAGCATCACACCTAGATTCCATAGGCATTACGCCTAGGGTTTGATTGCATCACACAATCCATAAAGAAGCTTCAAAACTCTTTTTAACTTTTTATAAAAATATCAACTCTCTTGAATTAGAGGCATTACATGGCTTTATATAGACTTTAGAGACTTCCTAAACCAGCTAGAACTAAAATAGGAAACTATCAAAATATCTTTGACTTCTAAAACTAATTTAAGACTAAATAAGAAACAAAAACAAAGACTAATTAAATAACTTGACTCACAAGACGACCCATGGGCGACCCCTACAGCCCATGTAGGCAAATATAAAATTACCAAAATACCCCTTGCCTAAAAATCCTAGAAACATAAAAATAATCACCAAATAAAACTATAATAATATTAGAAACATGATTATGGTTCCTATCGATTTCTCTTTGAAACCATTCAAATTTCCAAATATCGCTGCTTCTTTAAATTTACTCTTCTTTGAGCTTCTTATATTCCGCATCATTCTCCCTTGGTTGGAAAAAACTGGATCACTAGTTTTGAAGTGTTGAAGTATAAGTATTCACAAGCTTCGAAAGTGCATCCATGGCTTCATCTTAAAATCTTTAAGTTGTTGACACCTTTTATTTGTTGGAGACAGGAACAAAAATTTTGAGAAATTTATCTTGTCCTTCATGATATTAAATATGTCGGGAATGACAAAATCAATAGAAGGAATTGAAACATTCTTGAATTGATCCAAATCTTGGACTGCAAAATTCATTCCATGCATTATGTTCTTGTTTGACTCTATTGGAGAGAATTTAGGCAGCAAATTGGTGACTTGTAAAGCCATATTTTGCTCAGCACTAGTATCTGGTTGTGTCAATTCTTCAGTCCCTATAGCGTCCATAGCATCTAATTCCTCGCTTTGGACTCTAGCCTTTACTTGAGTAATAACTAGATCTTCTTGAGGTGCTTTTGGATCATCAATAAGTGCCTTGCTATCCTTCAAAATCTGGCCATCTTTCGTTTTGGGCAAACTCTTATTGTTTTCTTTCGCTTTTGACTTCAGTTGTGCATCTTTGACAATAATTTTTGATTTTAGTGCTACTTGAGATGCATGTCTCACACAATTTTGTGGTTGCAGCAATCCTCCTTTTGTAGTAGGCTCCAAAATTGTAGATGTCTCCCTAAATTTTATGAAAAACTCAAATTGCATAGCCGTTTCAATAGCATCTTCGAGATCTTCCAAATATGCATGAGACATTTCTTCTTTAATTACCGATCTCAACCCACTTTTGAAACGAGCAATAGTCATCTGTTCACTTTCTACCACTCCAGATTTGATAAATAATTCCTTATATTTTCTTGCATAAACAATCACACATATCACCTTGCTTAAGAGTATGCAATTGATCAAGAAAATCATCTTGAAGATCCCTTAGATGAATATGTTATCTAAGAAGCGCTTTACATTCTTCCCAAGTCAATCCACTTGTATTGGATCTCCCACAATTTGAAAACATCATGGCGAAACCTTAAGCTCTGATACCAAACTAATGCAGGACAAATAGGGACAGCGCTGGATTTTCGAAACAGAGGTTATTTGATGGCCTAAACAGTGAGTAAATTATGGTTTCAAGAGTAAATTGAAGGCTAATAGGTAGGGGAAGGGATTAGGGTTGATTTGAGGGTTGATTAGATGGAGTTTTTGAGGTTGAAAAATGTATTTTTAGAGGGCTGTAAATAGTAATCCGAGAATAGCAAATTGAACATAAAAGAAGAAGAAAGGAGAAGAAGAAGATAGGTCTAGGCATCACACCTAGATTCCATAGGCATCACACCTAGGGTTTGATTGCTCCACACAATCCATAAAGAAGCGTCAAAGCTCTAACTTTTTATAAAAATATAAACTCTCTTGAATTAGAGGCATTACATGGCTTTATATAGACTTTAGAGACTTCCTAAACAAGCTAAAATTAAAATAGGAAACTATCAAAATATCTCTGACTTCCGAAACTAATTTAAGACTAAAGCCTTGTTTGGCAAGTGGCTTTTTTAGCTAAAAAGTCACTAAAAAAATCAAAAAGCTAACAACCCATATCAAAAAGTCAAAGATTCTCTTCTCTCTACTTTTTGCACATCTTTTCGTAAAAAGCCAAAAAGTCATCCGAAACATACTAGTTTTTTTTACATCACATTTTAGTCAAAAAGTCAAAAAGTTATTAAAAAAGCATGTTCCCAAACGAGGCCTAAATAAGAAACAAAAACAAAGACTAATTAAATAACTTGACTCACAAGACAACCCATGGGCGACCCCTACAGCCCATGTAAAAACAAAGACTAATTAAATAACTTGACTCACAAGACGACTCATGGACGACCCCTACAACCCATGTAGGCAAATATAAAATTACCAAAATATCCCTCGCCTAAAAATCCTAGAAACATAAAATAATCATAAAATAAAACTATAATATTATTAGAAATATGATTATGTATGGTTCCTATCGATTTCTCTTTGAAACCATTTCAATTTCGAAATATCACCGCTTTTAAATTTATTCTTTTTTGAGCTTCTTATATTCCGCATCATTGATGAGTGTGACACTTATTGCTCGTCTGCCAACATCCCTCCATATACTAGGCCTATAACATTTGTCTTCCAAGAAGAGAACTTTATCTTGCCTAAGATGGATTATACCCCTTCCATGTTGCTCTTGGATTAGAAAATTTCCATCTTCCCCATATTTGATTTACAATGAGTTTGAAAAGTATTCTGTGAATAAACGCCTTTAATAGCATCAGATTCAATTACCTCATATAGCGATTCCGGTTTTGACCCGACTCTTGTGGTATCCCGGACTCGGGTTTAATGCTTTCATGTTGTTGTCTATCTCTTGTTCCCCTTGTATCTCTTTGGAATTGGCCTTGGGTTGTTGTGGTTGCGTTTGGGACAGGTTGGTTGCTTGTTTTTTCCAAACCTCGTTGCCTAGATTTTTGCTCCTTCGCTTGAGTGGCCATTCTTGCGCTCGAGCGGGCTGTGTATATTTTGGTCCTCCGCTCGAGTGGCTTTTCTCGCGCTCGAGCGAGATTTGCAAACTCTCAGTACTTTGCATGTCTACAAAAGTGCTAGAGGGATGTCTTTCATGCTCAAGCGGCGTTTCCTACGCTCGAGCGGGTTGGCGCTCGAGCGTCCTTTCTTGAGCTCGAGCGGCTAGTCTGTTGTCTGCAAAAATACTGGAAGTATGTATTCCACGCTCGAGTGGGTCCTTTCTTGCGCTCGAGCAGAACAAAACTTTGTGTCTGATGCTCGAGCGTAAACTCTTCCGCTCAAGCAGACTGTGCATATATCAAATCACGAAAAGCAGTTTTTACATCGCTTTTTCATATCTTTTCATCCAAAACCCTAAAGTTGAGAGGCTCTCTCTCTAAAACTCACATTCTCTCTATACTTCCACCTAGATCTAGTGATCTCTCCATCTTACTTCCTTTGATAAAAAGATAGAACTTCTCAAGGTCTTCCTTTTGATCCGATTGAAGTTGGATTTCGGCACTTTTGGAGTTCCATCCTTGCTTGGCTCATCTTTTCTCTTTGAGGTAGGGATTTTTTACACTTTGTTATGAGTTTTAACTTAGTTATTAGTGATTGTGTAACAATGGTGGGTTTTGGGGATATTTTGAACGAACTTAGGATTTGGGTATAAAATGGAAAGAGGGCTTTTTGGTGAATGAGGGGAAAATGATTGTGAGGTTTGAAAATGATGTTATATGGTGTCAAAATAGATGATTTTGGTACTTGGTTGAGATTTGGAAAAAAAAACGGAGTTTGTCCTAGAATGAGTATTGTATTTATGTTGTATAAATAAATGAAAATTGATGTTGTAAACTTAGAATTGGACAAGTATTGAGATGGATGGTGAAATTGAATAAATTATATGTCTTGAGAATAAATATCTGTTTAGAAATATTTGTATTGGGCTATCAGTGAAGGATAACTTTGGTTGTTGTAGAAATTGCATGTGGATTAGGTGAATTGAAACTATCCCATGGTTGATTATCATTGAATATGATCATGTTGTAAATACATTGTATATGTATGTTTATTTGGGAGTGGAAAGGGGATGTACTCCATGTGTGATTATGTATTTATATACATTGCATATGTGTATTTGTTTGGGAAGAGAAATGGGATGGACTCCATTATAATTAAGTTGGCCGGAGTATCCTGGGTGAAAGTCCCGAAATCTATACATGGGTGCCGATCCCGCAGACAAAATATCCGTAAAATGGGAAGATTGAAATCTATACATGGGTGCCAATTCCGCAGACGAAATATCCGTAAAATGGCAATTGGAAGTGTTATGTGTTGATTGTGAAATTGTTAGATGATTGAGTTGTAGTCTCATTTAGATCATTTGGAAGATAATGGAAATTGACTCATGCATTGAAATGAATTGGAGGAAAATGAATTAGAATAAGGAATTGGTATTCTAAGGCAATATAGTATGAATGTTTTATCTTGGGCATTGTATATGCACGTATAATTATATCTTTGTTAAATCACATATATTGTGTTAGATTATTCCTACTGGGCTGTGGCTCACCCTATTTGGGAAAAACATTTTCAGGTAATGATGGCATGCCTCCATCAAGGCAATAGCATTGGAGGGATCTTTAGGAAGCAAGAGCTTCTTGTTTCGTTATATTTTGTATAGCCTAGGGCTTTAATTGTAAGGGCTAGTCTCACTTTTGTTGTAACCAAGCCAAGGCTTGGAAAGGTGTAAGCCCAAAGGACATTTGTTTACGATTGGACTCTTTTGTATTATGAGCTTCATGAAATGAAAAGGGTGTTTATACGCTGATTAATGTTGTTGTATGTATGCTTCCGGGATGTATTTATCTTATTATTTTGAGGGTGTTACACCTCAACCAATAAAGTATTAAATCATTCTACAACTCAATGCATTTGCAACATGGTTTTGTGAACTATCCTCATGCTTAAGGACAAAATTGTAAGCTTCAATGCTTGCACCACAACATAAAATTCTACATTAATACAATTTCCTTGCGGCATTAACTTCTTGCTTAAAATGCAATAGGGGGTTACTCCGTTGGCTAAGATTCTACCAAACTGACTTGAGAAACATCACATTCCACTTCAAGTGCTAGGTTGAAATCCTCCCCATTGCAGGCAGGAAATGGAGATCTCTACATCATAATCAATGATTGTGAAAGAGCCACATTAATACATCAGTATTTTAAAACTCATATTGACCTGGCAATTTATAGACTCTAAATTTTGAATTTTGATGATGGTCCACAAACTAGACCTAGGTGGTGGCCTCTCTTCTTCCTTATGGAATGAGTTTATCTCTACTTTTTTGGACATTGAAGCCTGTATATCATATCCTTAACTGAATCGTAGCTCCTTTTGCAAGTTTTTGCACTTCCTATGCAAGGGCTGCCACTTGCTGGGTCAAATCTACTAAAAAGTGTAAATTTTTGTCAAGCTGCCCTCTCCTTGCCTTGAAGTATAAAAGCAGTTTCTAAGGACTTGAAACTTACTTTAATGTAAAAAAGCAACAAAGAGAAAAAAAATAGAAAAATAAACACAGTAGAGTATTGAGAAAAAGACTCGATAATTCACCGAAGCAAGCATCAATAGCAGTAGATGAACAAAAATCCCGAAGTGGCTGTTTTTCTAACAATCTCTATACATGCTAACAATTGAGTACCAAATCCTTATTTTGTCACCCTTATGAGTACCATTAAATCCATGAGTACAATTACAAAATCCTTTTCCGTTAATCCTATATGGTAAAAACATAATAAAGCACTCACTTAACACTACAAGAATTTTCACTTTTGGCGACTAAATTTTTAGTCACCAAAAGTCATATTTTAGTCGCCTATAGTCTTTCGCGACTAAATTTTTTGGTCGGAAAATTAGTAGCCAACAAGTAGTTGGGAAATATAATTGCCGACTAAACCTAATTTAGTCGCCAATAGGTTTGAAAATTAATTAAATAAATACATTTTTGCCGACCAATTTTTTTGTCGCCAAAAGCCAATTATTTAGTGGCCGAAAAATTTTTAGCTACTAAATTTTTTAGTTGCCAAAAGCAAATACTAGTGTTTTGGCTACTAAATTTTAGTTGCCTAATACTATTTCTTTTGGCTACTAAAATTTTAGTCGCCAAATACTATTTCTTTTGGCTACTAAAAATTTAGTCGCCTAAACTTCAACATTTTTTGCTACTAAAAATTTAGTCGCCTAAACTACGACATTTTTGGCTACTAAATTTTTAGTCGCCAAAAGTCATATTTATTCTTCAACTTTTGTTTTTAGCTACAAAATATTTTAGTCACCAAATGTTTGATTTTCTTTTGGCTACAAAACTTTTAGTAGCCAAAGGTTTGATTTTCTTTTAGCTACAAAACATTTAGTAGCCAAATGGTTGTTTTTCTTTTGCCTACAAAAAATTTAGTAGCCAAATGTTTGATTTTCTTTTGGCTACTAAACTTTTAGCAGCCAAATTTTTTTTTTTTTTTTTCCCTTTTTATTGGCTACAAAACGTTCAGTCAGCAAAAACATGATATTATGTTTTATTGCTAATATTATAATGTGTCCATAACCTGTCTGTATTCCATTCAACCTGTAATACGTATATAAATAAAATGATACATAAATTATCAATCATTCCACAATCTGCATCCGTATACAAAAAATAAGTTACTTTAACTGTCCAAGTACATACAAATGAACTATTGTCCAAACTGAAATAATAATTTCATACAACATATTCAATCATACAAAAAGTAAAGCCCTCCATATACAAAAATTACATTTACTATACTATGTGAAATGACCATTTGGCATGGTACAAATTACTATCATAATCTGTACCACGACAAAAGGTGATGTATGTACCAAGCCAAAAATACATTTATGTACCACGACAAAAAATCAATTTAGTGGACGGCGTCAAAAGGTGATCTATCTACCATGCCAATAATTATCTGTTCGCTGCCAATAGTTTTCTGTATCAGGAATAGTTAACTACACAAAAGTTGGAGACGACAAAAGTATTATATTACTTCTATACAAAAGTACAATTTCTTCTCCATACACCAAAATATCTCTGCAAGTCCACGCAACGAAGTCATCAACAAAAAACAAAAACATTAGAATTAGACCAAAAAATGCCCAACTTCATGAATGAATTTGGGAACAAGTGACAAATAAAAATAAGTGAGAAGCAACCTTCCATGATGAATCAATTATCAGTCATTGTACAGTCTTTCTAAAGTCTTTTGTTATAAGGAACATTCTTAAATGCAGAACAATCATTACTAAATCTTTCATTAGTAATATACAACTAATGTAACAATCTTCTATTTGTATGCAACATGTATCCAAATTCTGTGGCTAAACCAATATCAAAACCCAATATGAATAGAAAGTATTCTTTTTACCAACTTCCTCATTATTTGTTTGCAAAAGGCACTTGAATCATTAGATTGGATATAAAACCATCGGTGCTTATTAATATATGTTAGTGCCATTTCAGAGAGGATATTAGAACATGTGATAAAATTAATAACACGTGTGTGTGCGTTCACAAAATTAGCAAGTTTAAAACATTCCGTCAGTTGTCACAAGTCCTATTTGTAATGGGAAAGCTGCCTGTGAGAGTCAGACGGAGGTTCGGGGGATGTTTTGAAGTTTCGCTCCCGAAACGCCCTTTTGGACTAAGTTTTGGGCGTATTTGGCTCTAAATCCCAACCTATAGGTCCGAATAACATTCCGTCAGTTGTCACAAGTCATATTTGGCATGGGAAAACTGTTCGTTTCGGCCACACGGAGGTTCGGGGGCTGTTTTGATTTTCGCCCCGAAATGACCTTTTTCGACTAAGTTTTGGGTGTATTCATCTCTAAATCCTAACCTATAGGTCCGAATAACATTCCGTCAGTTGTCACAAGTCATATTTGGGATGGGGAAACTGTTTGTTTCTGCCACATGGAGGTTCGGGGGCTGTTTTGAATTTTCGCCCCCGAAACGCCCTTTTTCGAATAAGTTTTGGGCGTATTCGGTTCTAAATCTCAACCTATAGGTCCGAATAACATTCCGTCAGTTGTCACAAGTCTTATTTGGCATGGGGAAGCTGCTCGTGTCGGCCACACGGAGGTTCGGGGGCTGTTTTGAATTTTCGCCTCCGAAACGCCCTTTTTCGACTAAGTTTTGGGCGTGTTCGTCTCTAAATCCCAACCTATAGGTCCGAATAACATTCCGTCAGTTGTCACAAGTCATATTTGGCATGGGGAAACTGTTCATTTCAGCCACACGGAGGTTCAGGGGCTGTTTTGAATTTTCACCTCTGAAACGCCCTTTTTCGACTAAGTTTTGGGCGTATTTGTCTCTAAATCCCAACCTATAGGTCCGAATAACATTCCGTCAGTTGTCACAAGTCATATTTGGCATGGGGAAATTGTTCGTTTCGGCCACACGGAGGTTTGGGGGCTGTTTTGAATTTTCGCCCCCGAAACGCCCTTTTTCGACTAAGTTTTGGGCGTATTCGGCTCTAAATCCCAACTTATAGGTCCGAATAACATTCCGTCAGTTGTCACAAGTCTTATTTGGCATGGGGAAGCTGCCCGTGTCGGCCGCACGGAGGTTCGGGGGCTGTTTTGAATTTTCGCCTCCGAAACGCCCTTTTTTGGCTAAGTTTTGGGCGTATTCGTCTCTAAATCCCAACCTATAGGTCCGAATAACATTCCGTTAGTTGTTACAAGTCTTATTTGGCATGGGGAAGCTGCCCGTGTCGGCCACACGGAGGTTCGGGGGCTGTTTTGAATTTTCGCCCCCGAAACGCCCTTTTTCGACTAAGTTTTGGGCGTATTCGGTTCTAAATCCCAACTTATAGGTCTGAATAATATTCCGTCAGTTGTCACAAGTCATATTTGGCATGGGGAAACTGTTCGTTTCGGCCACATGGAGGTTCGGGGGCTGTTTTGAATTTTTGCCCCCGAAACGCCCTTTTTCGACTAAGTTTTGGGCGTATTCGTCTCTAAATCTCAACCTATAGGTCCGAATAACATTCCGTCAGTTGTCACAAGTCATATTTGGCATGGGGAAATTGTTCGTTTCGGCCACACGGAGGTTCAGGGGCTGTTTGGAATTTTCGCCCCTGAAATGCCCTTTTTCGACTAATTTTGGGCGTATTCGGCTCTAAATCCCAACCTATAGGTCCGAATAACATTCCGTCAGATGTCACAAGTCTTATTTGGCATGGGGAAGCTGCCCGTGTCGGCCACACGGACGTTCGGGGGCTGTTTTGAATTTTCGCCCCCGAAACGCCCTTTTTCGACTAAGTTTTGGGCGTATTTGTCTCTAAATCCCAACCTATAGGTCCGAATAACATTCCGTCAGTTGTCACAAGTCATATTTGGCATGGGAAAACTGTTTGTTTCAGCCACACGGAAGTTCGGGGGCTGTTTTGAAGTTTCGCCCTCAAAACGCCCTTTTTCGATTAAGTCGTGGACGTATTCGGCTCTAACTCTCTACCTACGAGTCTGAATTATGTTCCGTCAGTTGTCACAAGTGCTATTTGTCATGGCGAAGATATCCGTGTGAGCCACACGGTCGTTCGGGGGCTGTTTTGATTTTTTGCTCTCGAAACGCCCTTTTTCGACTAAGTTTAAGACATATTTGGCTCTAACTTCCAATTTACAGGTCCGAATTACATTCCGTCAGTTGTCACAAGTCCTATTTGTCATGGGGAAGCTGTCCGTGAGAGCCACACGGTGGTTTGGAGGCTGTTTTGAATTTTAGCCCCCGGAACGCCCTTTTCCAACTAAGTTTAAGGCGCTTTCGGGTCCAACTCCCAACCTATGGGTCTTAATTACATTCCGTCAGTTGTCACAGGTCCTATTTGTCAAGGGGAAGCTGTCCGTGAGAGTCACACGGTGGTTCGGGGGCTGTTTTGAATTTTCACCCTCGGAACGCCCTTTTTCGACTACGTTTAGCGCGTATTCGGCTTTAACTCCCAACCTATGGGTCCAAATTACATTTCGTCAGTTGTCACAAATCCTATTTGTCATGGGGAAGCTGTCCGTGAGAGTCACATGGTGGTTCGGGGGCTGTTTTGAATTTTCGCCCCCGAAACGCCATTTTTCGACTACACAAATCCAATTTATTATCCTTTTAAGACAGCAACTAAAAGGTATAATTGGGAAAATAGAAAGAAAAAGAAAACTCAATCTATCAATTGAAATAAAAATAACAATAAAAAAGAAACATAATATCATTCATGGCTAAATAAATTAGAGCCTAACAAACAATTTGAACAATGGCATGATGAGGCATGATGAGGTTGTCAATCGAAAGAAAAATGTTGATTCAATTGATGTCATAGCCTCCTCTGCAGTCTGCACATATTTCAAGAACTTCAGTCCTAAGATCATTCTATCAACAACTCTTCTGTACTCATAATTATACCAATGCCAAGGTGAGTATTCATGCTCGCATATCTTGCAGTACCCGTCAAGTTCTTATTTTCTCTGCATTTTATATGATGAAGTCATATTTAAAGAGAGAATAAGATGGTAATAGTTATTTATTTAGCTATACTAAATCCAATAAGGGTAATAATAAAAGAACCCAAGGTGGAGGAGGAAGAAAGACAAGTAAATCAGGATGACTGGACATATCATATCAGGTAGGATCTGAGCCAGTGCAATATCAAACCCTTCCAATACGAAAGCGAGAAAAATGATGGAAACAAGTAACAAGGGATGAAAGAAAAAAAAGTGCAATCCAAAACCTGATTTGCACGCCTCCCTAAACCCATAAGGAAATTGTCTGGCTTAATATCTCGATGCAAGAATAACTTGGAATGAACAAATTCAACCCGGTTGATCTGAAAATAATATGATTTCCAGATAACAATTAAACAAAGTTTGTTCATTGTTATTATAACACATTGGATGCAATGAAAAAATTGTTACCATCTGATCCGCAAGCATAAGAACAGTTTTTAGAGACAGCTTCCTACTACAAAAGTTAAACAAGTCTTCAAGATTAGGCCCTAGTAAATCCATCACAAGGACATTATAGTCTCCTTCAACACCAAACCATCTCACATTTGGAATTCCAGCTGCCAAAATTTGGGGAAAATACCAACTTATAAGGATCCCAAATAAAGGAGTAATATGGGCTCTTTTCCTAATATAAGGACAACAAAAATTCATCAATTAGAGCATTAACCATCACCATCAAAGTTCCACAAGATACTACCAGAAGCAATTCAAGCACGTAAGAAGACACAATAAATCAAACTAGAGATAAATCCAAAGAAATTGCACAAGTCAAACACTAGCAGCCGTAGTTCACATCTAAGTTATGCCATACCAATGATCTTGCATGATAATAACTAGCTAAAGTGGCAATTTGATAGAGTACTAAAATGTGGGTGCATAACATCTGTCTTCAATGTGTGCCAAAAAAAAAAAACATGCACACAAGCACACACAAAAACAAGCTCCCAATCGATGCCCAACAAAGCAAGTGAGTGGTAGCACCATTCACACTTTCCCTTTTTATTATAGCAAATGCCTCTATATTTCAACTAAGTATGATGGTATCAAAAGAATTGCATATAAGATCTTGATAACTGGAAAACCATCAAGAATTTCCTAAACCAAACTAAAGTAGATGTTATGTCAACAACTACAAATGCAAACACTTAGATTCTCATCTGAATATAAAATGATTTCATTTGGATTGGAGTACACCAACTAGGTATCAAAAAGCAATGCTAAAAATTATGTGTCATTGAACTGGGTCACATGCACCCCAAACACACACACACTCACAATAACAACAACAACAACAACAACAACAGTAGCAGCTATGTTGCCTACATCACATTGCCAAAACACACAAAACACCATCCACTGATCAAGAAACATCTAATTTCCTCAAAGCTTGGTACTTGTGCAATTGACCACCAAAAAACCCAGGTTTCACAGTAATCCTAATGGCCAGCTAAACAATTCCAGTTATAGGCAAGCTGGCTTTCAACAAACCAAATTCTGTACTCACACAACTACTTGGTATGTTCATCAGAAAATTACTTGGTATGTTCATCAGAAAACTGCAATTCTGTACTCACACAACTCTTCTCCTCATCTGTCAAGCTTTTTGTATTCAAGAAACTTCACTCGGAGATTAATAAATCATGGACTCATGATGCTATCATTAAGATGTTGGAAAAATGGCGTGCTATGTTATTATCTGCATACCTTTAAGTAATATTCTATGCTCAAATCAAAGGAACTAATGTTTCTTCTCTTCCCTTTTTTTCCTTCTCTTCATTTGTAATACTTTGTGGAGAATAGTTTCATAAAAATAAAACTGTCAACTATCAATTTGTTTTCTTCCTGATTGCCTCTCAACATTCATCCTCTCTCCCAAAAAAAATTAAAAAAATAATAAGAACTCCATCCCTACCAAACTTAGTTATTGGATATTTGAAATGTACCCTCAAATGATACAAAGATTATACACATTTAAAAAGTATTGGATTTTTTGAAAAAATAAATATTAACATGGCTTCAAAAAGAGGGAACACCATATTGTTGTTCTCTCTTTCTATATTAGTATAGATATATAATCAAAATACTTTTAGAAAAATGGTAGGTCACTTAAAATATTATAGTCAAAAAAATACTAAGACAAGCTACCAAACAAGGTATAACCCACATGAATAGCTTTTAACACTAGTGGAAATAGGGGGCTTCAAACTGATGAATGTTCTTAATCATGCATACCTCAGCAAATTCATAATGTTAGTGCTCAGATTAGGTCTGTTGTAAGCTTAGCCAGCTTGTCATCTCCCAGATTAAGTGAGATGGGTTACTATCGTTGTGGATGTTTTTTCAGAGGGGATTCCCTTCTTGTAATGTAACTATTGGCTATGTTTTAACACTCAAAACATTTCCTTTCATGATTTAAGTTGCAAAAAATTATGATAAAGAGCAGTTCAAATCAATGTTTTAGATGGAAAAAAATGCCCATAAGATATATCAGTTCTCTAAACAAATATCTGGTCCGTTTAGCCTATGTCAATGAACTTGCAGCTGTGCTTGAATTTTTCTTTTCTTTCTTTGTGTGTGTGTGTGTGTGTGTGTGTGTGTAAAAGTAACAACATCAGAATAAAGAGGTTTTCTACCAAAATATGCTACACCTGTGGGCAACACCATTTCATTTAAGGAAAAACAGAAATAACTGACAGTTTATACAGTATATGCACACAGGGACACTACTTCCAACAAGGTTTCTAAAGTAACTATCACAACCCAGATAACATCAATGGAAGCTTACCAGAAACAAATAAACAAAATGAGATTCATTGCACATACCCAATCCTTACCAGACAAACTAATTTTGACCACACAGGCTATTTATTTAAACTCAGCAGCCATCTCCTTTTGCTTCAACTCTAATGCCATATGCCAACCTTGCCATATTTGTTTTAACTACCCAGTACCAAAATTACGGACCCAATGCACAAAACGTTTTTGGGAAGGCTGTATTAAATTTTCGTCATAAATACCAATGTATTATACCTAACAAACCTAATGTCTCTTGTTATGGTATACCCAATGCGTAGTATTGTTCAGTGAATATGTAAATCTAAGTGTGTATAAGTGTTAGTATGAGACGAATGAAATTCTTCTTACCAAATATGACGATGCCCGTCTGAAACAGTGTTGATAGTCGTAAAACCACAGAGTTCAAATGATTTAGTTGTTCTTGTTGCGCCTCCCTTGCTTTTTTTCCTTCTTTTACTTCTTTCATCAACTCCTCTCTCTCCCTCGTCATCTCTTCACGATCTCTCTGGCACTCTTCTTTCTCCTTCATCAAATTTTCTTGAAGAACGTCAATCTCAGATCGCATTGCCTCCATTTGTTTGTCACGAGATCGTGCCGCACTATCAGATGGCGAATAGGGTCGTGGGCCTATCCCAAATCCACGCAAGTAATTCTTTCTCTGTCCAAGCACTTGCCGTGAGAGTTCCTCATGTGTCAATGGGATCCCCGCATCCGTGGCTGTCGCTTGTAGATTCACCATCGCATCCTGTCATTACCAAAACAAGTAGACTATTCAACAACGGCACAAAGAATCACATGCAATTTTCTGCTAAGATAGGCATTAATATTACAACCGTAGGCGAAAAAAGTTTACTCCTTACATGTAGCTCACCACATTTGGGATCAATCCATTCATTTGTTTTCTTCGATTTGTGTGATTTCGAATAAAATTCCAGAAAATCCAACTCCCCATTTTCATCTGCCTGTTAGTTTCAAATAACAAAATTAATTCGTCACAATAGTAACAATGACTTTCATCTTACATGTGTAAGTGTTGGCAAATCTGCTCCAAATGTATGTAACTCACCATGAGCGACATTGCTATTGGAAAGGAGCGAGATCCACTGGTGTGATTGTATGGCAGCAAACTCCGATTTGCTTTACCAGCTTTAGAGCGTTTCTAAAACAAAAATTATTCAAGAATTAGTACATATCAACGCGTAATACACAAATAAAACAATAGGGCCGTTTATATTTGTTTGTTACCAAATCAGATTCATCCTTCCAAGCAACATCAATCATGTGTTTCCAATCATCCGAGCAAACTCCTTTAGGCGGATGACTATATGGGTCATCAAAACCCTCTTCTACAAGTTTTTCGTAGTGTTGCTTCAGGGTGTACCTCCAGTCCTTGTACAAGAGATAGGCCTTCGTATCAATGATCTCTTGAGCTTGTTGATTAGTATGGAAATCCTCACCAATTTCAAACGTGTCCTGCAAGCATAAGTGTGTGACGTATTACAGAAATGGAATGCCGCAAAACATAATGTACATAATGGAGACATTTAGTTTAAGGTCCGAACTTACTAGCACAGCCTGTACTACAGCATCTTTGATACTCTGATCAATTTTCTTCCATGACTTCACTCCCTTAAGGGGGCACAACCGCCTTATCTGCAAGCCCAACTCATTTGTGGCAGGCGTGGCATTCCCTCCAGTGAGTGCATTAAGCATGCGATTGACATATACATGTAGCTTCTCCCCTTTTTTTCTCGTAAGCCTTTTTCGCACTCCTTTTTCGACTGTAGGACCACATACATGATTTGAGTTACTTTTCCTTGGTCAAGAAGGGGTAACAAGTGTAAGGCTTTCACATGCAATTAGTTCGCCAAACATATAATGAACAATAATTAATACTAAATTTAACAATCATCTAAGCAAATTTTGTAAGGGATTTGAATTTTGTAAGACATGCAAGAACTTGTTCTTCTAGATGACATAAAATCCATTGCTTCAGTCAAGTAAAGTGATCTTTAGGGGCCGAAACACACCTACAAAACTACAATGGTCTTACCTATGCCGTGCACCTGTGTCTCTTCCACACATGTTTGTGTGTCATCCGGCGGTTGTGTCTCATCGGATAAAGTCTGTGGTGTGACAACGACAGGTGCAAATGTTCCCGAGGGTGATGCTATGGGGTCAGTTGCTGTTTTCTTACGCCGCCCTGTTTTCATCCCAGGAACCATGCTTGTACCTGGAAAGTACAAGCAAGCAAACATGATATATTAAGTAAACGCATCACATGCATCATCGATATTATGAGGACATGAATTGATATACACAAACCAATGGACTGTGATCCAAGATCTGTGACCACACTTCGGATCGGACAAGACTCGTTCTCACTATTATCAAGTTTTGGATTTATAAATCTTGATACATTACTCAAATCGAATGAGTTTTTAAGATAATGGATGCAAAAGTTTCGATATTGAGCAATGAGCATCACAACTAGGATATTCAACCTTTATAATGAATAGTTATAAACTATATTACATGGACTGGGGTAGGGGTGTCGGGTGTGAGTATGTATGTAGAGGTCTGACACAATGATGTGTTGTGTCAGATATGTGAAGCCCAAGTGAGTTGATGACATCCGTGTGTGAAGGTTCACAATATCAAAGTACGATACCCATCTATACTTCTAATATGTAAAAAACCAAAAAAAAAAACTAGTGTAGTATCTATTGAATATGATGTGTTATCAAGCGAAGTGAGTTGATGACATCCTATTAGTGTTGTGGTTCACCATATCAACAGATGTGGACATATATATTCTTCTGATATGTTAAAAACTAGTAAATATTGGGACTATTGGCTTCAAATCAACTCGCTTCACCAACGAAACCTTTTTGACAATCACCACCTCCATTGTAATTTGGCTAATAAATAACAGATTTAATTCACATCTAACCATCACAATGTCAATAGTTAAAAAGTCACAATAACAAGGATAAGCTTAATTTGGCATAGCCTTAGAGATGAGGATTATGAACACAACAATTCTTATTAGTTGAGCAGCGTGTTAATCCAATCAAACATGAAAAACAAGTCCTTAGACGATTCATCTTAGCAAGGCTCAATCATATACAATTTGATACAAACATTTTATTAAGTAATGATCTCTAGAGTTCTATATGTTCTCTCATTTATCAAATTAATGCAATCCATCCCCAATTTTAGAGCCTGCCACTTCTCTTTGTTGGTGTTTATTATGCATAGAAGATATTGTTTGCATATGGAGGCAAGGCGATAAAAAGTGTATATAAGCACAATGTATGTTGATCAAAGTTAGTATAACATGATATAGCCGTCATATGGAGACTGAAAATGATAACTTCTCCCACTGTAAAACTTAAAATCTAACACTAAAACATTTAATGAAAACTCCGATCTGAGAGGCTCGAATCGGTTTGTTATTCATATTTGATAATGTTCACTGAACCATAAGACCACCTATTTTACAAGAATTAGTCAAATTGATTATACCCAAAACCTTATAAAAGTACAGCTCCAAACCAGATTCTATTTGCCCCATATATATATATATATATATATCTTCCCCAATCTATCTGCTAGTTTACAAAATAAGATAGTCAAAGGCACAATGTATCAAACACCCAGAAATTGAAACCCTAAAACAAGTAAGGTGCAATTTTTGAAATATCTGCAATTTTTTAATCATCAATAAATCTGCAATAAATCTACAATTTTTGAATCACAAGTAAGGATTTCTTTGAATCATCAATAAATCTGCAATTTTTGAAATATATATAATAAAAAAAACAAAAACAAAAACAAAAACTGCACATATATATATACATATGTATGTATACTGTGATATCCCTGTTCCGTAACATGTTAATTGGTCCTTAATATGAGCATGATTATGTGTTTAATATGATTTTGTGAGCCATTATGTGAAAATATGTGATTTTGAATTTCTATCTGTTCACCGTAGGAATATCTGTTTGATTGTCTGCTTTGGAAATTAAATTGAAGGCCTTATCGGCCACAGAACCCGAAATTGATTGCGCCATTGTGATTAGCGTAATTTTTAGAGCCTATGGTGAAATTTGATTGGAAATTGATTCAGATCAGAATTAATTGATGAATTAGTGCCCAATTATTTATTATTATTAAATTGGAATTAGTGGGGTTTGTTGTAGTAAGGCACTACACCCTCTATTCTCTCTTTATAACTTCCTTTGGCTGATTTGAACTCAAAAATAGAGAGAGGGCCGGCTATAGAGAGAGAGAGGGAGAGAATTGTGTAATCTTGGCTCAAGGCTTGGGGAATTTGAAGATTAAACTCAAGAAATTGCTATAGTTTGGAAGATTGAACTCTTAGGTAAGTGAATTCATGAGTTTAATGTTGTAAATTGTGAATTCAAGTTCGATTAATGGGCAAGAACATGAATTAGTTTGATTATAAGGAAATTGAGTTGTATTTGTTGAATTTGAAGTCAATAGATGCATGCATGTAGGGAATTACTATGAATTTCCATATTTGAGCACAATGTGTATGATCCATGTTGAATTTTTGGTTTAAGTCCATAAATTGGATCACCTCTTCACCAATTAAGTTGAGGATATTGTGTATATTTGACATGCAAGTGCAAATCATGGGAGTTTGAGTCTTGCATGTTTGAATTTAGTGTGTTGGTGATGAGTTTAAGTCAATTTGGGACATGCATGTGTTTGATTTGTGAAATTGAGCTCCATTGTGTTGTAATTTGGTGTTGGTACCATGTTGGTATATGATTATGTGAAGTTTGGGCCAAAAGCATGCATTTAGAGCCATTGAATGTCGAATTGGAGCTCAAGAACATGTATGTCCGCTCGAGCGGGGAAACCGCCGCTTGAGCGTGAATTTCGTGCTCCCAGTATTTTTTTTTGCAGACTTGGATGTCCGCTCGAGCAGGTAAGTTCACGCTCGAGTGGGGAACTATGTAGACAGACCTTCAGCTCGAGCGCCAGACTTCACGCTCGAGCGTAATTTTGATGCATCCAGCACTTTTTGCAGACATGGTGTCTGCTCGGGCGGGGTAATTTCACGCTCGAGCGGGGATCCATGTAGTGAGGCCTTCCGCTTGAGCGCTAGACTTCAAGCTCGAGCGTAAATTTGATGCAACCAGTACTTTTGCAGGCCTCAAGGGTATGCTCGAGCGGGGAAGTCCACGCTCGAGCGGGGACCCTGTTTTCTAAAATTTTGAAAAGACATTCTGTGTTTCATTTTCTGTTCTCTTTCACTTCCAAGTACTCTTAGGCATGCATTGAGCATTGTAATTGAGTTAAAGAGATAAGAATGAAGCCTAAAGAGGAAAATGTGAATTTAGAACAGATCGAATTGTTTGTGACCCTTTTGTGTTCATGGAATGTGTAGGGTCGAGCTCCAGGACAAACCAACCAACCGATCACTGTGAGTAATATCTTAACAGAGATATCTGAAATATGTTGTTGCCCAATTGCTTACTTCTATATAAGTTTTTTAAGTTCATTGATTCGATTGGTGGACAATGTTTGCTATACCAAATGAGTGGGCCAGAGGCCAGTCTGATCTGAATAATAGAATGAATGGGCCAGAGGCCGTTTTGACATGAATGAATGGGCCGGAGGCCGTTTTGACATGAATGGATGGGCCGGAGGCCGTTTTGACATGAATGAATGGGCCGGAGGCCATTTTGACATGAATGAATGGGCCAGAGGCCGTTTCGACATGAACGAATGAATGGGCCAAAGGCCAGTTTGTCATTTGAATGGGCCAAAGGCCGTTTTGACACAAATGAAAGTTTGAATGGGTTAAAGGCCAGTTTGTTTGGGACCGCAGTCACTTGACCTAAATTGTGTATATATGTTAAATAGAAATATGAATTGGGCCTAAGGCCGTTTGAAGCATGTTGTTCCACATATCGTTTGTATAACTTCTGCATTTGATATTATTCACTGGGCTATCGCCCACGCTCATTCATGTGTTTGTAGGTGAGCCAAGAGAAGTCCAAACCCAGCCCCAGTGAAGTCTGTGTGGAACAACAAAGGTTTTGAAGAGTCAGCCCTTGCGTCTTATGCACAAGACCCGTCTTCACCTTTTTGTCATTCTGTTTTATTTTGTCATGTGGGCGAAGTCTTTGTATATGTTGTATATAGTCGTGATGGGTTGACTTAGACTTATATGATCATGTATGTACAGAACCTTATGTAGTACATATTTTGTTGTGAGTTATTAATATGCATATGTATGGTTTGTTATGATGTGCCATGTAAGCACAGCTCTATGGACAAAGTTTTAAATTGCTTCCGTTTGGCCCCCATTAACTCTGTTATTAATCGATTGGTTTGGTTTGAGGCCGAAGGTAATCTCACGATTACTGGCCGGTTATGTCCTTAACCCACGGGGGCAGGTTCGGGTCATGACATATACAGAACAAGTATAGATTGTGGAAGAACGAAAAATAGACTGTAGGAGAGAGCTTGAGCGAGAGAGCGAGGGACAGACGCACAGACAGAGTGAGAAGCAGAGCGCGAAAGCGAGAGAGAGCGAACCTGTGATGTGCGGCTGCGACGGTGGTGCTTTGCGCCGGTGGCGGTGGCGGTGGCGGTGGCCGTCGCAATGTTGCCCGTATAGTAGGCTACAGTGAGGGGGGTTGATTTGTGTGAGATTTGGTGAGGTGTGTGTTCGATACACTGTTGTGAAGTTGTATACAATATACGGGTAGAGCAACGCGCGCGCACCAATAAAAGAGGCGCGGGTTTTCTTATTTCAACCTTTTAGCGACTATATTATATTTTAGTCGAGAAAGGAATCAATAATGCCGACTATAATGTTTGGTAGCGAAATAGAAGTCAATAGCGACTAAAATCTTGGTCGCTAAACGTCATCTTTGGCGACTAAATCATATTTTAGTCAGGAAATAGCAGTATTACAAATTAATTTAATTTTTTTCAGTGTAAAATGTATGAAAACGACGACTAACAAATTATTTAGTTGCGAAAAAGTTGAATTTTGCCGACTAAATCAAAATTTAGTCGCCAATTATGAATTTTTATTGACTAAAATAATTTAGTAGCTACATATTTGAACCAATGGCGACAAATTAATTTTTAGTCGCCGAATATTATACTTTTGGCGACTAAAAATGTTTTAGTCGCCAAAATTAGTCGGCAAAGGTGCATTTTTTTGTAGTGTAAATCATCAAACAGAACTCTAATGCTTAAGAATAAGATAAATTAATTGGTCACTTTGTTTGGTCCTGGAACTCCCTTTTAACTCCGGTATGAAAGAATTTGGATTCTCCTTATTTGCTTAAATTTCAATACACACGCTTTGGTAAAATAAGCCTACAATGGGATCGAGTATACTGCCAATCACGTTTGCCACATAGCTGAAACCATCTTCTATAAACCAAGCCAAGCCAAGCCAAGCCAAGCCAAGCCTTAAGTTTCATCAAATGGGGTTGGTTACATAAATCATTTTTCTCCACTTGACTCGATTAATGGTCATTTGGTTAGTCAAATGAAGGAGATTTATATATCTATTTATTATACTCGCCCATGTCAATCTAGGTCTGCCCCTTCCCTTAACACTTCTATTTACCGTCACTGTATTACATCTCTTCATTACTGCCTCTGTTGGCCTCCGTTGTATATGACCAAACCATCTCAATCTATTCTTTCTCAACTTATCTTTTATTGGTGCGCTTCTACCTATTCAAGAATATACTCATTTCTAATTTTGTCTTTTCTAGTCTTGCCACACATCCACCGTAGCATCCTCATCTCAGCAATACTCATCTTATCTACACGTTGTTTCTTAGTTGCCCAACATTCTGTCCCATATAATATCACTGGTCTAATAGCCATTCTATAGAACTTTCCTTCTAGTCTAGTGAGTACTCGTTTATCGCACAATACTCTAGACGCACTCCTCCATATAAGTCACCCTGCCTTAAATTTTATGGATCACATCCACTCTAATCTCTCCAACCGTTGTGATAATCGATCTTAAATAACGAAAATGTTCACTCTTAGGTAGTTATTGGTTCTCAATCTTCACTTCTGCTCTGCTTCCATTGTTATTATTACTAAAGTTACACTATATATTCTGTCTTAATTCTGTTTATCCTAAATCCTTTAGATTCAAGTGAAACCATCTTCTATCCAAAGCTTAAATGGAACATCAAAAAACTTACCGCAAACCAGCACACTAGAGAATTCACTCCTAAATAATTTCATACCAGGGTGACATCTCTTTACAATTGCATACATCTCAACTTCTACAATTCAAGTATGTTTGTCTTACTATATCACGTTAAGTAACTTCCAAACATTTTCTATTATAAGAATTGGTTGGTCTTATATTTCTTACATTTCACCCATGGCGTTGTAATAGACATTATCAAATTTTTCTCATTAATGATTTGACTATAGATAACAAAATGGTACCCTTTTAAAATCTATAGGGTTGTGATATTCATTATTTTTAATTTATGTATGTTTTTGTTATGTTATATTTCATCTATTCGATCATAGTCTTATATATTCAAAACCTCTTAATCTAAAGCTCTTCTCTACTCTTAAAACACTTATTCTACTATAATTTCGTTGATCAATACTTTTAACAATTAACATATCTCATGTGATCTTGTCTTCAACATGCCTAGCCACTTCATTCATTAATTGCAAAGAAAACATTCAATAATTTATAAGCCTGTAACAGTTTCATTTAACCCAAAGATTCACATGCTTGGAGAGTGAACTTTTAGTTGCAATATATGTATATATATTACACAGATATCTACAACATACCCATTTATGTACATTGTATTTACTTATGAAAAAGGTAGTGATTTACAAACAGAATTTATAACTAGAAATTCACTAGTAGAATGACATGGCATGTTAGTTTCTAATGTTTCATAACAAATATCCATCATCATTGTTATTGTTTTATGACGTAATAGTGCCGTGTCATTCTAGTTAGAAATTCTTTTTATGAAGCATTCCCAGCGAAATAAATCACTGTATTTGCTTTGGCCCGCTACCTTGTTATACAAGACTTATTTGACACATTCCAACATCTTTAAAAATATGAAACATACATTCACTTCCAGAAAAAACACCTAGATGTTATGTCCATATGGTTTCCTGAATACTTTACTCATCTTGTGCGAAGTCCAAGTGATTAAACTCTTGACATTGGATTATAGAATTCCATTGGTTGGTGTTGAAGTTGTTACCTTCAGACTGGTTTGTAATACATAAATTTGATTCAGTTCTTTTGTTGCTCCATTGATCATCTGTGTCAGTTAATTTCTTATTGGGTTGGATGAAATTCTCATACTGAGTTCCTTCAGTGGGCTGCTTTCTCTTCTGTCCATGGATCGTACTGTCGAAAGGTGGGACCGAGTATTGTGAATAGTTTGTGTCAGAATAGCCTTCACAGACTGAAGTGGAGGTTTTGCTAGCTTCAAAGCTTATGCTAGAAACTGCGTCCATGGAAGACCCAATGATTAATGGTAACACCGGGCAATCTCTGTACAGAAATTCTCTGCCCATTTCAAGTTTGGCATTTGTACTCGTAGAGCATGGTTCTTCACAAAGTGGTTCATTTCTAGAACCAAATTGATCTTCCAAACTGTTCCTTGTACTGTTTTTCTGCCGAACTCGGCAGAGAACCCAATTATCCAACTGTTAAGAAGAAAAGCATTTCGATCAATTTCTGCTTAGTGTAAAAAAATAGAAAAATTATCAATATTCTTTTGCTGGTATTGAGTTGATATATAAAATGTGTATTGTGTCTGCATGTGTTATTGGAAACTCATGAGAAGAGGAGCTGCTTAGACCTTGTTGTAGACTATGCCAATGCAAGAAGTGGCATGAAAGGTTAAGGCCTCATGTTGGATCCAGTGATTCATAAGAACATCCACTTCTTGTTAACACTCCATTCATTTGCGCTGGTGTTTGGCATAATGGTAAATGAAAGTCAACGGAAATGTTTCCGTGGTCAACGGAAAACAAGCCTATTTGGGCGGAAAATGTTTTCCGGACTAACGGCATACCAGTGGCACTGCACTACTGCTGCTACCATCACCTTCACCACCACCATCGCCACTGCGGTCACAACCGCGCTCCACCACCACCACTAATACAACCATTAGTACATTAGTTTTAAGGATGCAGCCAAACATAGGAAAGTGTTTTCTCTGAAAGTTTTCCGCTAAAGCAAATGAAAGCTAGATATCATGCAAACCTCACCCTCATGCATCCTTTTTGCTTGGAAGTCAACATCGTTGCTTCGGGCAATTTGTACTCCTGCATGTTCCAGTCCATCTTGACTCCTCTTGGAGGGCGTCCTCTATAGAACACCAGAACTTTTTTCACTCCAATTATCCGTGCTCCGCATGAACTGCGAATTGCTTTATCAGTTCCTGTAGCCTTCCAATAACCTGAAGCTGCCATCCTATTAGGCCTCACTCCGTTGGGGTACTTCTTATCCCTTGGGGTGAAGAAGTACCATTCCTCCTCGCCAACCAAAGCTTTCCCTGTGTAAAAGAGAATTTTTTTTTTCTTTTCTTTTTCGCTTAGTAAGTTTGACCATCAAAAGAATAAAAGAAGATTTCAAGAGCAAAGTGTTGGGTGCAACAACACGGACTTGGTAACTCCCAACGGTTGCACTTGTAGAGATCAACTTCAGCAATAATAGCTGCTGGCTGTGAACTTGTGGTTGCTTTGTTTCTCAACGGGTGCACGATGAGCTCCTCGTCGGTTGGGTGGAACCTAAAACCAGGTGGAAGTTGAATATTTGATTGAAGAGGGCTTTGTTCATTTTTGTTGATGGTGGAACCTAGGATGAATTAACTACCGATATTATCGAGTGAGGTCGATGTGACTTAGAGAGCACAGTGTACTGGTTAGATATGTTGTACTCTCATGCAGATTAGGGCATTGATGTTGGCTAATAAAATAGGATTAAATCAATTACATGCGGTGGTTCTATGAAATAGAAAGGAAAGCAACCCTTTGTCTTAACTAGTGACTTATTTGTGTGGACAATGATGGGTCTTTGTATATACCATATTTAGAAGTGTGAGATAGTATTGTAGCCTCTTGCTAGAATTATGACCAGTATAATGATTGTGGAGATTCAATATGAAGTCTGCTAATTGAATGGCTTGGATCATCTAAGTATAACCAATCTATGACTGATTTTGACTTGGCGCAGCATGGAAGTAATGTGTGTGAAATGTGATAACGTGGTTAGGTTGCATTATGCTTCCATAGATATAAAAATTGAATGGCTTGAATTATGACCAGTATGATGAGCCAGGCTCTTTGTGACATTTATTTAGTTTTGTGGGAAATATTTTTCAGTGGGATTGAAGTACCATGTTTGTTTTTCAGATTTGATCAGAAATTTGATGGCTAGCCTTGATTTATTCTCTTATGTTACATATATGAACTGACTGATCAAACATCTTCCTGAGAGAACTAGGAGTTATTTTCTGCATTCTTTGGTCAAACATCCATTAAAAAGCAGGCATTGAGGAGGAAGTTTCCGAACCAACATGGCTAGCCTGTTGGCCAAGAGTCTCTATACCTCGCTAGGATGTACGAGGTTTGACTCTTCTCACCTTTTGTTTGAGTCATTTTTTCGTTATGTTTGTTTGGAGTTTTTTGGTATTTGTTTAGTTTGATGAGCTTGTTGTATGATTGTGGCTACATGTTAGACTTTATTTTTCCAGTTTGATGTAATTTTCTTGTTATTTATCTCCTCCTACCTATTGACCAAAAATAAAGAAGAAAAGAGTTTCTGTTGGTATTGATTTGATGCGAAATGATAGGTTGTATAAAAGCAGCTGGCTTGAATTAGCCTCGGCAATACTTGTGATTTGTAAAATATTTCAAAATTGAAAGCTTCAAAATAATTTGCTTTAAATTCAATTATTGGATTCATCAAAATAATATTTTCAGAGCATATGGAGAGGGTTTGATCCTTTTAATGCCAACATAGCAAGATATGAATAAATCACCTTATGATTATTATTATTATTGTTATTTGTTATATATATATATTTTTCCCTACTCGTATAGAATAAAATATAGTCAATAGAAAATTAAAGCTAATTAAAAGTGAGGAGTTGATAACTGGATTAACCCCCAGTTTGATTACAAAAATAAGAAAAATATTAAACATAATATTTTCTTTATACAAAAAAAAAAAAAAAAAAACCTTGTAAACAATCATGAACCGCAAAATGATAGATTTTATGTTTTTCAATGGATGAATATTATTTTATATATATAAAAAATTCAATAAATAAATTTATTACTCCCTCCGTCCCAAAATATTAGTCCCTTATTTCATTTTTCATTGTCCCAAAATATTAGTCTCTCTTCAAAAATTAAGTACAAAAATAATATAAATTTTCTATTTTACCCTTATTTTAAATTAATAAACAATATAAAAAGTACAATTATGACATTGATATTCTCAAAAAATATATTATCAAAAGGGTAATTTTAAAAAATCAACTTTTTTAAAGTGTAATAATTGTACTACCAAAAAAAGTTAGATTTTCCAAAAGGGACTATTATTTTGGGACAGAGGGAGTATGTTTGTTGTCTGTACAAGGTTCCGGACAGATGCTGTCCATACAAAATTCCAAAAGGAAGAACCGTGTCGAAAACCTGCTGTGAAGTTAAACTGGAGAAAAACTACTTTTTCGAAAACTACAAAATCTTTTGATACCCTTTGATTTTGTATGCAAATGAAATGAACCGTGTGAGGTTATAATGTGTAGGGCTGCAAACGAACTAAACAGTTAATGAACAACACAACTTAGCTCGTTTAAAGTTCATTTGAATTTAACTCATTTATTAAGTAGACAATTTCAAATCAAATTTTTATACTCATTTAGTGTTGAGTTGAGATTGTGTAGACTCAAACTCAACTAGATTAAGCTTGTGAATATAGTTACATAAATTAATATTTATTTTTAATGATATATCAAATATATTTTATGTCTATTTGTGTTTGGTGTTTGTACAAATTTAAATATTTGATTGATAAAATTGATTAATAACATGTTTTTTAGGATGCTCATAATGTTTTCTTTTTTCTCTTAATGTGCATTATAGTTTAGTGTTCTTTTTATTTATTTTTTAAAAATATTCTTTTTGAACTTGAGTTTGGCTCTTTTATATGATCAAGTTGACTTGAACTGAGCTCAAGCTCAAGCTCGGGTTTTTAAGTTTGTTGAGCTCATCTTGAGCTTGAGTTTGACAATTTTTAGCGAGCCGAACTCGAATACTTCAAAATATATCTCAATTTAATTTGACTCGACTCGATCCACTTAGACAAGAAACGTGTTGTGAGATTGTTCATACCAATGCTTCCATGTCATGTTCTGTAGATATGAACGTTGAACCCTAAGGGAGGTTTTGTTTGGGAGTCTTGAAAAGATGTAGATGTTCTTTGGGGGTTCGAAATCTTGGCGTTTAGCAGAGTCTTTGCATTTTACTAGTAATGATGAAATTGTTTTTGAGGTTGGTTTGACAAGGTCAGTGTGTTAGGTGCTGTTTGGTGCAAGTTAGGATATGTTTTTTAGAGTTTGTTAGTGTTTGGTGCAATTTTGCTAATAAATTGTGAGGTAAAAAAATATTTTAAAAAGCTAGAAAAAAAAAACCTGAATCCGAGTAGGGATTGTTTTTAGCTTTTGCTCTTAGATTTGTAAACCAACAGATTATAGTAATTTAGCTATATATTGTTTTACAAAATAAAGAGAGAAAAAATGCCTTCTATGTATATTGTTTTTTTTTTTGTTTTTTGGACAATTACAAAAGAAATCCCAAGATTTGAGTCTTTTAACAAAATAAATCATGAGTTTTTAATTTTATCAATTTAAATTCTAATATTTTGATTTGTTTTCAATTTAAACCATTCATCTATTTTTATTGAGTAAAATCAATGGAAAAAAAAATATTTTAGTCATTAAACTCAATATAAGTATATATAAAATGTCTAAAATATTATTTTTATTTGAGTTTAATGATTAAAATATTATTTTTTTAGTTGTTTTTACTTAATAAAAGTAGACAAATGGTTTAGATTGAAAATAAATTAAAAATTAAGGATTTAAATTGACAAAATTAAAAGTTTAGAGTTTATTCTGATATAATTGTCCCTTTTTTTTAATTTATTTTTTATGGTAATGCATTAATTTATAGTATAAATCTGGTTTTTACTTAAACTCAATATAAGTATACATAAAATGTCTAAAATATTATTTTTATTTGAGTTTAATGATTAAAATATTATTTTTTTAGTTGTTTTTACTTAATAAAAATAGACAAATGGTTTAGATTGAAAATAAATTAAAAATTAAGGATTTAAATTGACAAAATTAAAAGTTTAGAGTTTATTCTGATATAATTGTCCCTTTGTTTTAATTTATTTTTTATGGTAATGCATTAATTTATAGTATAAATCTGGTTTTTACTGAACCCTGCCCTAGTTTTGATGTGTAATTGTGTAACCTCTTGAAGAAGAGATGTTAAATGGGTTTCTCACTTGCAAGGAAATCTTCTAGACTTGGCTATTACTAAGAACTATAAGTGAAAAATGGATCATTAACGTTATGGTCCTAGACTTACCAGCTTATCTTTTTTTTTTTAATGTTGTATTTGTGTGGTAGAGATTGAATTGATGTAGTGTGGGGTCTATATATAAATGAATTTGAACCATAGATTGATGTTTTTGGATAAAATTTGGGATAAAAATTCCGAATTCGTAGTATTACTGAAAATGGATAGGTATAGGGCTGAGCCTGGTTCAGACTAAATCACTATTTACAGTTTTATGAAATTTAGAATCAAACTGAATTATGAAAATTTTGGAACTAAGGCATTATTTTGCATAAGCTAAATAAGTGCACTTATTTGGGTCACATCACCGCTTTAGGTTTCTGTACATTTTTTCGTAAAAAATTAAAAAATATATTTATTTAGATCATTTCAAACAATTCTTACTCGAACTTAGAAAATGTAATTTGCTTTGGTTTGGAACAACGATTTTTATATACTTTGTCATTATTTACGATATGATCACAATACGCTCAAAACATAAAACAATGTCACAATTTTATAAACAACTGTTTAAAGGGAAATTTGGTCAAAATTTCCTCGTAATAAAATTTTCATACATTAAGAACAACCAAAAAAATTTCTTGAAAAGTCCATTACACATCACTATTATCAAAATATCGTCTGTGAGTAATTTAATAATTTAAATTTTAAATTCCTATCTAAAAATGAAAATTAAACTTTAAACTATATAACTTTTGATTTAGACATCGCTTTTTAATAAAGTTAATATTTTTAAAATTTTCTCGTCAAGATCTATTAAGTAAGATCTATGAAATTCTTTAAAAAAATTAATAAAATTTTTACCGTTGAAATTAATGTCAACAGTAAAATTTTATACTATCTCACAGTAAAACTTATTGTGAATCAAAGTAAAATTTTACCATAAAATTTATATTTTATTTTGTATTGTCTTCAGAATTAAATTGATTTGAATTTAATATTTTAATGACTTAATTTACGAAATCAAAACTTTAAGATTTTAAACGAAAAAGATGTTAAATTGTAAGGACTATAACTGTAGGTCATGTTTGATTCACAAGACTAATAGTTATAGTATTAATAATCTCATCAAATTAGTGTGGTATTCATTATCCATTTGGATTAGTAGGATAAATTATCCTCTTGTTCATTGTTTGATTTGTATTGGATAAGAAAACATATAAATGTAAAAGTCTTTTTATTTTATTTGTCAACTCAGGATGTATAATCTCACCCATACCCCATTACTAATAATCCTACAAATTTGTTGGATTAATTATCCATTGGATTAATAATTTTGAAACAAAATTTCAAAACAAACATAAGATTATGAAACCTATGGATTAATAATTCAAATTCCATGTTCTAATCCTTTCAATCAAATATGGCCGAAGAGTAATATCAACCTGCAAGCTTATACATGCCACTGCCCATTTTTCAATCAATCAACCCACATTAAGATTAAAAGCAACTTCATTGAGTCTCCTCTATAATTTATTCAATAATATTAACAATCACTCGTGACATTGGTGCAATTGCACACAGTACACAAATTTCAAATTCACCCATAAATTATTACATGAATAATGATAAAGTAAGTCCAGTTGTACCCACAAAACACAAGGTTTTGCTAGTAGCATCATCAACCCAACAAACAAGAACACACACTACAAAGAGCAAATAGCTTATTCAAATTTAGACAATAGTCCGATAAAATGTAATCGTAACAACTAAATAGTTTGCATAGATATATGAGACCACCTTGTAACATTGGTTGGTTTCTCCAACTTCTTGATCTTCATGGAATTTGAGAAAATCATCCCTCAAAAATCACCTGAGGAAAAAAGCCAAATCTAAATAGTTTATAAAGAAACCAGAGAGAAGAAAAATACTAAAAAAAGAACAAACACATGTTCTCATATATATATATGTGTGTGTGTGCGCGCGCGCGCACATGTTTCTTTTTTCTTTACTTTCTTTTCTTTCGAACTAACAACATGGATGTCTCAAAACATATGCCGTATCTTAGTTAGTTTAGTTAACAAATCCAGAGATGCCCAAAAAAAAGCAAAGCTAAATAGTTATTAGGTCAACCTCAAATGAAGAAGAAAATTATTAGGAAAATCAGAAGGGATAAAAATGCTAAAACAGGAACAAAGCACAAACATATATATTCCATCTATTAGTTTGTACTTTTATTTTAGCATAAATTTATTTCTTTAATTAAAAAGAAGCCTATATACAAACTATTATGTACTATGCTCTGTCTGTTTTGAAGGGGAGCAAAACATCTATGAGAGGTTTTTTGAAAAATGTGTTCAGTGTCCTATATTTGGTTAGGACTCTAAAAATGATGATACTAATGGTCATGGTAGCGGTGGGGTGGGTTGTGATAGTGTTGGTTGGGGTGGTGGCTATGGTAATGGTACTGACAATGGTGGTTATAGTGTGGTTGGTGGGAGAGAGGTGAAAATGGTAACTAGTGGGTCGTTAAGCACACCAAAAATAAAGTCCAAACTGTACCTAAATTCCGCAGAATAATGGCAAGTCTAGGTATCGATCCACAAGGACTAATGTAAAATTCAACTAATTTTAATGGCAAGATTCCTAGATTAATTTAGACGAGAATAATTGATGATAATTAAATTAAAGTGAGAATTAAAATAACAAGTAGAAAATTAAAGGGTAAATTACAAATACACCCTTGATGTTTGCTTAAAGTACAGATTGCCCCATGTAATTTGAAAAATTATAAATACCCTATTTTCAGAATTTTTTATTTAACAGAATTAATTAAAAAAATAAAATTCATAATTGCTCTCCTATACTATAATAAAATTACTTAAATTATTAATTCAAACATATTTTTAACATCATTAAAAATTGTTAATTGACTTGATGATTTATTAATAAAATGAGTGATTTGTTATGAAATTAGAAATCTCAGGGGATGAAATGTAATTTCTAGAACCACAGGGGACGATTGGTATTTTAATCAAATCTCATGGGGTGTGTTTGTAATTTACCCAAAATTTTAAATTAACACTAAATATTAAGATTGAGAATTCGATTTGGGACAAATCCTAGGGCAAAGAATCCACTACTAGTTGCGTAAATAGGGTTTAACATCAACATCTAATTGCAATACGGTTTAAACTACTTAATGTTTCACAACTACATGTTTGAAATATTGATCAAAATGATTGTTGCGTTCAACAAATAGGCACGAATTATCTCACGTAGTACAAATCGTTCGCTATAGACTACGGTAGCAATACGACTTATCTCTCATAGCATGACTCGTCTCATACTTGTTAGGGAAAATATGTGATTCCCCACAAGTAAATCAATCAATGGGAATAAAAACTAATGCGGAAAAATTAAATCAAAGGCAACACAAGAATTTTACGTGGTTCCCTCAATGTGAGGTACGTCCACGGAATCGAAATCCGATTCCACTATCAACCAAATAAGTTTCCAAACGATTACAAACGAGACACGAATGGTCTCACAAAACCACGCTTAGGTGAATTCCAAATAATCACAAATAAACAAGAGGAAAGACCTCACCAAATAGATGAACCAAAATCTTCAGAATCAGAATTGTAGAAGACCCAAAATAATAGACCAAATCAACTTCACCAACCAACCGAATAAGCACACTGATAATACTTCAAAGAACCGAAAAACGAAGCAAAAAAAACTTCCGAAGATCAGCCGGAAAAAACAGTACTAACTCACCCAATTTGATTCCACCAAATATGATGTAAACCTGCTGCTCACACACCAAAACCAAAGGCACCAAATAATCAAATTTTGTGTCTATAGCAACCGCCCCTCTTTTTTCCTTGGAAAAACAACATCAATATTAAGCCACTGCTTCGGCTCACCACAGCACACACAAAACAATATATATATATATATATATATTTATTGTGAATCTAGGTTTTTATCAAAACCCTAGTTGTATCCAAATTGGATTGGGTCTCCACAAATTAAATATAATATATAAAAATATATTATAATTAATACTAAACCAAATTAAATTCTTTTTCCAAAACCAATTGGGTCCCACACTCCAATAAGGAGGTATACCCAACAATTCTCCCCCTACCGACTTAGGTGGAGACATCAACCATACCCGCCAAAGTTCGACACTTTAAATGTTTGTCCCTCGACAAAGTCTTAGTCAACATATCTGAAATATTATCATCTGTGTGAACCTTTTCGAGTTGCAACAATTTCGAATCTAACACATCACGAATCCAATGGTATCTCACATCAATGTGTTTCGATCTCGAATGAAAAGTAGAATTTTTACTCAAGTGAATAGCACTTTGACTATCACAATAAAGCACATACTTTTCTTGCTTCAAACCCAACTCTTGCAAAAATTTCTTCAACCATAACTCTTCTTTGCAAGCTTCTGTAATGGCAATAAATTCAGCTTCGGTAGTTGAGAGAGTAACACATTTTTGTAATTTAGATTGCCATGCCACAGCTCCCCCTGCAAAAGTCATCAAATACCCCGAAGTAGATTTCCTAGAATCAACATCACCAGCCATGTCAGAATCTGTGAACCCATCAAGCATCGGCTTACCATCCCCAAAACACAAACACACCTTCGAAGTCCCTCGAAGATATCTTAGAATCCATTTTACCGCTGCCCAATGTTCTTTACCTAGATTAGAGAGAAACCGACTCACCACACCAACGGCGTGAGCAATATCCGGCCTTGTACAAACCATGGCGTACATCAAAGAACCAACTGCTGAAGCATAAGGAACTTTCAACATCTCTTCTTTGTCTTTCTCACTTGTAGGACATTGATTCGAACTAAGTTTGAAGTGACCCGCAAGTGGACAACCAACCGACTTTGCTTTATCCATGTTGAACCTCTCAAGAACTTTCTCAATGTAGCTCTCTTGAGACAACCAAATCAGCCCCTTTTTGCGATCACGAACAATTTTCATACCAAGTATTTACTTTGTCGGTCCCAAATCTTTCATGGCAAAAGACTTGCTCAACTCCAATTTCAACCTGTTAATCATGGTAGAATCTTGACCCACAATTAACATGTCATCAACATAAAGCAAAAGAATAATAAATTTGCCATCCGGGAAATTTTTCACAAACACACAATGGTCCGAAGTGGTTTTAGAAAAACCATTATTCATCATGAAAGAGTCAAATTTTTTTTACCATTGCCGTGGAGCTTGCTTGAGACCATACAAACTTTTCTTCAATTTGCAAACAAATTTCTCTTTCCCTTTCTCCACAAAACCTTCTGGTTGCTCCATGTAAATTTCTTCTTCAAGATCACCATGAAGAAATGCGGTCTTCACATCAAGTTGCTCAACTTCAAGGTTCATACTTGCAGCCATGCCAAGTACAACCCGAATAGAAGACATCTTTACAACCGGCGAGAAAATCTCATCAAAGTCAATGCCTTTCTTTTGCCCAAAGCCTTTCACAACAAGACGTGCTTTGTACCTCAGATTCTTCCTATCATTCTTGAATTTGAAAACCCACTTATTCTTCAGAATTTTCCTCCCCTTAGGGAACTTCACTAAGTCATAAGTCTGGTTTTCAAGCAAGGAATTCATCTCCTCTTCCATGGCCTTTTTCCAATCATCTTTCTTTGCATACTCAATTGCTTCTTGGTAGCTCTCCGGCTCCCCTTGATCGGAAATCAACACAAATTCATTGGGAGGATACTTTCTTGAAGGTTGTCGGTCCCTTGTAGATTTTCTTAACTCAAGTTGTGGTGGCGGTTCTTGAGTTGGATGCTCTTCCTCAATTTCTGGCTGAACTTCATTAGGATTAGCATCATTCTCTACATCTTCAATAGGTGGCTGCACATCTCCCCCATTTTCATCATCAACTGAAGATGAAGGAGATGGATCTATGTCAATGAGATCACTAGTTTTTGGCTCCGGTTGATCACCTTTGCCAAAGTCTTCAATTGTTTGGTCTTCAAGAAACACAACATCACGACTTCGAATGACTTTCTTGTCGACCGGATCCCACAATCTATACCCGAACTCATCACGTCCATAGCCAAGAAAAATGCATTGTCTTGACTTACTATCAAGCTTGGACCTCTCATCCTTTGGAATGTGAACAAAAGCTCGGCAACCAAACACTCTCAAGTGCTCATAAGACACATCTTTGCCAGTCCAAACTCTTTCAGGAACATCACAATTCAAAGGATAGCAAGGAGATAAATTGATCACGTCAACCGCTGTACTCATTGCCTCACCCCAAAAGGATCTTGGCAATTTAGCTTGTGAAAGCAAACACCTTGTTCTTTCCACAATGGTGCGGTTCATCCTCTCGGCAACGCCATTTTGTTGAGGAGTCTTTTTAACTGTCATTTGGTGCCGAATACCTTGGCTGCGACAATACTCATCAAATGGCCCAATGTATTCACCACCATTGTTTGTTCGGATGCACTTCAATTTCTACCCTGTTTCTGTTTCAACCATGGCCTGAAAATGCTTAAATACTTCTAGAACTTGATCTTTAGTTTTTAGTAGAAAAGCCCAAACTTTCCTTGAATAATCATCAATGAAAGTAACAAAATAAAGTGCACCACCATGTGTTCTAACTTTTAAAGGACCACAAACATCCGAATGAATCAACTCCAAAACATTTTCTTTTCTAGAAGCAACATTTTTATAAAAAGAAACTCTATGTTGTTTACCCGCCAAACAATGAACACAAGTTTTAAGATGTGTACCTTTCAAACCGGGTAGAAGCTCTTTCTTGAACAAAACTTGTAGCCCCTTTTCACTCATATGGCCAAGCCGCTTGTGCCACAATTCGGTAGAAGTATCATCTTCAAGTGCATTGACAACACCTTTACAAATTTTTCCTTGCATCGAATAAAGTGTATGAGTCTTCTTGCACTTAGCCACCACCAAAGAACCCTTTGTGAGCTTCCATATTCCATCACCAAATTTGTTGTTGAAGCCTTCATCATCTAGCTTCCCAGTAGAGATCAAATTAAGGCGAATGTCGGGAACATGCCTCACATCTTTAAGCAACAACTTGCAGCCCAAATTTGTTTCCAAGCAAACATCACTCATACCAATAATCTTGGACAAACCTTCATTACCCATTCGAACAGAACCATAATCTCCTTCGGTGTAGGTAGTGAAGAAATCAACTCGAGAAGTCACATGAAAAGAAGCACCGGAATCAATCACCCAATTGCTCTCTTGGTCCACAAAATTGATACAATCATCTTCACAAACGACCATGAGATCATCGGTAGTAACTGCCGTTGTATCTTCTTGCTTCTTATTCATACTTTTGTCACGCCTTTTCTCCTTATTCTTGAGCTTTCGGCATTCTCGCTTCATGTGCCCTTTCTCATGGCAATAGTAACACTCAATGTCTTTCTTTGAAAAAGAACCATCTTTTGATTTGTTACTATCACCCTCAATGAGTCCATACAAATCTTTACAAAATAATAGGTCATCTATTTTAGTTTGCCAAGTTACCCAATTGCTTCCATTGAAGCTAGACATACGACCCACATTCCCCTCCATTGATTTACACAAATAAATAAACTCAAATAAACCGTAAGCTCTGATACCAGTTGTTAGGGAAAATATGTGATTCCCCACAAGTAAATCAATTAATGGGAATAAAAACTAATGCGGAAAAATTAAATCAAAGGCAACACAAGAATTTTACGTGGTTCCCTCAATGTGAGGTACGTCCACGGGATCGAAATCCGATTCCACTATCAACCAAATAAGTTTCCAAACGATTACAAACGAGACACGAATGGTCTCGCAAAACCACCCTTAGGTGAATTCCAAATAATCACAAATAAACAAGAGAAAAGACCTCACCAAATAGATGAACCAAAATATTCAGAATCAGAATTGTAGAAGACCCAAAATAATAGACCAAATCAACTTCACCAACCAACCGAATAAGAACACTGATAATACTTCAAAGAACCGAATAACGAAGCAAAAAAAACTTCCGAAGATCAGCCGGAAAAAACAGTACTAACTCACCCAATTTGATTCCACAAAATATGATGTAAACCTGCTGCTCACACACCAAAACCAAAGGCACCAAATAATCAAATTTTGTGTCTATAGCAGCCGCCCCTCTTTTTTCCTTGGAAAAACAACATCAATATTAAGCCACTGCTTTAGCTCACCACAGCACACACAAAACATATATATATATATATATATATATTTATTGTGAATCTAGGTTTTTTATCAAAACCCTAGTTGTATCCAAATTGGATTGGGTCTCCACAAATTAAATATAATATATAAAAATATATTATAATTAATACTAAACCAAATTAAATTCTTTTTCCAAAACCAATTGGGTCCCACACTCCAATAAGGTGGTATACCCAACAATACTTTGAGTATAGCACATAGAAAACCATTGTATGCAAAGTATTCAATAATGACAGAAAGTAGAATACTGAAAGGGATAAAAAGAAATTGAAATTAAAACTTCTAAAACATTCATACAACTTGCTCAAACCATTTAAACAATCAAAGCCTAGTTAAAACTCTATTTACATGGCTAGGGCTTCATCAAAACCCTAGAAAGAGAAGCCTAACCGCTCATGAAGGAATAAAAAGATGATGAAGAAGCCGCCGTGGAAGACCTCCAATCCTTCAACTCCAAAACTCCAAAACCCTAGCCTCCTTTGCCTCTTTTTTTTTAGAGAATTTTTGAACCCTAGAACAACTTTCTTTTCCTCATCTTATACTTTTCCAGCAAAATAGGTGATTTTAGAAAAAACGCGCATGAAAATTGACGTGGCCGCACGTGCGGGAAAGGCCGCACGTACAGGAAAGGCTTAGCATGTGCGGCAAAAACCCTTTGCACGAACGGATAAGGTAGTTCGTTTTGATCTTTGGGAAGGGGGCCGCACGTTTAGGAATGACCCTCCGCACGTGTGGTGTCTGCTTTTCAACTAAAGTATCACTTTTTGGTTCATTTGGTACTTCAAACACATCCAACCTGATTTACATCAAACACTAGTAAAATGTACAAAGTTGCATAAAAAAAAGGGTTAAGAAATGTCAATTATTGGCCTCAATTGTATACATTTCGGCCTCAATTACACTCCCCAACTTACAACTTGCTAGTCATCGAGTAAGGAAACAAAGAAAGAAAGAAATAAAAAACAAAGCAAAATCTAATTACATCCTCTTTGTGGAAAGAATGATTGCATTTAACATATGTTTGAATTGGATAATCCTTTGTGATATGTTAAAGTTGAACATATTGGAATAGGAAGAAGAACATTAACTGATGAAGGGAAATGCTATATGCAAGTAATGCCATTTGTGAGTTTGATTATCATAAATGGCATAACTCATTACCATGGGAGTCATAATTTAAAAAAAAAAAAAAAAAATTTGAGTTATAACCAAATATCACATGAATTATAACCAAACAACTCTTGGATTATAAGTAAAATAATGTCATAACTAATATCACAATGTATCATAACTAACAACACTTCAGATCATAACAAATGACACATAAATCGTAACTAAAAGTGCATATAGTACACACTACCATAAAATTTCCATGCCTAGCATTCCTAAAAAATAAAGTTAATTGGTAAAAACAAGAAGAACCAACATTTTGTGCAATGACATTTTGTGTGTGTGTGTGTGTGTGTGTGTGTGCATCAATAGGATATGTATGCATAAACCTTTCGTCTAAAGAGTTGATAATCTGCAATTGTTAATACCTGACAACGTTGTTAACTGTCATTGTCGTCAAAGGCATCATCATCAACAAGATAGTCAACGTCAAGGTCAAAGTCTATGCCAAAATCCTCATAGTCAACTCCATCCTCATTGCCTATGTAGTAATTAAAGAGAAACTAATGTTAATATTTGGCAATGTTGAAGTAAAAATCAATTTGTTTGTAAAATAATGAACCTAGCCAAATCTTCTGTATTGTAAACAATTGGCGGTGGCATGAAGCATATCTGAAGCAGTGGCGGAGCTAGAATTTTGGCTCAAGCAATAGTAAAGTAAAATGTTATGTCTATATTAGTATTACCCACTCCGCTGCGCTTCGACCCTATCAAACTTAACCCTCATTTCTAATCATGACATTGACTTAGACTGTAATGATCATCTCCAAACAAAATAAACTATTTTATTGAGAGATTTCATCAAAAAAAATAAAAATAAATAAATAATCATTCTACATATTTGTATATATATTTGTCATAGAAGGGGGAAAAATGCCAATAACAACTAACTAGCAAATATTATAAAAAATAATAGAAAACAAACATTTAAAAATAGACTTTATAACATCATAAAGGTGATTTCTATCATAAAATAAACATTTGAATAGTGTAAATTATAAGAACTATTTTGAAATTAAAAAAAAAAAAAGAGAAGAGAGAGTATATAATAAAATTTAGACAGGGCAAATTGAAAGAACTATTTATAAACCTATACTAAAACATAGATTTTAGAAAGTTGAGGGGGGGAGGGGGGCATGTGCCCCTCCTAGACCCATGCTCCCTCCGTCCCTGATGTGAAGAGAGAAATTCTATAATTCACACAATAAAAATGATGTGTATCATATGTTTAATTATTTTGTTCAAAAGAAAAAGGGCAAACTTCACTTTACTCCCCGTAAGTTGGGTTATGTGTGGTCTACCCCTTTAATATTTAGAAATGACCACATAACCTCCTTACGGTTTGTGGATTGAAGTGCACTATTAGGCCCGTTAACAATTTATTAAAAAAGACTAAAATACCCTTGTATTTTCTTCATTTGTTTGAAAGGTAAGTGCATTTTAACCCCTTGTACTTTATTCCATGTGTGATTTGACACCTTGAAATTTGAAAATAAGCATATAAACTTTTTATGTATGCCACATGTTTTACACTTCCTGTTAAGTTGGACGTAATGTTTAACGGTACACTTTAATTCACAAACTACGTGGGGGTTATGTGGTTATTTCCAAACGTTAGGAGGTAAACCGTACATGACTCAAACCATAGGGGGCAAAGTAAAGTTTGCCCAAAACAAAATGTTTAATTATGAATTTTGTGGTTCGTAGTTATAATCAATAGTGATGTTTGTTATGATTTAGGTATGATTCATTCTAGTGTTAGTTATAATTTAGTCATGACTTATCGTAATTGTTACTTTGGTCATGATCGAAATTATCTTAGTTATACCTCAAATGATATTTGGTTTATGACTTATTGTGGTGTTGATTATGGCATATTGTGATTACTATTTTAATTATGACCAATGTGGTCTTTAGTTGTGTCTTAAGTGAATTTTGGTTATGACCCATTGTTTTTTTTTTTTATTATTTTAATTATGACTAAAAGTGATTTAATTATGATATTCGTAATATTAGTACCACAATTATCATAATTTACATATAGTACACACTCTAAAAATAGGTGTGTATTGTGAGAGGGTAATTTATATGGTTAAATTGGGCCGAGCTGGGCAATGGGCCGTTAATGGGCCAAAATAAGAAAGACAGAGTGAAGGGGCCTTTGGAGTTAGTCCGATCCCAAAGCCCGGAAGTTAGACCGGTCCGAGGGAGGCTTAATGATTAGTCCGGTCACAGAAGGCCTTATTTTTAGTCCGGTCTAGAAGAGTACTGCAGATGTTCGATCGCCAAAGTTAGCCCGGTCATGGCATATGGAACCGAGGTATGCTGAGCCCTCTTCAGGACTTGGATTTGGGTTAGTTCGGCTTAACTCTTCTATGGATAGCTCGGTCTTGGCATGTGAAGCCGAGGTAGGAGAAAGGCGAGGAAGAGCCGAACTAACAGTTAGATCGGTCATTCCAGCTAGTCTAGCATGGCAGTGTTATTTCGGTCGTATGGTAATCCGGCCATAGTAAAACCATCTCACTTGGTTTAAGCAGTGAAGGGGGTGTTGAAAGATAAGCATTATCTTTCAGGAGTATGAATCCTAGGAGGACTCTACATGGAGGAGTAAGAGTCCTACTTGGATTGTGCCACACGGAACCTATAAAAGCCCACAAACATCACCTATGGAGAGGTAACGCAACTTTGATTTCCGAGTACACAGAGCTTTTGTCTACTTGTCTATTTTTCTGACTTAGGCATCGGAGAGGTTTCCGGCACACACCCGCCGGCTAGCTCACGTTTGTGTTTTCAGAGAGTAAAGCGACGACGTACGGAGGAGCGCAGACTTGATCAACAGGATTATACGAGAAGATTTATTTCTTTCCCGTACAATTGGCGCCGTCTGTGGAAATTCAGACAAGAACAAAACCTCTTGATCAAGCTTTTCCTCTTTAGAATCAATGGCGCACAACGAAGATTTGCTACAGTCCGCCATCGACGGGCAAACACCAGAGGAGGTGCGAGGCGCGAAGGCCTACCTCTTATCCCTCCTATGGCAGACTTGGAGCCACAAAGACAAAATCCCAGGAGGGATACAAGGGGGAGAAGGCGGACTAACAGCCCTCGTCACTCTCGTTCACAGAGTCCAAAAAGACAAATGCGGAGGATTGATCCTCAAGCTTTGGAGGATCGCATCAAGGAGCAGGACGAATTGATACGACAGATGGCGACGGACATGGAATCTCTAAAGCGCCAGATGAAGGGAAAAAGAGTGGCGACAGGAGAGGGGCACACAAGCAAGACGCCCCCTCGCCACTCGGAAGATCGTATTAGGAATACCACACCCTCACAAGCAGAGAGTAGAAGCCTCAGGACAGGCGATACCCAATCCAGGTCTTCCAGAACTCGTCACTCCAGGTTTGAGAGGACGAGATCTGAAAGGTCGTACACTGAAGGAAGCACCTATTGGCCCTCACATACGCACCAAACGAGATCCAGACAGACGGAGTTGCCCAGATCATCCGACTTACGAACCGTGTGCGAAGAGAAGGCACGATGGAAGGAGGATGCCAGGGCACGCGATCCGCACAGAGTTTCTGCCTTACAGCGGTTGGCTCCTCGGACTCATGGAAGCGTCGAGGTTGGAATGCCAATACCACACCCTGCCTACGAACCAACGGACAAGGCATTAGCAAGGCTGCAGACCTCGCCGTTCGTTCCGGCGATTGAAAACGTGCCCCTACCATCAGGCTTCCTTCAGCCCAAATTCACTACATATGAGGGAAAGACGGACCCCTACTCTCACTTGAGCCACTTTCGCCAGGTCATGGCTGTATACCGGCGAAACGAGACTTTAATGTGCATCCTCTTCCCATCTAGCCTTGGCAACCTAGGCTTGACTTGGTTCGAAAAACTTCCTGAAGGCAGCATAGCCTCCTGGGCGCAATTGGTAGAGGCGTTCGTAACAAGGTTCAGAACAAACACCAAAACCCCGGTGGAGATCGACCAGCTACTCTCCATTGACATGGGCGACAAGGAGACCCTAAGATCCTACAATAGTCGCTATTGGGAGACCTTCAACCAGATTGGGGACTGCCCCACCAATCTCGCCATTGCATAGTATAAAAGAGGCCTTCCAGTCGGGAACAGACTAAGGGACTCAATCACCATGACGCCACCCCTCACCATGGAGGCCCTGATGGAAAGAGTGCATCAGCACATCAGGGTGGAAGAGGATGGCGCCCGGGCTAAAACAAAATCTGGCACAACCGCAATACCAGAGAAAAAGGCCTCAGCAAAGGTCAATGCGGTAGACCGTTCGAGTAGAAACGGACGAGGCAGGCCAGACAACGGAGAAGACCAGGATAAAAGATGGTTGAGGGTCCGCACTGCTATAACCACGGTATTCAAAAAACCGATCTACCGAATTCTAAGTGAAATACGAGATGAGCCTTTCGTCAGATGGCCAGCCAAGCTATGGGAAGCTCAGAAGGACTACGACGAAAGGTCGCGTTGCACCTTCCATAAAGAAAAGGGGCACCGCACTGAGAATTGCACGTCATTAAGGCAGCACCTGGAGGAGTTGGTGGCAGCAGGTCACCTGGATAAGTACATTGAAGGAGGGACGCAACCAGCCCCCCAGGACCACAATAACCCCAACGGGATGCCAATCGACGCCCTACCTCAAGGCATAATCAATGTGATACATGGAGTCTTCGAACCTGAGCGTGTATGCGAGCTCAGAGGGTCAATCAAGAAGGCTGAGCACTTAAGAGAGGTACTCACTGCACAACCTACCATAAAAAAGGGGAAGACAGAGGCCACGAACGTCATGTCTTTTTCAGATAGGGACTTGGCGAGGATATATTGCCATCATAATGATGCCTTGGTTGTCACTCTCCGAGTCAAGGATTTTGACGTCAAGCGGATTTTGATTGACCAGGATAGTTCATGTGAAATAATGTACTACGAAACATTTAAACAATTGAAGTTACAAGATAAAGACTTGGCACCTGCCGTATCTCCCCTGATTGGATTCAACTTAATGCCAGAGTGGCCAGTCGGCAAAATAATTCTTCCAGTTAGAGCAGGAAGCGTAACGAAACAAGTGGAGTTATGGGTATTGAAAGTCCCTTCCACTTACAACATCATCTTGGGCAGAACGTGGCTGCATGCCATGCGATCGGTGGCATCATCCTACCACCCAGTAATGCGGTTCCCCAACGAAACCGGGGTAATTGAAGAGGTCTATGGAGATCAGATTATGTCCAAACAATGCTTTATCACGGTGAATGGCAGCCGCGCTACCAAAGGATATGTTCATTCGGTGGAAGAACCTGAGAGCAATAAACTGTTCGCAGATGTCGGCAAAGCAGCTAATCAAAAAGCGGTGGAAGACTTGGTAGAGGTAAGAATAGATGAAAAGAACCCGGATAAGTTCTTTTTGCTCGGTTCGTCGTTGTCCAGCCCTGAGAGATTAGAGGTCTTGGAATTCTTGACCTCTAACATCGAAGTGTTCGCCTGGACGCCATACGACATGCCAGGCATTGATCCAAACTTCGTCTGTCACCAACTCAATGTCCACCCATTCGCCAGACCAATCATTTAACGCACTCGCAGATCGGCACTCCACCACGCCGAGATAGTGGCAGAAGAAGTAGGAAACCTGCTGGAGGCAGGGGCAATCAGAGAAGTGCACTACCCAAGATGGATCTCCAACACAGTAGTAGTACCAAAAAAGAATGGCAAGTGGCGTGTCTACGTCGACTACAAAACAGTCAACAAGGCATGCCCAAAAGACAGCTTTCCTCTACCACGGATAGATCAACTGGTAGACCTAACGGCAGGGCACAACTGACTTAGCTTTCTGGATGCATACAGAGGCTACCATCAAATCGCCATGCATGAACCAGACCAGGAAGTCACGTCCTTTACAACTCCAAGAGGACTGTATTGCTACAAGGTCATGCCCTTTGGCCTAAAGAACGCAAGGGCGACATTCCAACGGATGGTCACCAAGATGTTTTGAACCATTGTTAGGCAGAACAATGGAGGCTTACATCGACGACATGGTGGTCAAGAGCAAGGATGAGAACAACCATCTCAAGGACCTAGGTGAAATGTTTGAGATCCTGAAAAAGCACAAGTTGCGCCTCAATGCATCCAAGTGTGCATTCGGAGTAGGATCTGGCAAATTCCTAGGCTTCCTGGTAACCAACCGGGGTATAGAGGCAGACCCCTTTCAGATCAAGGCAATTCAGGATCTGGAGAGGCCAAACTCAGTAAAGGAAGTACAGCATCTCACAGGCATGGCAGCTGCGCTCAATCGGTTCATAAGTCGGTCGTCAGACAGACTACGACCATTCTTCCATGCTCTAAAAGCCAAGTTTGAGTGGAATGAAGAATGCGACCGCGCTTTGGAAAACTTGAAAGAATACATGTCTTCTCCACCACTGCTTGTCACCCCAATACCTGGAGAAGAACTCTTCCTGTACCTAGCAGTCTCTCAGCACGCAATTAGCGCAGTGTTGGTCCGTGCGGAAGGAATCCAACATCTGTCCATCTTTTATGTCAGCAAGACATTGCTGGGCGCCGAAACAAGGTACTTGCCACTAGAAAAACTGGCCTTGGCCTTGATGATGGCCTTAAGGAAGTTGACGCACTACTTTCATGCCACACCATAGTCGTCCTCACAGCTTTCCCATTAAAAGCTTTGTTTGAAAGGGCGAACTTCTCTGGGCGAATTTTGAAGTGGGCAGTAGAGTTGGGACAATATGACATCAAGTTCCAACCCAGAACCGCGATAAAGGCTCAAGCTTTGACAGACTTTGTCGCAGAATTCACCCCAGGAAGTCATCATATCTGCCCAATCGACCTGACTAAAACAACCGAACTAGGGATGGAAGTTGACGTCGGAATAACGCAACCCCTGGTGCAAGTTACCCAGTCAGGTCCCAAGGCAAACCAGAGCAAAGTAAGGGAGGAAGAAGCAAACCATGCTACACCAAGTCAAGACTCACCAACAAATAAAGACTTGGTACAATCAGATTGCGAGGGGTACACAGCAGGCATGGATCATGAAGAAGACACCAGCAACACAGAAGACCCCAAGGCATCATCTGATCTCTCCACTTGCTGGAAGTTGTTCGTCGGAGAGATGTGGAAGCTCTTCGTGGATGGAGCATCCAACCGGCATGGAACAGGACTTGGCATAGTCCTCATCTCTCCAGACGGTCTAGTAGTGGAGCAAGCAGTCAATCTAGGCTTTCCAACATCAAACAACAAAGCGGAGTATGAAGCACTTCTTGCAGGCCTCAAAACAGCATTCTACATGAAGGCCACCGAACTAATGGTTTACAACGACTCACAGCTGGTGGTAAACCAAATATCTGGCGACTACGAAGCAAAGGATGACAGGATGGCCAAATACCAAGAGTTGGTCAGAACAGAGATCAAGAAATTTGAAGTAGTGCGGATAGAACAAATCGGCAGGGAGGAAAACAGCAGAGCAGATGAACTAGCAGGTTTCGCCTCAATGGCAGACACTACTATCCCTCATCCGTTGTTGATTGACTACCTACCTAGACCAAGCATTGAAGACCCCGAAGCAGAAGAGGTATGTTGCGCGGAGCTAGGCCCTTCTTGGATGGATCCCATCATCCTGTTCTTAAAAGACGACATCTTACCAGAAGAGAAGAAAGAGGCCAACAGAATAAGAGCGAAGTCGCAGCGATTTTGGCTCTCCCCATCTTTGGCATTGTACAAAAAATCATTCTCAGGACCCTACCTAAAGTGTGTCCACCCCAGCAAAGTGGAAGCATTCTTATTCGAGATACACGAGGGCGTATGCGGAAGCCATCAAGGAGGAAGATCACTAGCATACAGAGCAATTTCACAAGGATATTGGTGGCCATACATGCAAGCAGATTCAGAAAAATATGTCAAAAAGTGCGAGAAGTGTCAGAAGTTTGCACACCAAATACACCAACCTGCCAGAGAATTTCTACCTCTAACTAGCCCATGGCCCTTTGCAATGTGGGGGTTGGACATAGTAGGACCACTTCCAACGGCACCAGGCAACAGGAAGTTCTTTCTGGCAGCAACCGACTACTTCACAAAGTGGGTGGAAGCAGAAGCCTTGGCATCAATCAAGGAAAAAGATGTGAAGAAGTACGTCTGGCAGAATATCATCACTCGGTTTGGCATACCAAAAGCCCTAATATCAGACAACGGCACTCAGTTCGATGGCAGAATCTTTAGGGGCTTTTGTGAAGAGTACAAGATAGAGTTCTACAATTCTACACCGGCATATCCCCAAGCAAATGGTCAGGCGGAAGCATCAAACAAGGTAGTCTTGGATGGATTGAAGAAAAGGTTAGAAAAAGCCAAAGGCAAGTGGGCAGAAGAGCTCCCTCATGTTTTATGGTTTTACCGCACCACACCTCGGCGGTCAACAGGAGAAACTCCATTCTCCTTAGCCTATGGTATGGAAGCAGTAATCCCACTAGAAGTTGGCCTCCCCACAATTCGAAGCGAGAATTTTGATCCAGACTTGAATGGCGAAGCCATAGCATTGAAGCTCGACCTTGCAGAGGAAAGAAGAGACAGAGCGTTAATTCACATTGCCTCATACCAACAAGAGTTATCCAAGAAATACAACAAAACAGTACATTCAAGGCAATTCAAGATCGGGGATTGGGTGCTGCACAAAGTGATAGGAAACACCTTGGTACCGGGAGATGGCAAGTTAGGGCCCAATTGGGAAAGACCTTACAAAGTGGTTGGATTAGCAGGCAAAGGAGCATACCACTTAGAAGATAAGGATGGCAAGACAATTCCCAGGCCATGGAATACTACCAATCTCAAGTTATTTTATTTTTAGCTTTTTTTCTTTTAAATATTTGTAATTCCTCATTTCTCAATAAAACAAGTAGTTTCCTTTTCAGTATAGACGTTTTCTTCTGTAAAAGTTTGTTTTAATAAGTTCGGTAAGTTAGGGGCATTAAAAACACAGTTGGCCGGAATAACCAACTGCGAACCTTCCTAAACCCAGGATAAGGATCCAGGCTGCAGGACGTTTGGTCGGAATAACCAAACACTTTATTCTAGGTTGGCTGGAAAAACCAACTTAGAGGTTGGCTGGATTAAACCAACACCCTTCCTAAGCCCAGGATAAGGATCCAGGCTGCAGGACGTTTGGTCGGAATAAACCAAACACTTTATTCTAGGTTGGCTGGAAAAACCAACTTAAAGGTTGGCTAGATTAAACCAACACCCCTCCTAAGCCCAGGATAAGGATTCAGGCTGCAGGACGTTTTGTCGGAATAACTAAAATATTTTATTCTAGGTTGGTTGGAAAAACCAATTTAGAAGTTGGCTGGATTAAACCAACTCTTATTACTCTTCAGCCGAAGTAAGGGTATGGGCTGAAGAGTGGTTGGCTGGAATAAACCAACTCTTAGTACTCTTCAGCCGAAGTAAATATATCGGCTAAAGAATGGTTGGCTGGATTAAACCAACTCTTGTTACTCTTCAGCCGAAGTAAGGGTATAGGCTGAAGAGTGGTTGGCTGGATTAAACCAACTCCTGGTACTCTTCAGCCGAAGTAAGTACATCGGCTAAAGAGTGGTTGGCTAGTAAACCGTCAGATTGCTCAACTAAGACCGGAATAAGTGTTGAACACAAAAGAAGATTTTTATTGATCAAGTTCAAAACAAATACAAAGGAGGGGCCTCAACCCGGTTACAAGACCAAAAGAAAAGAAAATACAAAATCAGTTAAAGAGATCATCCAGTTCAGCATCCAACTCAATTCTGAGTCCGGTCTCAGCAGGAAGTTCGGTCGTAGCCAGAACTTGGTTGGGCTCGGTTGAAACAAGATGCCCTTGGTTTGGCTCAGCTGGAGGCACGACAATAGTTGCATCAAGTGCTGGGGGATTGGAGATCACTGGAATCGGAGAAATAGACCGGCGACCGGGCTAGGAGTTGCCTTCAGAAGCAGAGTCTTCATCATTAACTTCTTCAAGAAATTGCTTCTGAAGGTCGGCAGCATACTCCGCTAGTGAGCTCGGTATAAAGTATTGTGGAGGATTAAATACCTCGGTTTCAGGCCCATGACCGAGCTCCACCACGGCTCCCCTCCAGCCACACTTGAAGAATAGGTCCTTTGCCGCTTCGCACTGCTTGATGTAAAGAGCTTCGCCCTCCTTGAAACCTCGCAGCTCGGCGTCGTCAGCATTCTTCTTCAGTTGCTCTATCTCGGCGTTTTTCTTGCCTTCAAGTTTGGCAAGCTCACGCAAGTATTTGTCTTTCATCACGGTCAGGGCTCTCTGTTTATCAGCATTAGCCGAGGTAACTAGTCCGCTTAGACGGGCTACCTCGGCCTCTAGCTCGGCCGTCTTCTGGTGGGAGCGTTTCAGCTCGGTGGTTTTTTCTTCAACTTCGGCCAAGGCTTGCCTTGTAGTCTTGCGCAGTTCAAGCACACGCTTATGAGCAATGTGACTCTTCTGCATGGCCTGCAAAAGAATGGAAAAACTTATGAACAAACCGAAATAAGAGTTGTGCAAATTAGAAAGATTAAACAGGAGAAATTACTTACAAGCACCATGGATTTTGTGGCCGAACGGATGGCCTTTAGCTCGGTTAAATTCTTGTGATGTTCCATGTCTGCTGGAAGGCAGACACTCTTGGCAAGATTGAATGCCATCATGTGATCTTTTTCAGCGACAACTGAGTCAGTGACCTGAATATCTCGATTTTGAAAAATCATTTTTGGAGCCCATTTGGAGGAGCTAGCCCGGTCAGAACGCTCCGGCTGAGGGTTCGGTGGAGGGCTTGGTGGAAGAATTGTTTCATTTTCATCGACAAGGCGCTGCTCGGTTGGGGTAGTCCGGGCGCGCTTGCTCGGGCGTAATGAAGAGGGTTGTTGAGTTGGAAGGGCCACCACTGTTTCTTGGGTTTGGTTCGGTGGTGGTACCTCGGCTCAGTTTGTTTCGGTTAAGAGGGCCCTTACTCTATTCCTCTTCGCCATTTCTTCTTCTTCAGTAGTACAGACGAGGTTAATTTGTGGCAAGGTTGGATCCGGTTCAGGGGCGTCCTCTAGCAAAAAGTCAGTTACTCTGGCTTTGCGTCGGCTACTATATCGGTATGTCAGCTCAAAATTCAGAAGCTTGGCCCAACTTTTTTCAGGGTATCGTAGTGCGGCGCGAAGTGTGTCTAGGTTGGGGTAACTGTATAATGACTTAAGGTGGGCTGAATCTGCATAAAGATGACAACTGTTAGTTCGGTTCAGAAATAGGAAACCGAAATAAAAGAGAAGCAGTCAAAGAAACCGAAGTAAGTATACCAGGGGTTCCTTTTTTCCAATTTATACTACGGCCAGGGATCTGGGCTTGGTGATCTTCAAAATTCCCAGATACGCAAAAAAAGTCGTCATCATTCAAGTCTTTGTCTGGTGTGTCTTTTATTATTTTTTCTTGGCAGCGGCGTATTCTTAGGTAATAGACCCAGCCATCTTCTTTTGAGCCTATGGAGTACTGATGGAAGATCTCGGCTAGGCCGAGGTTAATGCCAGCTCGGCGGTTTAGTTCAGCTATACCATTTATTATACGGTATGAGTTTGTGGAAAGCTGGGTTGGGCATATTCTGGTTTGCCTAAGGAATTCACAGAGCAACGGTTGAACATGGAATCTTAGTCCGGTTTCTACTATGGACAGAAGGGTGAAGGGTACAAAACCTTGGTTCCTCTATGGAGTAATATCTTGCTTGGCTAAGGTGAGGTGGACATCGTCAGGGATGTTGTACTCCCTTCGGAATTCGGCCAAACCACCAGGTGTCTCTACTAAGAATCTATACTTCCCCATTTATGTTTTAAGTTATAAATAAATTAAAGCCAAGTGTTAGATCGGTCGAAGATTTGTGCTGAGCAGCTCGGTTGAGCGCTCAAAGGAGTGTCTGGGCAACCTAAGTCTGCAAAAGTGAAAAAAAGAGAACAAAGGTGTTAAGCACAGACCGTTGGACCGTGCTAAAAGAGTAATAAACATATCACGTTTAGCTCGGTTTAAGCAAAGGCTTCGATAGCTCGGTTAGAGCGAGAGGTTTTGTTAGATCGGTTGAGCTTCTAGGGCAGCTTTCTTAGTCCGGTCTAAAACTAAGAATGCTGGTTTAGCCCCGAAGACATAGCTCGGTCGGAATTATGGTTTCCCAGTACACTAATTGCAGACTCAGTTCGGTTTGTTATCTCGGCTAAGGTAAATCAAAAAATGGTTTGGCTTATTGAAACTACTGGTATAAACATAAAGTGCTAGTTCGGTTATGAACTGGCTAGACTTACACCTAACACAAACAGTATCCTAGTTCGGTTGCATCATGATTTTGGATCAAATACAGTGTTCTACATGATATTATGTATATTCAAAAATTCTATTGCTAGGTTTTTCCAGAAATGTACAAGGCAAAGCAAATAGAAAGAAAGTGTTTCACAAAAACACAAACCTAGAGCTGTGGATTAAACGAATGCGAAGACAAGGAAAATAAGAACAGATTTATGATGCTTACCTGATAAAGATCAAAGAGGCAAGAAAATGGAAGTAACGACAACAACAAAAGGACAAAAGCTTCACAGTGCTGAGAATGGGAGTTTCAGAGGCTTGCAAGAGAGAGGAAGGAGATGAGTAGTGTGAGAGTGATTCAAAGATGAAAGGTTTTGGTTTTGGTAAAGGGACCAAAGGCGGGAACTGTTCAAAAAACGCGAGGTACGAGGGCGGTGGGACAGCTGCCTTCAGCCAATCAGAGCATGCCATGTGTCATGGGAAGGAGAAGCGATTCAATTGCTGTGATTGAAGAGACGTTTTGACCAGACAGGTACAGCTCGGCTTAAGTTAGCTCAGCTGGAAAGGCTAAGAAGTTTTTAGCTCGGCTGGAAAGGCTAAAAGAGTTTTTAGTTCGGCTGTAAAGGCTTAAAAGTTTTAGCTCGGATGTTAGCTCGGCTGATAGACAAGTAATCCCTATCATGCTATGCAGATGGAATTAAGGGGCAATTGAGAGGGTAATTTATATGGTTAAATTGGGCCGAGCTGGGCAATGGGCCGTTAATGGGCCAAAATAAGAAAGACAGAGTGAAAGAGCCTTTGGAGTTAGTCCGATCCCAAAGCCCGGAAGTTAGACCGGTCCGAGGAGGCTTAATGATTAGTTCGGTCACAGAAGGCCTTATTTTTAGTCCGGTCTAGAAGAGTACTACAGATGTTTCGATCGCCAGAGTTAGCCCGGTCATGGCATATGGAACCGAGGTATGCTGAGCCCTCTTCAGGACTTGGTTTTGGGTTAGTTCGGCTTAACTCTTCTATGGATAGCTCGGTCTTGGTATGTGAAGCCGAGGTAGGAGAAAGGCGAGGAAGAGCCGAACTAACAGTTAGATCGGTCAATCCAGCTAGTCTAGCATGGCAGTGTTATTTCGGTCGTATGGTAATCCGGCCATGGTAAAACCATCTCACTTGGTTTAAGCAGTGAGGGGGGTGTTGAAAGATAAGCATTATCTTTCAGGAGTATGAATCCTAGGAGGACTCTACATGGAGGAGTAAGAGTCCTACTTGGATTGTGCCACACGGAACCTATAAAAGCCCACAAACATCACCTATGGAGAGGTAACGCAACTTTGATTTCCGAATACACAGAGCTTTTGTCTACTTGTCTATTTTTCTGACTTAGGCATCGGAGAGGTTTCCGGCACACACCCGCCGGCTAGCTCACGTGTAATAACCCTCATCACTGATCACCGATTAATTACCGATTACTGCTAAACTGAGAATGATTATGATTGGTAATTGGACTGACTGGATTACTGAACTGACTGACTGAAATCTGAAATTGAATTGATTGCCTGTATCTGTTTGAATTGCATTTTATCTGTTTGACTGTTTGATTATCTGTTCAGTGTTTATGTTTAAACTGTTAATTGAAGGCCTTATCGGCGACCTAATCAGAAATTGATTGATGTTCCGTGATCAGTAGAAATAATGTGATTTTATGGTGTATTTATCTGAAATGTGATTTGGTATGATTAAAGTAGATTAAAATAAGCTAATTCAAACAAGTTGCCTTATTTACGGAATTGCCATTTTGAGTAGGCCACTATCTAACATCTATAGGAGCCTTGTATACACTTAGACTAACATTTCTCCAACCATTTTGAGCTCACCACCGAACTAGAGAGGGAGAAAGTGAGAGAGTTGAATTGTTCTTGTTGATTTGCTTGGAAATTGGAAGAATTGTTAGAGAATTGCCTATTTGAACTTCTAGTCTTGCATTGGAGGCCTAAGGTAGAGTAATTACCCTTTTGTTTTCTTGAAATTGAGCTTCTTCTTGCATGATTAATGGGCCTTTAGTGATCTAAGGCTTGTATTGGGTCAATAGTGTTAATTTAGAGCTCAATTGTTGCATGCATGGCATACTCTTGCATTTTTGAGCTAGTTCTTCATAAAATTGGACATGCATGCTCATATTTTTACAATAGACCATGAACTTACCATATTTTTGAAAGATTTGGCTCATTAGAGCATGTTTTGGAACTTGGAAGTTGTTTAAAGTTCATGCATGTCATGTTTGGATCATGTTCATGGAAATAGGTTTGAATTTGGATTTAATTGACTCACCCTTGGGCTTTGATTTCACAAATTGAGCTTTGAAACTTGTTGTATATTGAGTTTAGATGTGTTTTCCAGAAATTGGGCCCAAGAGGTCAAGTTTTGAGCTTAGGAATGCTTGGTTTGAGCTTGGGAGGCAAATCTGGAAATTCCAAAATTTGGCTTCTACGCTCGAGCGAAGGATTCTACGCTCGAGCGACCATCGTTTCTTCTGAGCTCCGCTCGAGCGAAGGAATGGTGGCTCGAGCGTAAATTTCAAGCTCTCAGAATCTTGGTGCACGCAGACGCACACTCGAGCGAGAGAACCTACGCTCGAGCGAGGATACCTACGCTCGAGCGAGGATTGTGTCTTACGCTCGAGCGAGCGTCAAGCGAGCATCGAGCAGAGTTTTTCAACATCCAGCACTTTTTGCATTTTTGCAGATTGCTCGAGCGAGGAAGTCCACGCTCGAGCGACCTTACTGTTTTGACAAGCTCGCTCGAGCGAAGAAAGCCACGCTCGAGCGAGACCCCTATTTTCTGAAAATTTTGTAAAATGTTTCTAAGTGCATCTTTGCATCCTCATTCCATTCTAGGCATTCTTAGGCCTAGTTTAAGGCACCTTAATGAGGATATAGATGTAGAACACACCGAGGCAAATTAGGGATTAAATTATTATCTTTCCCAACTGTGTAGCTTAGTGTGTGTTCAATCTGTAAACTGTGTAGGGTTGGCTTTCCGAGGAGACGCTCTAGTTCACTGTAGCCCAGAACTCTGTGAGTAACAATTGTGTAAAGATATGTTCAAAATGTTTATCTTCTGAATACTGAACTGAACTGTTTACTGAACTGATATGGTTTACTGAGTGAATGTATGTCCTATATTCTGAACTATACTGTGGCATCCTTAGCACCTACTGTTTACTGTTACTATTACAGAGATCTCTGTCGGTTCCCTCGTTGGAACCACTACTGTTTACTGATTGATGGCCATCATTTACTGTTCGGTCTTTAAGACCTACTGTTTACTGTTATGCTAATGGATGTACCACATATGACTGTTTACTGTACTTAACAACTGATATACTGATTTAATGAACTGTTTTCATTACTGTAAGGACATTCATTCTAAACCTCTTTACGCTTTGTATTATTCACTGGGCTTTAGCTCACTGCTCATATATATATGTAGGTATACAGGCACCGGACCAATGCTAGAAGCGTCGGGGTAAACTCCAGTTTTGTCAGCCAACCAAAGTGCCTCACTACGAGGTTCCGAGCCTGCCAAGCTATGGCTTAGGGGTGTTTTTATTTCCCCGTCTGTCTCTGTACTGTTTGTAATGTGTATAGACTGTTACTGCACTGTATCGTTAAATAGGAATTAAGTCCCTGTCTTGTCAGATTGTAAATACTGTGTATATATCTATGCATGTATGGAAAGTCTTTTTGCATACAGACTGTCACAGCTCATTGGACATTGTTTTATTACCGTAATGGCTTCCGCCATGCCCCTGTACTCTGTTTTACTGTATTACTGTTAAGCAGGCCTTCGGTAATCTCGGATTACTGGCCGGTTACGGTGCTAAACCCATAGGGGCGGGTTTGGGTCGTGACATCACGTTTGTGTTTTCAGGAAGTAAAGCGACGACGTACGGAGGAGCGCAGACTTGATCAACAGGATTATACGAGAAGATTTATTTCTTTCCCGTACATATTGTATGACCCATCTTAAGAATATATATATACTATTAATTCTTAAATACAAAGTTCATTGCTGCTAACATCATTTGTATCTCAAGCATGCGATAAAGTGTGTATGATATGCATCTTTTTACGTATTTTTTTGGTATATATTATGACAATTTTTGACAATTGTTACGTAATTTTCTGATAGAATTACGAGAGTTTATTATTAACAAATAAAGTTAAACATTAAAAAAATGCCTAATTTTATTTTTGAATCACAAATTATTATAATTTTATTAAAAAATTAAATAATATTTACAATAAAAATATATTTTAAAAAATACTTGCACCACCTCCGGAAGGGATTACCCTTATTGTTGGACACCAATAATTATATGAACCCCACTTAACTATGCCGAATTGACCTAGAATGAGAATTTGTAGTTGAGATTGAATTTGTGTAGTGTGTGGTTTATGTGTGAAATAAATTTGAACCAAAAAATAATAAATCTAAGTAGTTAAATCTAAATTTGTAGTATTACTGTGTTGGACACACCATGGTTGTTAGTGAGGTAGCTGTGTGGTTAGGTTTAGTACCTTATTTCACCCTTTTGACTGACTAGTATTTACCTTGTGAAAATATTTTTAGAAGTTAATTTTATTTTTCACTTTTATAATTTGACTCAAATTTTCTTTTGGTCCCTACATTTTAATTCCAATTTCAATTTGATTCTCTCATCCAAATTTTTGTTGATTGTTTCTATGTATACATTCCAAAATCGTTAATTTTAACTTCCAACTTTAATAGAAGGACCAAACTAAAACTAGATTTAAAGTATAGAGACCAAACTGTTCAATTTGAAATCATAGGGACTAAAGTGAACTTGGGTTAAACTGTAAGTTAAAAGTGCAATTAACCCTAATCTAATTACTAACTTGCTAATTTCCTAACTTTGTCAAAAATAAAATAAAATAAAAATAATAATTAAAAAATAAATAAATATTATCATTTTGCAAACTTATAAGCACCTAGTTTTAATTTTCCCTAAAGTTTAACCATATTCATTAGTAATGTGAGAGATTGTGTAGAATATTATGTAAAATATTTGGGATTTCTAGCATTATCCAATTATTCATTGGAATTAAATGAAATAGAATGGTCATTCCATTAGAACATATATTTTCATATTTGGTGTACTAAAAATATAATATAAAATATATTATAAATAGAATTATTGTTTACTATTGTAAAAGAATGACCATTTCATAAAAACATTAAGAAATGATTATTCCATTTCAATCTTTTATTTCAGTGAGTCAAATACTATCTTATCTTAGCTGTAATATGTAAGATGTATAGCTAAAAAATTGAGCAGTGAAGTTGCCTTCTTGAGTTCGTCGAAAACTTGCAAATATATAATTGGAGTTTTACCTGGAAATTTGGGGCAGCGGCTTACAGTGGTTTCTTCGGCTGGAATTTCAGTATCATTTACATCCGGTCCAAAACACACGAGACTTGGAAGATTTATAAGGTTGACAGTGCCAAATTCTTGCGAAAAGATTTCTTCTTCGTTTTCCCTGGTGACAATCTTTTCTACCTTCTCGCAATGTTCAACTGTGAGATCAAATAGATTCACGAGGACATTGGCCATGGAAATTGTGAATATATATCTCAGGTTGTCACAGTGCTGCACTGTTAGAGAAAGTAGATTTTCGAAACGATGGGTTTGTTGGGAAATATTCTTCCATATGTGCGTCAACTTCGGCAAATACATCAATTTCAATTCGATTAACTGAGTGATTAATGTTTCTTTCTCAGCAACATCAGCACATACCCCCTCTTGGAGATCAAATATCATTTCCAGTGAATCACACCACCATACTTTTAGCCTTCGAATATTGTGCAGCCTTTGCATTAACTTGGACGAGACAACACTTGATAATTTTCCACAACACTGGACCCGCATGAATCCCACTTTGTCAAGGCATCCGACTTCAAGTTGATTGTGCCATATCTCAGTTAGCTCATCTATTCCTGTGACATCTAGTATTCCGTTGGTGCTTAAACTAAACTGCAATTGTTATCACCTCAATTGTGTTAGTGACATAGTTACTAACCCATTGTTTGGTTAAAAAATAAAGATCAGACTAATAGTCAAATACGCATCATTTTTAACAAAATAATTCAAGGACTAATTATTTAGGACTAACAGTCCATTGTATTGCAATCTGCCTCTATCTAGTCCGTTCAAACAAACACTCCCTTAGTGTTAACACTATTTATTTGGGAGCTGGGAACAATTGGCAAAAAATTAATGATATACAAACTAAAAAAACATATAACATTTGTATACAAAATGATGTGGTTGTACTGAGACTTGTCCTTTTAAAATCATGTGCCCATTAAAATGATATTTAATTACAAAAGATACCACCATTACATCATTCTAGAAAAAAAATTAGGAGAAATATCATAGTAGAGTTTAGAAAAAATAATTATAAATTAGTGAGAAATTTTATAAATATTAATAATTAAAATTGTAAACTTTTTCGTGGACTAGTATTTTTTTTTTTTTTTTCTGACATTCACTGAGATGTAACAACCCCAAAAAGTTATGTCTATTTTCTTTTTCTTTTTTTTTAAAGAATGAATTATTTTTCTTGACAAAATCTTTGACCACATCACTGCTTAAAGAGTTTATTCTCCTTGGTTTTGTGTACCCAACAATTCTTTCCTTTTCAAACATTTAGAGTTTATCCTTAGTTTAATGGATATTGGAAATATTTTCTTTGAAAGAATGGGTTGTTAATGTTGAATACTATAATTTTAAGACAACTCACTTACCTTTCTAGCCAAGAGATGGTGTTGAGCTGAGTTAAAAAATTCCACTTCTCGAACATTGCTCTCTTGTAGCTCTAGCATGCGCTGCAATGCTGAAGGGAGTGTCCTCATGTTGGGACAGTTGATTACTTTTATCTCCTCGATGAATGATCCTTCAATTGTGTAAGCTTGGGGACATAAACTCTTGAGGCTTGGCAGATGATAGAGTTTGAGACTATTTAGTTGAGGGAACATGATTATATTTGTTGCGACTTCATCATCTACTTTTGGTTCCTCATTAACAATCGCTTCCAGCACACCACATTCAGCTACAGCTATTTCTCGTAGTTTCACAAGAAGTTTGGCTTGAGAAGATGAGAATATATATCTCAAACTGCTACAACCCACTACTGTTAAGGATGTCAGGTTCTGAAAGCTTGGAATTCTTAGTAAGTTGTTCTTCCAAACATGTGTCAACTTTGGTAGATAAAGTAGGACCAATTTTGTTAATGAAGGGAGTACGATATCTGGATAGCCTTCCCTAACAATTATTCCTTCAAGATCAAATGCTACTTCCACAGATTGACACCACGCCACCTTAAGTCGTTCAAGACTCTGCATGCCCTTAATCACTTTGGATGGAAAAAGAATATTCGATAGCTTACGACACAGCATAATAATGATTTCTCTCACTTTAGGTTGAAGTTCCCTAGGCCATATCTCTATCACGTTATCCATTCCAACGATCGACAAATTCTCAAGGGTAATTAATTCAACCTATAAAGTCCATTCACAGGATTACAAATATAGTTAAACACAACATATTTTATTTCCATTAAATATCATTCATTGAATGTTGAAAATAACATAGCAGAATTTTCGATTATGTTAGTGTCGAGTGTGGTTTAGATAATGAAGTTGCTAACCACTTAGTCATGATCTTAAATGAATTTCATCGTGATTTAAATTAAAAAAAATTTCTTCAAAAACTATAAAATTAGAGTATTACTATACTAGTATAAAAATTACCCATTTTTTAACTTCAATGATATGATAATCAATTAAGATATCTAAGACAATATTCTCTCTCATATCTTCTCTAATTATCAACTAATCACTTCACTTACATGTCATTAAATCTAAAAAATGAGTCTAAAATGTGGACTTATATATCATTTTTCATAAAATTATACATGTTTTCTAATGCAAGCTCACTATACTTGAAAATCATTGATTTTCTCATTTCATAGCAAGATAAGGTTAACAGGAAAAAATATAATATATTTTTGAGTTTAATAAAATATTGGCCTCCAAACAAGTTTTACAATGTAAATCAGATTTTTGACAATTTAAGTAAATATGAGCAAGTAAAATGATTGAGTGGGATCCTCGCTGTTTTTCCTTTGATTGGTCCCTCTCCAATTCTTGGGTCTAGTGCTAGTATAGGATTGCGTTTGTTTTTCAATGCCAATTTAATTGGGATAGTTGACTCTAACTATGATACTTTGTGTACTTTCCTCCTTTGTTTTTTTTTTTTTTTTTTTGATCGTCAAAAAAGAAACTTTATTGATGCAAGAATCAAGTACAAAGTACAAAACAAAATACATCAATAAAGAAAAAGGAAGTGCAAAAGCATCACAATGAGCTAAATCATTCCAACTAGGTTGGCACCAAAAGCACATCCTATCATTTGCTAATACCCCAGAGTTGGTGAGAAACCAACAAGAAAACAGACCAAACACCACAACAACAACAACACAGCTGAGCAACAAAGAACAGCAGACTCAACCGCCCTACCACCAATAGCAAGTCACACCAAATTCCATCCCAGCCCTATATATCAGCCAACACATCAAACAGAATAAAAAACCAACAAGACAGACCAGTAACAAAGCTTAGCTGACCAACAGACCACTACCTAAGCAAAGCATCCCAGCAGACCAACATACCATTTCCCTCCTTTGTTGATGTAAATTATGCTTGTAATTTTACTTCATCAATAAACGCTTTTATTTGTTGATCAAAATATATATATATATATATATTAGATACTGTAATTAAATTTTACCATATTAGAATATTTTTATTGATAGCTTTCTTGGTGACCACTCTTATTTGACTATATATAGGCCTCTCATTGTATTGTAAAGAGACACATTATTGAATACACTTTACTATTTCTTCAATACTGTAAACATGGTATCAGACATATTACAACCTTTCCTTGGCTGCTCACCGGATCTCAGTCCTGTTTGCTATCTTTTCATCCCAAACCCCTCAGTCTTTGAACTTGAGTATCTCACAGCCATACATTTGTCTCTTTCTCCGACCATCGCCGCCATTACTCACCACAGCTCTAGCCATTGCCTCCACCTCGGACATCTATTCCATCACGCCAGCTGCAGCTTCAGCCATCACGCTGGCAGTTCCGGCCCATCATCGCCGTCCTTTGCCGTTGCTCAGCTACCAGCCCACATTCAAGCTCTTTCCTCTCCCTCTCTCAAATTTACCCCTTTCCAATCTACACTCTCATTTTTTTAATGAAACCCGTCCTACACACTTCCCTAAACCCACAATTTTTTAATTAACCCTTCTAAAATTCTCTCTCTCTCTCTCTCTCTCTCTCTCGGGTACACTTTCTATTCAAACAAAACAATATGTTTTTCAACTCAATCACATGGGCTTGTCCCACTATTAAAATAAAAATTCCTTTCTACAATTTTTTTTTTTTTTTTTTTTTTTTTTTTTTTTTTTTTTTAAGAATATGATCTCTTCCTTCCGCTCCACTTTGTCTTCTCCTCTATTTTGACATCAAATAAATTTTTGATATCATTAAATATTATTAATTGACTTGATAATTTATTAATAAAATGCGATATTTATTATGAAATTAGAAATTTCAAGAGACAAGCTGTAATTTTCAAAACCACATGATACAATTCATATTTTAAGCAAATTTCATGAGATGTATTTGTAATTTACCCAAAAAAGTATATGTAAGAGGGCCTCATTTCATAGTTTGCCTAAGATCTCATAAATCTCAAGAGTGGCCCTACCTCTACCCCTCTATGCCACTCTCTCTCTCTCTCTCTCTCTCTCTCTCTCTCTCTCTATTTTTAAAAACAGATTTGCTGTAAAAAAAATCAATAATAAATTTATCACTGAATCTATTATTAATTTTTGTTGATTTTGTATTGATCTATGATGGATTCATTTTTTTTTTTCAATGATAAATTTATCAATCTCTATTGTTTATTGTGTGTGTGTATGGATCATTGTAAATGAGTGAGTAAACATGAGTAAGAGTGAATGATTCAAATTTATTTGTAATTTAAAAAAAAAAAACTATTACCACTAATGAAAGTGTGCGTAAATATGACTGAGTAATTGAGTGGTGGCAGTAGTGATGTAGTGGTGATAGGTGTTATTTTTGTTGAAACAATTCATTAAAATATCGCCAGAGGTGGTCGCCAGTGCCGAAGGTGATTGCCAATGACTGAAGGTACCAGTGACTGAAGGTGGTTGCTAGTAGAGGGGGAGAAAGATATAATAGTGTTGCTGGGTAGCGGGAAAGTTGCTGGATAGTGAGTTTTGGGCTAAGGGTAAAATTGGAAAAGCATGGTTATAATTTGAGGTTAGGACCTAGTGGGTATTGGGGGTGTTTGGTGTGGATTATAGGGGGTCATTATAGCTTATTTTAATTTGGGAATCTGTGTCAAACTGTTTGGTACAGCTTCTGCTTACATCTTTTTAGGTAGAAATAGCTTAAATAAGATGAGAAAAGCTGATTATTTAGAAGCTGGGGAAGGGGTGCTTCTGCTTACAGCTTTCTAATTATCATCTTTTAAGTTATAATAATCCACACCAAACACCTCCATTAAGTTGTTGGATTGGCCCTGTAACTCCCCCCAAATTTGGAGCCCTACTTTGACACAAATTTTGGAGGCCCAAGCCTTGCTTACTCACTCCAGGATGGTGACAAGGTGTCTACTAGGGAAAGGGAAGAAGGAGACGGGATATTATTTTATATCCAATAATCTAAAACCATAAAATCCATTGCTAAAATGTACGTCTAAAAAAAATACATTGAATTAAGCATGCATTCCTCAAATGAGTCATGTGAAATCTGCTTATTTCAAATTCATATCTAAAAACACAATTATATTATTCATTTTAGTGATGATTTTGAAGGTTGATAAGAATGAATATAAAAGGCGCATTACACACAAGTTCCCTTTTGTGAACTTATATTCCATTGTCTTAAATAAGATTTTGAGTGCTGCTATTAGCACCTACCTAATTTTTTTGGACCCTCCAATTCTCACTTTTCTTTATTTATTTATTTATTACAATTATACCTTGAAGTAAAATTACATTAAAAGACAACTTTTAATGGAATACCCACCCACCAAATGAAAATAATTAGAATGACACTCTATAATATTGTACACCCACCTTCATCTCCATCTATACATATTCCTTACCAATCTAAACCCTAATCGTATTCTTCTTTATCACCATCCTAAACCCACATATTCATCTTCAATGAAAAACATTTGAAACTACCTAATCAGTTAACGTTTTGTTCGGCAGTTTCAAATGTGTCTGGTATTCCAAATCAGTTAATGTTGCAAACAATCCTATTACAGACTCTAAGTTCATACATTTGTGGTCGTTTTCACCATTTGTTGATAATTATAGAGTAATGGTGGACGATGACAACAACTCCGATGAGGTTGGCGTTGCATTGGTAAGTTTATCTATCTTGCATTTACGATTCTGGGTTGTTTTCGGTTTGGTACTGATTTGCCGACTATTAAGGTTCTGTTTAGTAATACAGTGCTAAACAAAAATATTTAGTTTAGTAAAACAGTGCTGAACATAAATATCTTGTTCGGCATTGGAATACCTAACGGTTCCATTTTGTAGGATTTTCCTCTTATTTCTATTTTTTCTGAGGGTTTTTCCCTCTAAAACACCGTGTATCGAGAGTTTTACCCCGAAATAAACAATATATATATATATATATATGTAATAGGGAGTCAGAAGTTACCTAAGAGAAAAAGAAAGAGATTGTCGAAGAGATTTCCGACTGAGATACTGTTGTTCATAGTGACAAGGAGAAAGAGACCATCATTTATGAGAGAAGCAAAAGAGAGGGACAGTCGATTCATCTCTCAATCGTTTCTCAATTGTTCATCGTTTATTGAGAGAAGAAAAAGAGGTGTTCAAAATTAGGTGGGTGTGTACTTGAGTGTGATGATATTATGAATATGGGTAAAATTGGTATTAAGTGGAGTGTTCAAAAAAAATTTATTAAAATTTAGGGTGCCTCTATTTACACACCACCTTTCATCTCAAGGCACACCACTACTCAAGGCACACCTTTAGTAATTTAATAAATACAAAATTTGCTCAATACACACAACAATTTTCCATCTTTACCATTACTCACACACCCCAGCCACATCTTCCATCTTCACCCTTACTCACTTACACACCCCACCCTCGATCTTCCATCTCCCTCTCTATTCTCTGTTTCATCAAAGATGCCAGTGGTGAAGACCCATTCTCCTCTATTCTCTATTTCATCAAAGACGCCGGTGGAAACAACTCCACATTGGAGATACGGTAAGTGAGAATTCTCATTTTGCTTAGATTTGAGGGTTTTATGTACGTTTTTCCATTGCCATGAGCATTGCATATGAATGTTTGATTTTGCAAACCAGTGGCATCGTATATGAAAGTTTGATTTTGCAAACCGTTCAACACTGGTCTGTCGAACATTAACCTTTTGTCCGGAGTGTTTCTGTCGAACAACTTCAATATGTTCGACATTTTAGTGTTGAACTTAAGTAAACTATTCGGACTTAATCCGTTGAACAATTTGAATATGTTTGAAATTTGAGTGTCGAACACAATTGAATAGTCCGGCTCTGTACTTCCAAACGGACTTATCCTGCACTGTTTTTTGTTTCATTTTCAGAAATGGATGACCCTTTGCGTATTCCACCCACTACCTCAGAGAGATGACATCGTGCATCCATCAGTCAGTCCAATCAAAATCTTCAATAATACGTATATTTTTTATTGTTTCTTTAAGGGTTTTTGGTTTTTGTCTCAGGATTTTTGGATTCTTGAGAGAGAAGATACGTAAATAACATTTGAGATACTTGGTGTGTATTGTATTCCTTATTGTCCTTAATGGTAATTTTACAAAAGATGTGTATCATAGCCCTTTGTCCTTTGTGGTCATTTTACATAAGGTTAATATTGTAATAAAAATTAAACCAATTAATGGTGTGCCTTAAGATAAAATGTGGTGTGTAAATAGAGGCACCCTAAAATTTAGGGTTTAAGCTGGGGCTTCAAAGAAATGGATGGTCCAAAGAAATTAGGTAGGTGCTAATAGTAGCCCTCAAGATTTTTTGTTCCTTCAAGTCCCATTAATTTTTAATAGACAAAATTACCCTTCAAACAATGGTTGTTCATCATTTCTAATTGTTTATAAAAAAGTATGGTGATGTAACATTTATTTTGATTCTCAAAACTTCAAATCATCATAATTTTTACAATGTATATTTATTTTTGATAAAATTTATATTTTTAGAATCAACACAACAAAATCTATCAAATAAGATTAATATTAAATACAAAATTATATAAAAATTAAAATATGTTTTTTTATTACAAATTTACAATTTAAACCATTTTTAATAGTAAGTTTTAACTTACTTAACTAACAATATTTTTTTGATCTATTTTTTTTAGTTTTTGTTTTAGTTTTAGTTTTAGTTTTTTTTTTTTTTTTTTTTCAAGTTTAAAACTAAGAATATTCTTAATTTAAAATTGGAAAAACCAACTCAGTTTTAAAACTAGAAAAAATTGAGAAATTTTCAAAAAATTGAGAATATTCTCAGTTAATACTGAAAAAAATAGAAATTTCTCAGTTTTACTGGATAATTTCACAAACTGAGATATGATTAGTTTTGTATGGCTAAAAAAATAATATTTTATTTTTATAAAATTTTATATTCAATATTGTTGTTATTTGATAAATCTTGTTGTGTAGACTCCAAAAATATAAATTTTATTAATTATGACATTTTTAAGTTTTGAAACAACAAAATAAACGTAAAATGCCACATCAACAATACCATTTGAATAATAGAAAATATCTGGTACTTTTGAGGCATGGTTTGGTGATTACCCAAAGTATTGTGTATGTGGAGAGGGTGGGGCTGCAATTTATATTGAAGCATGAAGCATAATGTTGGGTGATTGGCGGATAATATTGTCATGTATTACACTTGTAACACCTAATAATTTTTTATTAGCACTTAATGAATTGATGCTTCTCAATTCCTTCCGTCTTTTAATAAGGGTAAAACGGTCATATATACATAAATATTTTGAAAATAGGACTTCGTGTGTTAAAAAAATGGTAATTCTATTTACACCTTAATTACTCTCAGTTCACACCATTATTCATAATTTTTTAATTGTAACTTTATCCTTCAATCAAATATCGAAATTGCCTTCATCTTTATGCCATCCCTTCATCAACAAACCCAAAACTAACCTATTTACAGCCACCACCACCGACCAACCATCACCGATTGGCCAACTACCACCATCACGAAGTCATCTTCACCGTTGTTGTCGCTGCTCTCCTCCTCCTCCTTCTTTCATTTTCGTCGTTGCAGCCATCACCACCCTCCTTTGTAACTCGTCTTCTTCGTTGCTCCGCTATCGCTGCCATTGCTGCTTCACTTTCCCAGTCCATCGCTGCTGCTGCCATCCCGTAATCACTACCATTACAATGACCTGTCACCATCGTGCCTTTCATCATGTGGAGACCACCACCATTGCAACTCGCCTACATTTGATTACCAACCATCCGTAGTCTGTAGAGAGAGATTTGTGGGGTTGCAACAACTATGCATCGCAGCAATGAAGGTTGCGATGATGGTGAAGTAGTGGTGGTAGGGACGAAGATGAGGGTTGCGATGAGAAAGGGAGAGGCGTAGAGGTCGGTGGCTGATGGCCAGTGATGGACAAGGTTTTGGGTTAGGGTTAGGGTCGAAGACGATGAGAATAATTTGGTATTATTTAAAAACTAGTGGTGTGTATTGAAACAAAATTAAAAGCGTCAATTTGTATGTGGTGTGAACTAAGCAGGTGGTGTGTACTGAAAGGATTTGTGGTGTGTAAATAGAATCACCCTAAAAAAAAGGAAGGAGGACTTAATGGAATATCAACCTTATCAATAGGACTTTTAGATGATTAACCCTACAAAATAACACTGTAAAACTAATCATTTCAAAAGTTCTTCCCAAGAATTCTAAGTAAAACAAAAACCTTATAAGTTATAAAAATCTCTTTGGAACCGCTACTCAAATGAGTCCAGATCTTCTATAGTGTTTTTCCTTGTAGTGTTTGTGTAATGCACCAAAATGACATCATTTTGGTGCGTGCACCAAAAAAAAAAAAAAAAAAAAAACGAAACGAAACGAAACGTAACGTAACGTAACGTAGAAGAGAAGAAAAAGCCAAAGAGAAGAAGACCCACAGTGCAAGCAGAGCACTTCTTCACCTTCATTTCTCATAATCGACCACCTCTGACAATCACCCCTCATTTCTCATCTCCTCTCCTCCCTCTCTCGTTCCAAAATTTGCCATTAACATCTTTGGCGGCCCCCCACCTGCGAGATCCACCTCATCTTCCCACTGTAGCCCCACCCCTACCAATTCTTCCTCCATCTTAACTTTGACGAGCCTCTCTAATCCATTCCTACCCTCACTCGCCCATTCCCAGCGGCCATTGCCGCCGCAAGCTCTCTCTATCTCTATTTTGATCTTGCCAGCGCTGGTGTTAGCGGGGGTAGTAGGATGGTCAAATAGTAGAGGGGTAGTATCGGTTAAGCACCTCTCTCTCTCTCTCTCTCTCTCTCTCTCTCTCTCCTATAGCTCTTCTTTCTGGTGCTTCTATGTTTTGCTCTTGCATTTCATTTCAAAATTATTTTTTTGGGGGTGTGCAACAAAACGATGTTAGTTTAGTTTTGCATGTGGCATTTATCCGTGCAAAATTCTAATGGTGAATGATAGCGAGATCACATTGCAACAACATTGAAAATATAAGATTTAAATTGAAACTATAGTGACCAAATTGACATTTTGTTTAAACTATAGGAACTAATGGTTGTTCCTTAACCTTAAAACCCTTTATTTTAAATTCTAGGGATAATTAAAAAAAAAAAACCCCTCCAATGTTTGACCCTTGCAACAATATAAACTCCGAGTTTTCAATTTTATTAATTTAAACCTTAATCTTTTAATTTGTTTTTAATCTAAATCATTTGTCTACTTTTGTTAACTAAAATTGACAACCCCCCCCCCCCCAAAAAAAAAAATATTTTAGTTATTAACCTCAATGTAGGTATACATAAAATGTCTAAAATACCCATTTTCATTGAGTTTAATGACTAATATATCCATTTCTCTATCGATTTTACTTAACAAAAATAGGCCAATGACTCAGATTGAAAACAAATCAAAAATTCAGGTTTTAAATTGACAAAATTAAAACTCATGGTTTATTTTGTTACAAGGGTCAATTTTTTTAATTTATTTTTGTGTGTGTAATTTCCCCTAAATTCTTCCATCCAAAATACAATTTTAGTAATTTTAAATAAGAGGATTTATGTATAAGTCCTAATATGTCGACTTATTGTCCAATATGTTCTATGAGAATTAATGGCGTTTTTCATCAAACACTATTAAAAAACGTCACTGATTGTTAATTTTCAGTGATAGATTGAAAATTTTGTCACAAAAATGTTATAATTATACTTATTGTCCAATATGTCCCATGAGAATTAATGGCGTTTTTCATCAAACACTATTAAAAAACGTCATTGATTGTTAATTTTCAGCGACAGTTTGAAAATTTTGTTACAAAAATATCATAATTATAAGTTTTAATGACAGTTTAAAAAAATTATCACTGAAGAAGTCACTAATTTTCAACTTTCAACGACAGTTTGAAAAAATCGTCACGGAAAAATGTCACTAATTGTAAGTTTTAGCGGCAATTTATAAAAACTGTAACAAAAAAAGTCACTAATTGTTAATTTTTAGCGACATGCAAAAAAATTGTCACAAAAAATTATTTTTAGCGACGATTTTACTAGGACTTGATGGGAATTAAGTCAAACTATTAGGACTTATTAGTAATTTACTCTTCAAATAACTTGGTCAAAGTTTGCAAAATTACAGTCCAATTCATATTAGTTTAGCTAATTTTTTAGTCAAAAGAAATAGGGCAAATTATACATGTAGTCTCTATCCTTGCCTCTCATGTCAATTTGGTTTCAGTAATATTAATTTTGCCCTTTAATTTTTCAAATCGTGTCAATCTAGTCCAAGTGATAATAGCCGTTAAAAAATTGAATAAAAATCAAAGGCAAAATGATATTAAAAAGGGAATGAATTATTTGAAATTGGATGTGAATCCTTCTGTTAGGACTCTTTGTTGTCCAATTCCATGGATCAAACCCAAGGTTGTAATTTTTTAAATTCATTCTCTAAGAAGTTGATTTTCTTCCAAAACTAGGATTACTTTGGAGTCCTTTAAGAAGTTGGTTTTCTTCCAAACTAGGATTTTTTGGATTTTCTATAAGTAGTTGGTTTTCTCCCAAAACTAGACTACTCATTGATTGAATTCCTCCAGATCTTCTTTTTAGTTCTTAAAGGTTTATATCTGGGAATATTTTGTTATTTTCTTTGATATTTTATTGAGTATTCAACTCATGGTTTAAAGAGAGTACATCAAAGATTTGTTTGTTATACACAAAAGAGAGAGTTGTTCTTCAGTTGTGAATTCTGAAGAATTCGAGCCTAAAGCTTTGGTGGAATCCGAAGTGGCTCATCAGAAAGACAATTTTGTGGTGAAGATGAGGTTGGAAGAGGCACATAGAGGTTGGTTCAATTAGGCATTGTGGATTTGCTAGATAATTGAGAGTATACCTGTGTAATTCCTTTAATTCTTCTTAGTGAATTGTCTTGTGGCAGTTGCCCGTGGTTTTTTTATCACAGTTGGAGGTGTCCAATTGTGGTTTTTCCACGTAAAAATCGTTGTGTCTCTTTCTCTTGATTGTTTGATTGGGATTGTTTTTTACTGCTTTTTATTGATACATAATCACAAATCAACATCTAGGGTTTCTAGATTTTTCAATTGGTATCAGAGCGGGTCGTTCTATTTTGTTTAAAACAAAAATATTTTTTTTAGAACGAGATCTTGTTTGATTTGTGATAATGGATTCAAAGAGGTTGGTTGAGAATACCACTAATGATGAATCCTCGAGTAGTGATGATGAAGAGCTTGAGCAAGCCTATGAAAAGCTGTATAAGGAGTCTCTTAATTTATTCAAATTGAATGACAAACTCACAAAGAAACTCAAAGCATGTGAAAGTGAGAATATCAAACTTAAGGAGGAGATTTCCGAGGCTAGGATCAATGCCATCAAGATAACTGATGATCAACAAGTTCTTTGTGCAAAACTGTTGACTTGTGAGACAGAGAGGAATGAGCTACAGAAAACCCATGCCATGTTTGAAGAAAAGATTGAATCTCTTGAGATGTCTCAAGTTGCTTTGGAAGAACTAATGATCAAGAAAGAGGAAGAGCTCAAGTGTGCTATGGCTACCATTGGTCTTTGGAACAAAGGATCAAAGACTTTGGAGGATATCATTGGGTCTCAACAAATCTGTTCAAACAAGAGTGGCATTGGCTTTGGAGATAAGAGAGAGCAAAAACAGAGTGCTTCCACATCTCATGATACAAGAACTCAAGGAAAGGGAGGACAAAAGATTCAACAAGAGGAAAGACTTCTCAAACTCCCTAGAGTTGGTAAGGTAAAAGAAAAGAAGGTACAACCTGTTTTTATTTGTCATCATTGTGGTATGCATGGCCATATTCGCCCTTATTGTTATAAATTGCATGGGAGAGTGCCTCAAAAGGGTAGAAATTCGACTTACATGTCTAGGCGGAATACCAAGATTCATGAGGGTGTTCACAACACCACGACACTTACCAAAACCGCTAGACCTGATTTTGTTAAGACCAAAAAGATTTGGGTGAGAAAACTTGACTTATGTTAATGTGTTTACTCTTTTTAGTTTTTTGGGTTTTTGTGTGTTTTTTTTAATGAAGAAAAAAAAATGTGTGCGTGTTCGTTTTTTGTCGTGCTTTGGTTAAGGAAAAAAAATGAAAAAAAATCCAAAAAGATTTTCTTAGTATGGTTTTGCAAGCTTAAAATTTTTGAGTGGTCCTTGGTGCATATTGGAATTAATGAGAATATCCATTACATGTTACCATGTGTGTACTTTCTGTGGTCATTACTCATTTTGGAGTGTGTGTTTTTTGATTAGTATGTCTCATTCTGTACACACTCTTGGATTAGCAAATATTGGAGTCTTTCGCCTTAGTGATTATTTTTTATGGGCTTCTGGCATTGTATCTTTTGCTTTTCTTGAGGAATTGACCTATACTAGCATATCATTGGTGATGTTGAGTCTCTTAACCACCTTCCATCTTTTTGCATCTCCATGGCTTTCCCCTCTGTTCTTTGGACTCCAGCCATGAGGAAAAGGCTACCTCAGAGTCACCAACCAGGCTATCCTTATTATATCCATGCTTCTCTGGTTCGGTTTCCATACTCTTGAGCGTGTCAGCTACCAATGAGTGTGCAAAAGAAAAAAAAAACGAAAAAGAAAAAGAAAAAGAAGAAGAAAATATATGCAAAAGGAAGAAAAAAATGTGCAAAAGAAAGAAAGAAAAAAAAAAGAAAAGATTCATTGATTGAGGGGGAGCCTCCGCTTTTACTCACCAAATACCCCTTGATTCCTAGTGGTTTGACTTTCCGTAGTTATGCTTAGATTCTCTTATTGGAGGTCCAGCTTTTATATCACTACTAGGATTTGAATCTAGTGTTTGTCGAATCCCAAGAGTCACACACACACTTTTATCATGGGATCTATGCTTTTCACATAATGCAACACTTTCTTTTATGAGGAATTTTCTAGAGGCTGTGCACATTGTGTTTTCAAGTAATTGTGCTTCTTGGATAGTCTTGTGTCACTACTACAAATATGGCTTTTTGCGTCCTTTTTTTTGCGACAGATTGTTTAACCGTCGCAAAAAATCATTTTTTACATCAAAATCTAATTTTACTTAAACTCCAAACATGTTTCACAGTTATTTCCCAATTCTGTCTCCATTTTGCGCTCCCTTCAGCTGAAGAAGAGACCTCCAACGGTATCTCTCTCTCTCTCTCTCTCAAAATCTCACTCTCCACTCTCTCTTGCTCGACTCTCTTTCGATTCTCCAATCTCAATTTTATTGTTCATTTGAAGATTTCGATCAATTGTTGATGAAGATTTGAAGATTTTGATTGATTTTTGATGAAGATTTTGATCGATTCATTATCGGTACGCTTAATTTCTATGAATGAATCCAACTCTCTCTCTCCCCTCTGCTGTGCCTCCTCTCCGTCACGGACGCTTCTCTTTCGCCAGAGCCGACTATGGAGACCTCCAATTTTTCAATTCTAGGGTTTAATAGAGTATTTATTTTCAAATTCTTGAGATTTCTATCATTCTCATCTCTCTCTGTCGCTTGGGTTTAACCATTGATTGAATTCTAGGGTTTTTAATTGACGATTTCGGATTGCTCGTGAGAAAAGAGCGAATGAAGTAGTATTATTAGTAATAGCAGACGCAAATGCTAATGAAGCTCGCTCACTCTCTCACTCTCTCTCTCTCTCTCTCTCTATATATATATATATATATATGTACCAATTAGTTCGCATCTGATGAAACTCTGGTGCATTGCATTTTGAATTTGGTTTTGAGTAGCATGAAGTTCAATGTGACTCTTGTAACTTTGTTTTCTGAATTGATTCAAACATTCTAATTTGCTATATTTTCTGTTAAAGATGCTTCGTAATTGATAGTCTGATTTGAATTTCTGATGCGTTGTGTTTGTTTTTGTATTGCTGTTTGTTATCTGCTTCATTAGTCATAGTTGATTTCAATATTGCTCTGTTTAATTCTGATTTCAAGCTCTGTATTGCTGTGCATTGCTTCTCTATGCTCTCTACCATCAGGTTTGATTTTCTTTTAATTTGATCCTGTGTTGTATGATGTCAAATTTGTGTCTCAATTTGGTTGAATTATTGTAGGAGCTGTATGTGTTTGTATGGGAAATGATGGGTTTAATTTCTGTTATTTTGACATTAATTGGTATAGATCTGTGCTTGTTTGGGGGGATTGAGATTGTGATCTCACTATACAAGCTGCTCCATTGCTAAGTGAATCAACAAATATTATATAGTTTCATATTTGATATGTTGAGGGCCTGATCAATTCGGTAATTTATAGGTGGTACAATTGAAAATGGATATGCCATAATTCAAAAAACAGAATTCCTACCTGTGCAGACCCCCCCTCCCAAAAAAAAAAATGAAAAAGAGAGAGAGAGAGAGAGAGAGAGAGGAGAATTAATTGAAGTCAATTGATTTGCAGATTGCTTATGGCCTTTTTTGGAGGTTACTTAAGGCCTTTATTGATTTGGAGGTGACCAATTAAAACTTTGAATGGATTTTTATAATTTCAAAATATCCATTTTACGATTTAAAATTGTCTTTCTATTTGCTTTTTGCAGTGCATGGCAAGGTTGGATAAGTCTGGTGATGGATCTGTATAAGGTAAGTTGTTGCGAGTTAATTCCCTTTTTCTTGTGTGTTTGGATAAGTTTGTTTTATATTGCATCAATTTTGTTAATGTAAAATTGTCAGATAGTCAAACCTAAACATCTTTTGTTTTTGAGTTTTTGTGACTGCATATGTTTTTAAGTAGCAAACAATAACAAAGACCACCAAGAAGATGGTATTTGTTGTAGACGTGTATCATTTTGTTTGTTGTGTCTAGATATGATTGAAATGTACATTATGATTTATATGTTGTCGCATTTTAGTCTGATTTTCAGGAAGGGGAAAATACATATAATGAGTTTCTCAAAAGTTGCAAAAAAATCTTTGTTCTTAAATACATATATATATGCCAATTGCAAGTAGAATTTATATTTGTTTGTGATAAGTTGACAACATTTTTTTTTCACCTTCTATAAACTGGTATGTGGACTGTGTTTCCGAAGGCAATTTGATTTTAGAAATTTCACCAACGGGGGAATTGAGTCTAGGTTGGGAGGTTTAAGGTTGTCAAGAAAGTGATTCTCTGGATTAGGATTGTGAATACGGAATCAACTGAAGTCTAGATATTCCTACAATTTAAAAGTTTGAATCCAAGATACAGCTGAAGACATGAGGATTGCACTGATATTTGTCTGATTAGAGCTTCTTGATTTCTATGCTAATACACCATAACTGAATACTTGCTAGCTACCATAAAACTTTGTGAATCAACTGCATTCATGTTTTAGCTCTACACTGCATCCATGGTTGTGTGTGTGTGTGTGTTTTTTTTTTGAGAGAGATAAGTACCTAAGAATGAATGGTAGGTAGCCAAGAGACTTGAAAATTTTGTCCAGTCCCAATTTTTTTCTGGGCTGTGCTCAACCTGCCCAAGTTGCAATCGTATTTAGCACAAAATGTATGCAAAAGATGTCAGGGATGTTATGTTTTTAAACCACTAATGAAGAAAGAGGATAGTTAGAAGGAGAGAGAAAGAAGGGAAAAAAGTAGAGAATAAAAAAGAAAAAGGGGGAAGGCATGGAGGAAATTTGGTCAAAAGCCACTTCTTCCACACCTCACACACACACGCACACAAAAAAAAAAGGGAAAATTACAAACACCCTCCTCAAGGTTTGGTGAAAATACAGATTCCCCCCTAAGGTTTGAGAAATTACAAATTGCCCCCTGAAGGTCAAATTTGCATAACAAATTAGGGGGGAATCTGTATGAAAATAAAAACCTCAGGGAACAATTTGTTATGGAAATGTAAACCTCAGGGGGCGGGATGTAATTTCTCAAACCTCAGGGGGGAATCTGTATTTTCACCAAACCTCAAGGGGGGTGTTTGTAATTTGCCCCCCAAAAAAAAGGAGCTTTGTAATTGTTAGAGCATAACATAATGTGGTAAATACCTCCCCTGTTACCGTGAGAATGACAATTGCACCTGTACTCTTAATGCAATGTATGTAAGAATGCCATTCTATAATTTTTCTTTTTGAATAGATAGAATACTATTCTGTAAATAATTTTGATTAATAGCTCGGGTTATGCTATATTCTGTACTCTCTAGTCCATGAAGCATTGGTAGCTAAATGTTTAAATATAATTTCTTGAAAACACATCCAGTTTATATTGAGTTATTAGTATTCTTATCTAGTGCATGTTCCCCTTCATTTAATTGTTTTGCAATAATATAGCGGTATATTGAAGATGACAAGAATGCTTTTTATTTCAGTATCTCACGAAGAATGGAATTTATGACTTTTGGAATTGGTTTGATGATCGGACCTGGTAATTGTGACCCTAGTGGTGGTTTTCATATAGCAAAACTCTTGTTTATTTCTCTACTATAGGTTGTTATGTAATGAATGCAAAGTGACACTGTATATTTGATTTGTTCTAAGGTATCCTCTTGGACGTGTGATTGGTGGAACTGTTTACCCTGGATTGACATTGACAGCTGGCACCATGTGGTGGTGTGTATTTGAGATGGAGACTAGAGATTAAGAACATTAATTTTCTCTGTGTTCCTTGTTACCAGATTAGTGAACTCTGTACATCTGGTTTTCCTTTATTATAAAACAATCAGAAGGGTGAATTTGAGTGAGTCCTGCTGCATTAGTTATTGCTGAGACTTTACTTTCTGATGACAGGATACTGAATTCTTTGAATATTCCTCTGTCTGTGGAAACTGTTTGTGTATTTACGGCTCCAGTATTCTCTGCTATTGCTGCATGGGCAACCTACCTTCTCACAAAGGTTCATGTTCGATTTTTATTTTTGTTTTGGAACATGTATTTCTAGAGCCTAGGACTCGTTATGTATTATATTTAATGTGAGTTTTCTGCAAACTGAGATTTCTCAATCTTGTCCAATACCCCAACACGCAGGAAGTTAAGGGTGCCAGTGCTGGACTGACTGCAGCAGTTCTTTTAGCCATGGTAAATTATATACAGGGTAGTTGTACCTTTATTTTCTATTCATTTTATGAAATTTTGAAGCTTTGAGCAGCATTCTAACATGTAAAATGCAACTTCTGTTATATTGAATCACGCGGCTATGTTTCATTAGTTCAGACTTTGATTTGATAAAAAACAATTTATCATTATTTCACCGGGACTTTCTTTCTTTTTTCCTTTCTTACTTTTTTTTTTATTATTTTCTTCTTGTCTCTTAGAAATTTTTTTTCAGCTAGTAAATGTCAAATTGGCAGGACAAATATACGTTTTTTTTACTGATTGGCTTATAGTTCATTTGATTATGCCTTTTTAGTATATAGTTAACTTTCCTCCGTAGTATACCTATTTTTAAATTTTTTAGATTTGTATTTATTTTCATGGTTCGTTGAAACTCTTACTAGCCTTAGAAATTTGAAATGACTCTACAGTTCTTCTGGAATCTATGTCTTACCTCTAGAGAAACATTTCATTAGAATTACATCTATTGCTGATGATTTGATGCTGTCAAACAAAGAATTCTTTTGGTTTCTCACCATGGCAGACATGCCATTACAAATTTGTTTTCCATCTGTGTACGTTAGGTTTTTTTTTTTACCCATGATGTAAAAGTTCCATTGTCACCACTCGCCCGTATGTTGTCTGATATTGGGTCATTAGCTCAACAGCTGTTGCCTTCAAAAACATGTGGATGGAGTCTCTGATTTGGATTAATTTGTTTTTTTCTATTATTTGATTGTTGGGGGCAAAGTAAGTGCCACCCACTTTTGTGGTGAGTTTTTATATGGCCCATTGAAGGGGTGGCATGTTATAGATAGTACCCGAAATGCTGTCAAACCAAAAATAACATGGATCCATATGGTTAGAACTGTTTTCCACACAATGCTAGGCCTAGCATTTGGATGATAGTGCCCAAATTTAACTGTGTTAGGTCCTTAACTGAATATAGATTATGGTACTTTGATTTTTGACTGGACTAATATAGTAAAAATCTGGAATTGGTGCACAGATTGGAGAGTTATTTGATGAACAACAGATTTATCGTGTTGATCATTATTTGGGAAAGGAATTGGTGCAAAACTTGGTAATATATGTGTCTAAATTTGTCCAAGAGTTGTGTTTTTTCAAAATTATTCAAGGCTTGCTTATTTCTCTGTTTATCCCACTACTTTTTTTTTTTTTTTGTGCAGTTGGTACTTCGTTTTGCAAATTGCTTTTTCCTGCCACTGTGGAATCGTGACAACATTGACAATGTACAGGTAAGCATTCATTCTTCTTATTCTTTCCATTTTATTTCAATAAAGTTGTCTGGAAATGTGAATCAAGTAAAAGCATTACTGGTAAGGTTAAGCAGACCTGTGGAGTAGCTGCAGAGAGATCTGCCATATTATTCCCCTTTTGTGATTGTCCTGCTTAAAGGGTAGTACCAACGTATATGCTACAAGCCTGAATGTTAATCTTTTTCTTGTCCCTTGTTGTTCCTATTGTTCCTATTTTTTTATTTTCTTGTTCTTCTTGCAGATTGTGTTTAGGGAGGATTTTGGAACTGAGGGTCGGGGTGGATATTTTGATGAATATGGGTATGTCAAGTGGAACCTCACATCTTTTTCTGTAAGATTTGTCTATTGATTAGGACCTAGAAATTGTGAATCATGTGGAAGGTCATAATTCTTTTGTTGCAAGATTTGTTCACGAATTAAGACTTAGTTTCTAAAAGTCATGGTTTTACCATCTGTTAACAGTTTTCTTCTTGCACTGGGGAGTACAAGGTGTTATGCCAGTTCATTGATAGAGTGGAGAAACACACGAGCAAGAAAATTGATGAGAAGATTGACCAGTTCTGGATTGTATTTTTTTCATAAAAGAACTTTTTCCAAGTTTTTAGTTGTAATAACTTTTACATATGGCTCAAATTTTGAGACTCAAATAGAATGTTCAATAAAACTATAATGCTATACTGTCTGAATTCTTCTCATTGTTATTCCTAGAGTGCTTAATGCTACACTTATTTTTATTTTTATTTTTATTTTTATTTTTATTTTTATTTTTATTTTTATTTTTATTTTTATTTTTAATTTTTTGCGACAGTAACAAGATGGTCGCCAAAGATCATGTTAGTGTTTTTCTTTGTTTTTTGCGACGGCAAAATAGGGGTCGCCATAAGTAGTTTAGGTGGTCGCAAATAATTTGCGACCGTTGCTTTGCCGTCGCAAAAAGTATTTGCCACCCCCATATTCGCGACCCCCATTTGCCGTCGCATGGGCCGTCGCAAAAAGTCTTTTGCGACTGTTTTTTATTATTTGCGACGGTTTATAGCGGTCGCAAAAAGTGTTTTTTTTAGTAATGTGTGTATTAAGGTACTAATCTGAAATTCCTTGTCTGCTCCACCATATTATTTTTGTCAGTTTTCTTTTTGTTCATTTTTTTTTCAGTATTTGTGGTTGCTTTTAGTGAGGGGGAGTTTGGTTAATTGTTATCATGTCATTGCTTGTGTGGGTTTTGATCTTGATTTTGTTATTTGAGATTCCTTTGTCAATTCGTGACAAACAGGGGGAGAAATTTGTTTTTCATGTATTCATGTCATGTGTCGGGTGCATATATGTCTTAGTTTTCAGGTTTTCATGCTACATATTCTTAAAATCTCCAAGTTGCATCTATTCATGTTTTTCATCTCATACTTCAAGATAATCTAGCCATATGTTTATTGCTTTTTCATATACTCTTGTGGGACTAATAATTGTTTTAGAGATTGTGGCACTAATAGTTGTTTTGCAGATCATGACCTTGAGAAATAAGTTTGTAAAGAGATTTGGTTATAAGTGCTGGTTCCTAGTTGGTGGTGTTGTTCTTGTTTTGATTGGAAAATTGTTTTAGTGTTTTTGTTAGGAAAACTGTTGTAGCATGGTTTTGTCCAGGATTTGACAAAGGGGGAGATTGTTAGGACTCTTTGTTGTCCAATTCCATGGATCAAACCCAAGGTTGTAATTTTTTAAATTCACATGCTGGGTCAAACTAGGATTACTTTGGATTTCTCTAAGAAGTTGATTTTCTTCCAAAACTATGATTACTTTGGAGTCCTTTAAGAAGTTGATTTTCTTCCAAAACTAGGATTACTTTGGAGTCCTTTAAGAAGTTGGTTTTCTTCCAAAACTAGGATTTTTTGGATTTTCTATAAGTAGTTGGTTTTCTCCCAAAACTAGACTACTCATTGATTGAATTCCTCCAGATCTTCTTTTTGGTTCTTAAAGGTTTATATCTGGGAATATTTTGTTATTTTCTTTGATGTTTTATTGAGTATTCAACTCATGGTTTAAAGAGAGTACATCAAAGATTTGTTTGTTATACACAAAAGAGAGAGTTGTTCTTCAATTGTGAATTCTGAAGAATTCGAGCCTGAAGCTTTGGTGGAATCCGAAGTGGCTCATCAGAAAGACAATTTCGTGGTGAAGATGAGGTTGGAAGAGGCACATAAAGGTTGGTTCAATTAGGCATTGTGGATTTGCTAGATAATTGAGAGTATACCTATGTAATTCCTTTAATTCTTCTTAGTGGATTGTCTTGTGGCAGTTGCCCGTGATTTTTTGATCACAGTTGGAGGTGTCCAATTGTGGTTTTTCCACGTAAAAATCGTTGTGTCTCTTTCTCTTGATTGTTTGATTGGGATTGTTTTTTTACTGCTTTTTATTGATACATAATCACAAATCAACATCTAGGGTTTCTAAATTTTTCACCTTCAATAACTTTGAAGGGAATAAAAAAATCATTTTGTCCCTTAATTGATACCATTTGCAAAATTGAAAGGTAAAATTGTTACAATTAAAATTATAAGAACCAAATTGATATAAACAAACTACAAGAATTAACAATAATTTGTCTAAAGAAATACAACACATAAAAACGGAAATTTGTTCCTAAATACTAATTAATATCACGTGTAGTTTGACGTTCTTATTTTTGCATCCAACAACATATTCCATCCAAAATATGTTGTGTTCTCATTATAGCCCAAAAGGTCAAATGAAAATAGCAAAATAATAAATAAAATCTATGGATGCCCCACAGCTATGAAGCTTAAATAAATAAATAAGCTTAAGTCAAAGAAGCATACCTTATTCAAGAGAGGTTGAATAGTATCATAATTGCTATCCGAAGTATTGCAAAAACTATTGAGCTTTGGTATCCCCCGGACGTCCAGCTGGTTCAATTGCGGCAGCTCAATTCCATTTATAGCCTTGCAGATAGCAGTAAAACTTGGCAGGTGTTCAAGAAACAATTCCTTTAGTTTAGGAAACACAATTTTATCTGTTGTTTCTGTTGTTGTTGATGCTATCTCATTTTGATCTCCTTCTTCACTAGAAATCAGTACTTCCATCTTACAACATTCAGACACATCAAGTTTCTGTAGTTGCATCAAATCTCTGGCTATGGATAATGAGAACATGCTTTCCAGTTTATCACATCTCCCCAGTTCTAGAGAAGTGAGGTTGCAGAGCCGTACAAGTTGAGTAGGACCCTTCCACAAATGTGTCAATGCGGGCAAATCTTCCAGTGCCAGCTCTTTCAACGCACTGAAGGCCTCCTCCGGTAGTTGGCCATGACAAATCTTTTTCAATTTACCTAAATGATCGAGATGTAGCGACTGTAACACAGGGAAGGCTATTTGTGGAACTGGAACCCCATTTGTTGTTTCAATGACATATTCCAGGTCCTGACAATCTTCCAAGAACAATTTTGTTAATTTTTTGAAACCATCTTTGTCTAAATCATAGCCAACATTCTTCACACCTGCTGCTCGTCTTATGTCTAAAATTTTAGTGATCTTGAGAAGATTCTTGAACTCACTCTCCATAAGATCGCTCTCGTGAAAGTCACAGAGACGCAACTGGTTTTGTAATTGATAAGATGTAAGGAATATATTGCCAAAGGCTATATTGAATGCTTTTAGATTCGTAAGGACCAAGTCTCTTGGCCAGTATGCAAAATGTTGTAGGTGAATGACCAAAGTTGTAAAATTAGACAACCCACACAGCTCAGTCAAAGTCACTTTAGTTTCTTCATTAAAGCTAGACCCAAGATACAACTCTTCTAGCTTTGATAAGCTCGACAAAACACCTGGGCAAATCCTTTTCACACCACATTCCAACAAATCCAGTAGCTCCAAGTGACTAAGCCGACCTATTTCTTTTGGCAACTCCTCGATTTTGGTGCCTTCGAAACTCAAAATTTCTAGATTCTCTAATGCTCCTATTACAGATACATCATTGATCAGTCCGCATCTGTATAGTGACAAGCTTCGGAGGTTGGTCAACCATCGCAGGGATGGCGGCAGTGATCCTTCTATGTACACATTCAACATGCTTAAAGCTTTGAGTTCCTTCATCCCTCCGTAGAAACCATCTGGGAGATTTGGTGGATTTGATGCATAATTGTCCTCTAGCCGTAAAAGATGGAGTTTTGGAAATTCTAGATTAGCAGGCAGCTTGCTCATACCAGTGAATCGCAATGAAATTACAGCGTAATTTTTGTGCCGTTCTTTCTCCGGCCATTCTTTCAATGCTTCATCACATCTTACCATAAATGAATGCTCCTCCCTAGATGCTATTGATATAGCTACATCACGAACTACATCATGCATTTTAACACAACCTTCTTGTTCACCATCCATCAAGAGATAGCCTTTTTTTAAGTCATCGACAAAGCCATGTACTCTGTCTCTTGCTTCTTTGACGCTATCAATGTTCTCAAACAACTCTATCCCAACACCATATCTAACGATATCTTCAATTGGAATATTAAAATCTTCAGCATATAAGGAGCAGAGCAAAAAGCATTCCTTAATTTCTCTACCTCCTAAGAAGTCGTAACTCAACTCTAGAGATTTAAACACATTTTCTTCTACTTCGCTGAAGTTTTTTACCATGGACTTGTGTAACTGTAGAAGGGCTGAATTCCATGAATGCTCGTCTTTATCTTTGAGTGCTCTCGCAACTGTAACAATAGCAATCGGCAAACATCCACATTCATCCGCAACTTTCTTCTGTGTGCTATACAAATCAGTTCTTGTGTGACTTGTGTCCTTGGAAATTCCAGCCATCTCCTCAAAGAGATTCCAAGCTTCTGCTTTAGTTAAGACTTCAACTGTAAATTTCTTTTGAGCATTCATAGAGTTGCATACATTATCAAATCTAGAAGTCAGCAAAATTTTGCAACCTCTATGACCATCTCTAAATGGAATTCCTATGTCATTCAGTTCGAGACGCTTCCAAACATCGTCCAATATGACAAGGATTCTCTTGGTGCCCTTTAGTCTTTCACACAGTCGATCTGCTCTTCCACGTTCAGTCTCCTCCTCAAATTTCAAACCCAATTTATCTCCAATTTCACCTTGAATCTTCCTTTTATCAGGAATTTGGGACACTACAGCCATCACAACCTCATCGAACAATTTCTCTTCTTTTGCTCTTTTGGCAACTTCTTTCACCATTGTTGTCTTACCAACACCTCCCATCCCACATATTACAATCATGTGGAATCTATCATCCTTCAGTGCCTCCATGACATCATTCGTAATCAATCTTCTAGATTCAAAAACCTTAATACCTTCAGTGGATGTGGATTCTATCCCTGGTGGAGGCTCATTGTAGGCCACTTCCGTCAGTTTCCTCTCTTCGTGCAACTTAGCCACCTCTTTTGCCTTGTTGGTTGCTTTCTTACCGAGCGAGTAACGTAACTTCAGGTTTGGACACCACCCATATAGACACCCTTTGTTTGCTTCAACTTCATCTTTTAGAATTTCTCTGGTCTCTTCGCTGCATTTATCAACCCTTTCCAGCCACCCCTTAACATCAGGTCCAATAACTTTTACATTTCTTTCTGCTTCATCAACTGATAGCTGCATTGCACCTCTTTTCTCATCCAACTTCTCGACTTCTTTTTTCAGATTCTTGACCTCGCTTTTATAGGAAAATAGATAACCAAAATGACGGCCAACTGGAGCCATTAGAAATTTTCCAATGCCTACAATCGGACCAACAAAACCAACCAAACCAGCAACCATCTCTCACTTCTACTTCAGTTATGTACCTCTCTCTCTGTCTCTTTTCTTCTTTTTTATTTTTATTTTTTGCCTTTTTCTGCAATGCAATATGTAAAACTAGAAGAAAACAAACAACTATCAGAATGGTAATTGTTGAACACAACGTTAAAATAGAGTGGCAGAGGAAGAGATTACAAAGATTTCTAGAACCAAAAGAAGGTATACAGAGATTTCTGTATCTTGGTAACAGTTGAACAAAGAGAAATACAATTTTGTAGAGGATATCAAAGGAACACTTTGCAAGAGGGGATCTAAAAATTTTTTTTTTTGGACAAGCAAGGTTGAATATAGAGAATTACAATATAATTGGACAAAGAGAACTTGTGCTGTAAAACAGAAATTGCAAAGAAGAAAGTGAGGTTAGTAAAATGAAAACAGAATGCAGAGAATACTGATTTGGTAATTGTTCAACACAGAGTTAATAAAATAGAGTTGCAGAGGAGAAGATTACAAAGTTTCCTAAAATCAAAAGAGAATACAGGGAATTTTTTTTTTTTTTTTTTTGCTGGTAAGCAACAGTGGAACACAGAGATTTATAATAAAACTGAAGAAAGAAAGTAAGTTGAGAACTCAATCGACAGTGAAGAAAAATAATAGAATTGAAGTGGAAGTGGAAGTGGAAGTGGAAGTAAAGAAAGAAAAACCTTGGAAACTTTTCAGAGTGTCTCAGAGATGAAACACGCACAGCCTGAACAACTCGGTCGACAGGAAAGAGAAAAGCTTTTCACCAAAGACAAACAAGAGCATTAACGTCCATCAAAGAGAAACAATCAGATTCAGAGAGGTTTTGAAGGAGAGTTTGAGGAGGAGAGAATATTTTGAGATCAGACCAATACCTAATCCCTGCACCATCTGATGCATCTAAAATTAGGAGGATATTTTGTGAATATTCGTTGCTTCCTTGCGTGTGTTTTGGTTTGTTATATTTTTTATTATAAAAAAATTGTTTTTTTTAGAATGGTATATTATTTACTGCACTATAATCTAATTTAGCGAAGGGGATGTCAGCAATGACGGACACAGGGCCGGCAGGGGGGCGCCACTGCCCCTGCAAATTAGGAAAATGATTTGTCTCCCGAAATTTTTTCTTTCAAATTTTTTTAATGGCCAAAACGATATCGTTTTGGTCATTTTTTTTTTTTTCTTCTTCTTCTTCCATTTTGACTCTGAAACGCAGAAGGAGGGAGAGGGAGAGAAAGAGAGAAGAAGAGGGGAAGAGAGAAAGAGAGAGAGAGAGAGAAGAGAGCCCAGCCCGTCACCGTCGTCCCCCAGCCCGTCGCCGCCGTCGGTCGTCTGCCCAGCCCAGATCGTCTGCCCAGCCCCGCCGTCGCAGCCTCTACCCAACCCCGCCTCCGCCTCCGCCTCTGCCCAGCCCGCCTCCGCCTCCGCCTCCGCCTCCGCCTCCTTCCATTTTGATAGCCCCCTCCAGTTCCTCCTCCTCCTCCTCCTGAAAAAAAAAAATAAATAAAATAAATTAGGGGGATTAGGGGGACCTCATTTTCGAGCTCCTTAGCACTGCTCTGCAAATTATTTTAAAATTTTGGGTAATATTATGCATTTACTCCTTTAGTCTACAATTTGTGAAGTATTGGCCCCTGCAAAAAAAAAAAAAAAAGCCTCAAATTGCTTCCAGTCTTCAATTAGAGTTATCCTGCAATACTACATATATTATGTAAATTATGGTCTAAATTGATGTTAGTTTCAAGTCATTGTGTCTACAAGACTAACAAATTATCAAATCAAATTGATTATGTCTTATTATAATGTTTGATTATATCTGAAAGTCGTATTGATTACGATTCATTATGATTTTTTATTACTACTAAAATAATCTTTAATTATGACTCAAATTAGTGTTAGTTATAATCTATATTTGTATGTTATCATTTTTAATTTTTTTTTATTTGGTACAAGTGTAAAAAGTACTTTATAATCCAATTTTGATTTTTTTTGTTTTATTAATGATTATCAGATATCGATTAAAAAAATTATTTGCAAATTTAATGATAATGTCCAATTTTTATGTTTATAAAGTGAATTAACATGCATATGAAACTTTGGTAAAAATGTACTAAAATTAATGTATAGTTAATTTTTAATTGTATAGAATTTGGCCTTCTCTTAACGAGATTTCTGTGTCCGCCACTGGGAGTGAGACTCGAAACCTAGATCTACTTTGGGCTATCGTCTCTTAAAAAAAAAAATGTTACTAATGGCATGCTATCAATAAAAGTCATAGTGTTAAAATATTTATGACCCCTCCATATGATATAATTTTTATTATATAAATATATTATAAAATAAAATAAAAAATAAATTCTAAATATTATTGGTGATTTTAGCAAATTTATAATTAAGGCTTAATTTGGTTGGATTTAAGAATAAAAATTTGTTTGAGAATATGTTATTTTGGTAATTTTTTAATTTTTATAAAAAAGATATATAAAAACGTAAAGAAATGATATGATTTTAAAAAGATAAAATGATAATAAGCATGTTATTTTAGGTCGTTCCCAAACAACCCGTAAATTAAAATTAAAATCAAATTATTATTGATGATTTTAGAAAATTTAGAATTAAATTAGATTATGAAAATTTTATAATCAAATTAGATCGAATTAATTCTATGTTGATTGTTTCAATTTAAAATTACGAATTTTTATAACATTGTCATTATTCATAAAATGATTATAAAATTTATTTATAATTTGTTCAAACATTAATATATCATCATTTTACAAATAAAAATATTTTAGAATTAATTTTACTACTATACGAAACACACTTATAAGAGTAAAAGGTTAACAACTTAGGTATAAAAATAAGATACTAATAAGATATTTAAGTGACTTATGCTAAATAAAATATTTTATATATATATATAAAGAAAAAGGGTTTGGCTTTTCTCACGTTGTCATTTTAATTTGAAAGAGCGTTTGGGTTTGGTAAGTCCATTTTGAGACCAGTTTTGGTGATTTAAACCGTTCACTTTTTTGGACTTGTTGAGTAGAATATTCATCCAAAAAATTCAAGATAATTGGACATCGATAGCTATAAGTTTCATATCATATTTGTTTTACAAATGAATGATAAATATAATTTCAAAAATAGCCATTCATTTTTTCTAATTCAAATCTGATTCAAACATATAACTAACGATATTCGATAATCTTGATTTTTTACATAAATATTTTACCCAACGAGTTCTAAAAACTAAATAGTTTGGATAATTGAAATCATTCCTAAAATGAGTCTACTAAGTTCAAACGCTCTCTCAAGTTGAGATGGCTAACTTGAGAGAAGCCAAACTCAAAAAGAAGAAATTTGTGAAAAGTTCATCCCAAAGAGAGTATAAGATATTAGATCAAAGGTAAGAACTTGTTTGATGATTATTGATAAGGACACATCGGAAAAATTCGACTTCTTTCATATTGGTTATTTCAACTTGAGAGAACGTTTGGACTTAGTACGTCAATTTTGGCACCAACTTCGATTATTCGAACCGTTCACTTTTTAGAATTTGTTAAGTACAATATTCATGTAAAAAATCATGATGATCAGAAATCAGTAACTATATGTTTGAATCAAATTTGTATTACAAAAAATAAATGGTTATTTTTGAAATTATATTTGTAGCACCCTCAAAACAAGATATAACTCAACCATTCATAAGATCTACAGATATAATAGAAATGTTATGTTTTTATTCATCAGAGTCTACTTTACAAAAGATGTTACATACATTACACTTTCATAAATATTCATCTTGAAACTATAGCATGTAACTCTAATTGATAACAACAAAATAAGTGTCCTACGGGTTTACATCTTTCCAAGTTATCACTTGGTTACAACAAAAGAAGAGTCCTAACTCTATACATAAAAGAAAAAAAGCACTCGGCTTGAGTTTACATTTAACACCAAAGAAAATAGCAAAGTGGAACCTTCAGCCCCTAAACCTCCTAAGCTATGTCCTTGGAAGCGACATGTCACATATACCTGAAAATGGTTTCCCAAGTAGGGTGAGCCAAAGCCCAATAGAGATATGCTAAAACAATATATGAGATTTAACTAAGGTATAAGCATCAAATAAATGTGCAATATCCTTAACCAACACATATTCTTTCCAAGACCTTTCAATATAGATAACCAAAATCTCAATTCATTTATATTCATCCATTTCGGGTAAATCTATTAACCAAATTCATTATTATCAAAACAACCAAAATGAGATTACAACTCAATAGTTCACATATTTGGTAAATGATAGAAACATACAGCAAGGGCCCCAGTTCAAAGTCAACGGGAAAGATGAGGTTCAGTAATTTAAAGGCCAACACCTCAATTTAAAATAGAAAACTAGATCCTAACAAAAGAAGGAACTAAATATTTATTAAGTCCTAATTAAAAATAAATAAACACAAATATTAAATACATAAAATTACAGTTATATAATTGTAATACCAAAATGGAAGCATGCGCGTTCCTCATCAGACCTCTTCCATAATTAGGGAGGGGAGAGCTAAGAACAAAGAGAAGATAGTGAGGATGTTGGTTTCTTTGGGCATGATTTGGATAATTTGGGTGAAAAGGAATTAAAAGGTTTTTAGTGGTATGGAGAAACCAATTAATTAAAAACTACAAATTAATTTGGTTTAGAAAATGGAAAAAAAAAATAAAAATAAAAACAAATCATCACCTTCACATGGTTTTATCTTTTGGGGGCAGAAATAATTTTTTTAAAAAATTAAAATATCTTTTAGGTGTTTAATAGTGTCATACTATTTATTATTATTATTATTATTATTATTTTTAATTTCTCAAAATAGATTCTGAAAATGAAATCAAACAGAGCCCATATTTTTTGTTTGGTTACCATGGAAAATTGGGGAGAAAATTCACAAATTTTTTCTTGATCTTTGGATTAGAAGTGGCACAATCATTTCTTAAAGGGAAATCTAGGGGAAAAGCATAGTGTGTGTGGGCTTAGCTCTTTATGGGCAAATTTTTTCTGAGGAACTTCCTTGTATACATCGAGTATCGCTCATAAATGTAAAGCATAAAGCACATAAACCCAATTGACATGTGATAAGAAAGGTTGGTTTCCTCTTCCGGACTTGCCAATTTGCCATTTTAGAGTAACCACAAGATATCTAGTCATATGGAAAGATGGATGATTGCTTAAAATAAGTAGAAGGTTTTCAAATTCATGAGTGCAAACATGATTATGGTATTGTCATTCACATGACTTTGGAAATTCGGGGAAGAGTGTGAAGTTAGTGAAGACTCCATAATTTCATTTTCAGATGAATGATCTCTGAGCTTCCAGGGCCATACGCATTTCACAAAGTAATGAAATTATGGGTACAAGATCATGACAAAATTTTACTAGTTGGCATGAGATCCTACCATTAAGATTTGATTACTAGATTTCTCAATAGAAGAATGCATCATCAGTACAAATAAATGCTAGGTATATTAAATTTTCTACCCATCTTTGCTTATCTATGGACTGTAATAGCAATCTTGAATTACTAGATAAATCAAACACTTGAATTTTGGGTGCTAGGTATATTAAATATTTCTTCCCGTCTTTGCTTATCTATTGACTGTAATAGCAGCCTTCAATTACTTGATAAATCAAAACACATTATTTTTTCAGCTTAAACAAGGATTTTAACAATCCAATGCACCGAGTAATTGCCCTAGTATATATTTTTAATGGTTCTAGCATAATTCATCATTAAGAGTATGTATTCCCAACTAAGAACGCTGTCACAATACACAGAACTCCACATGATTGGAATTTGGATTACTATGCCCTTGGCATGCACATATTAGAGGTCCTTCAGTTGAAGAGGAGGTAGCAAGACATGGATTTCCTCAATCAAATTGTGCCAAAGCCTGAGATAGACAGTGGCTACTGAACTCTTGACCAAATTGGATCAGACATACCCAAATCTGTATATGGCTGCCTTTATTATTCATCACCCGTGAATAATTGCTGTTTGTCACTACTTACATTTCCTGCCCATTTCTTACCAAATTTTTAATTAAAAGAACGAATTATCCCTTGCTAAAGCATATTACCATATTATTATTCTTAGAGTCAGATTAGGATGTTCTTTAACACAATCAAAACCACTTTCACTTTTCAATATTAACAACAAAACCAAACCATGTCAGATGACGGTGGTGAGGGAAGTTAAGGACCACGGTTAATATCACAGTTGTGGTGTACAACTACATACAGCACAGTCAACTAGGCAGTTGATTTCCAGTTCAGTATGAAGTTACAGCATTCTATGAAAGCTTCATACTGAAAATTACAGCTTATGCAAATTACATATATCTATGATTACACCTGTTTTGATCAACTTAAACCAATTAAACCAAAAACGACACAATTTCTGCATTTAGTATGCTAATTCACTCTCCTATTTTGTACAATTGGCTGAGAAAGCAGTTTAAGAGATAAGACACAAAGCAGCACAGCCAAAACTGATCTTAATTTTGGCTCAAAGATTATTCCTTGAATTCATATGACCAGTGTAATCAACAAACCAAACCATCAAAATGAAACAGATTTATAGAAGATGGAACCATCAACACAATTGTGATAAGATAAATAAGAGAAACATATGGTATCCCATAAACCAAAACCATCAGCCTCATTCTTTTACTAGAAATAATGCAATTTGCTCAAACCCCGAACTGAAGCTATAATTTGTAAGTTCTACTGCTCTAGTATAATAAATAATACTTTTAGCCAAAAAGTCAAAAAAACCCACTAAAAAACACTATTATCTCTACTTTTTTTGCACGTCTTTAATAAAATGCCAAAAAAAAAAAAAAAAGTCAATTCTCAAAACAACCCGTAATTCAACCCAGCAAAGACATTAACTTTAGTCAGTACTACTATTTAAATCCAAAAACAAAAGTTAGCAAATCAGGGCGGAATCAAATATGCACGTCAAAAATCAAAAAACCCAAAATGGTTATCAGATTCAACTCCATTATACAAACAAAAAAATTAAGATTTAAAATATATATATATATAGACAACCGACACAACCATCATTATTATCATCAACTCAATCAAAGGGGAATAAAAACTAGTCTTAAAACAGGACGAATACACACACAAATATATATATATACACATCAAACCCTCTCACGCTACACGGAAACGAAGATTGTCAAAAGAAGCCATTGATAAACAAAAATGCAAATCAGAATCAGAAAATATATAATGATCATACAATCGATGGACAAATTAAACAAGAACAACAATCGAATAAAAAGGCACATAAGAAAATTATATGAAAAAACATGAAATTTTACAGTAAGAGTTAATGAAAGGATGATCGGTGACGATCGTGAAGATTTCAACTGAAAAATCATACCTTTGCAGAGGCCGATTACTCGTAAACGATCAACTCAATATACAGAGAGAGGTGAGTAATTTCGGAGGAGAAAATGGTGAAATCAGCGGTCGCGTTGGGTTGGGTGCTTTGCCTAGTTGTATACAAAACAAGTATTAATAAATATTATTTTTTATTTATAAATTTATATATTTTGACCTATTTAATTACAAAAATATATCAGGGAGTGACTATCCATTTAGCCTAATTTGATATTTTTAAATTATGAAAAAATTATTTTGCCCAGAAGACTAGGGCTTAATTGAGATTTTGAGCCAATTTAATACTTGGTTTGCAGTGGTGATAAAGAGTTTATAGTCCAATGGAGCTTCATCTGCAAAATTATAATATATTAATTATAGTTTTATACTATTTTAATTATAAAATAAAGTAAAAAAAATGTAAAAAAAATTAATAAATATATATATATATATATATATTCTAGATATTAAAACATTTGTTAAAAATATATTTATTTTATTATTGAGTTTTGCTAATATTTCAAATTTAAATAATAAATGAAATCTAAATCATTTAATATCTATTCAAGACAAAATAAATAAATTAATTAATAACACATATCTATTTGGTTAAGTGGACAAGTTTGAGATTTTAGGATTGAGTTTAAGATGGCTAGATTAGACTCGAAGTTGGGCGGGCTTGTTAGGGAAAATTGATGATTCCCACAAGTAAATCAATCAATAAGAATAAAAATTAATGCGAAAGAAACACAAGAATTTTTACGTGGTTCCCTCAATGTGAGGTACGTCCACGGGATTGAAATCCGATTCCACTATCAACCAAAGAGTTTCCAAATGACTATAAACGAGACACGAATAGTCTCACAAAATCACCCTTAGGTGAATTCCAAATAATCACAAATAAATAAGAGGAAAGACCTCACTAAATAGATGAATCAAAATCTTCAGAATCAGAGTTGAAGAAGACCCAAAAATTATAGACCCAAATCAACTTCACCAAACCAGCCGAAACGAAGTGAAGAAAATTTCACACAGCAGCAGCCGAATAATAGTGCTTTGGCAGAACAAAACTTGAATCAATTTTGTAGCACACTTACCAAGAATGAATAATCAAATAGCTGTTGCCTCACTCTAATTTTCCGAAGGACTAAAACAATATCTATATATAATGTTAAATCTTGGGTTCGTTTTTATCAAAATCTTAGTTGTAACCAAATTAAATTGGGTGTCCACAAAATTAGATATAATATATAAAAATATATTATAACTAATACCAAATCAAATTAAACTCTTTTAATAAACTAATTGGGTCCCACACTCCAATAAGGAGGTATACCCAACAATTCTCCCCCTACCGACTTAGGTGGAGATATCAACCATACCCGCCAAAGTTCGACACTTCAAATGTTTGTCCCTCGACAAAGTCTTTGTCAACATATTCGAAATATTATCATCTGTGTGAACCTTTTCAAGTTGTAACAATTTCGAATCTAACACATCATGAATCCAATGGTATCTCACATCAATGTGTTTCGATCTCGAATGAAAAATAAAATTTTTACTCAAATGAATAGTACTTTGACTATCACAATAAAGCACATACTTTTCTTACTTGAAACCCAACTCTTGTAAAAATTTCTTCAACCATAACTCTTCTTTGCAAGCTTCTGTAATGACAATAAATTCAGCTTTGGTAGTTGAGAGAGCAACACATTTTTGTAATTTAGATTGTCATGCCACAGCTCCCCCTACAAAAGTCATCAAATACCCCGAAATAGATTTCCTAGAATTAATATCACCAGTCATGTCAGAATCTGTGAACCCATCAAGCATCGGCTTACCATCTCCAAAACACAAACACACCTTCGAAATCTCTCGAAGATATCTTAGAATCCATTTTACCGATGCCCAATGTTCTTTACCCGGATTGGAGAGAAACCGACTCACCACACCAACGGCGTGAGCAATATCTGGCCTTGTACAAACCATGGCATACATCAAAGAACCAACTGCTGAAGCATAAAGAATTTTTTGCATCTCTTCCTTGTCTTTCTCACTTGTAGGACATTGATTCGAACTAAGTTTGAAGTGACCCGCAAGTGGACAACCAACTGGCTTTGCTTTATCCACGTTGAACCTCTCAAGAACTTTCTCAATGTAGCTTTCTAGAGACAACCAAATCAGCCCCTCTTTGCTATCATGAACAATTTTCATACCAAGTATTTGCTCTGCCGGGCCCAAATCTTTCATAGCAAAAGATTTACTCAACTCTAACTTCAACCTGTTTATCATGGTAGAATCTTGACCCACAATTAACATGTCATCAACATAAAGCAAAAGAATAATAAATTTACCATCCGAGAAATTTTTCACAAACACACAATAGTCCGAAGTGGTTTTAGAAAAACTATTATTCATCGTGAAAGAGTCAAATTTTTTGTACCATTGTCGCGGAGCTTGCTTGAGACCATACAAACTTTTCTTCAATTTGCAAACAAATTTCTCTTTCCCGTTCTCTACAAAACCTTCCGGTTGCTCCATGTAAATTTCTTCTTCAAGGTCACCATGAAGAAATGCGGTCTTCACATCAAGTTGTTCAACTTCAAGGTTCATACTTGCAGCCATGCCAAGTATAACCCGAATAGAAGACATCTTCACAACCGACGAGAAAATCTCATCAAAGTCAATACCTTTCTTTTGCCCAAAGCCTTTCACAACAAGACGTGTTTTGTACCTCAGATTCTTGCCATCATTCTTCAATTTGAAAACCCATTTATTTTTCAGAATTTTCCTCCCCTTAGGCAACTTCACTAAATCATAAGTGTGATTTTCAAGCAAGGAATTCATCTCCTCGTCCATGGCCTTTTTCCAATCACCTTTCTTTGCATGCTCAATTGCTTCTTGGTAGCTTTCGAGCTCCCCTTGATCGGAAATCAACACAAATTCATTGGGAGGATACTTTCTTGAAGGTTGTCGGTCTCTTGTAGATTTTCTTAACTCAAGTTGTGGTGGCGGTTCTTGAGTTGGATGCTCTTCCTCAATTTCTGGCTCAACTTCATTAGGATTAGCATCATCCTCTACATCTTCAATAGGTGGCTGCACATCTCCCCCATTTTCATCATCAACTGAAGATAAAAGGAGATGGATCTATGTCAATGAGATCACTAGTTTTTGGCTTCGGTTGATCACTTTTGCCAAAGTCTTCAATTGTTTGGTCTTCAAGAAACACAACATCACGGCTTCGAATGACTTTCTTGTCGACCGGATCCCACAATCTATACCCAAATTCATCACACCCATAGCCAAGAAAAATACATTGTCTTGACTTACTATCAAGCTTGGACCTCTCATCTTTTGGAATGTGAACAAAAGCTCGGCAACCAAACACTCTCAAGTGCTCATAAGACACATCTTTGTCGGTCCAAACTCTTTCAAGAACATCACCATTCAAAGGATAGGAATGAGACAAATTGATCACGTCAACCACTGTCTTCATTGCCTCATCCCAAAAGGATCTTGGCAATTTAGCTTGTGAAAGCAAACACCTTGTTCTTTCCACAATGGTGCGGTTCATCCTCTCGGCAACGCCATTTTGTTGAGGAGTCTTCTTAACTGTCTTTTGGTGCCGAATACCTTGGCTGCGACAATACTCATCAAATGGCCCAATGAATTCACCACCATTATCTGATCGGATGTACTTCAATTTCTGTCATGTTTCTTTTTCAACCATGGCCTGAAAAATGCTTAAATACTTCTAGAACTTGATCTTTAGTTTTTAGTAGAAAAGCCCAAATTTTCCTTAAATAATCATCAATGAAAGTAACAAAATAAAGTGCACCACTATGTGTTCTAACTTTCAAAGGACTACAAACATCTGAATGAATCAACTCCAACACATTTTCTTTTCTAGAAGCAACATTTTTATGAAAAGAAACTCTATATTGTTTACCCGCCAAACAATGAACACAAGTTTTAAGATGTGAACCTTTCAAACCGGGTAGAAGCACTTTCCAAAACTTGTAGCCCCTTTTCACTCATGTGCCCAAGTCTCTTGTGCCACAATTCAGTAAAAGTATCATCTTCAAGTGCATTGACAACATCTTTACAAATTTTTCCTTGCATCGAATAAAGTGTATGAGTCTTCTTGCACTTAGCCACCACCAAAGAACGCTTTGTGAGCTTCCATATTCCATCACCAAATTTTTTGTTGTAACCTTCATCATCTAGCTTCCCAGTAGAGATCAAATTGAAGCGAATGTCGGGAACATGCCTCAGATCTTTAAGTAATAACTTGCAGCCCAAATTTGTTTCCAAGCAAACATCACCCATGCCAATAATCTTGGACAAACCTTCATTACCCATTCGAACAGAACCATAATCTCCTGTAGTGTAGGTAGTGAAGAAATCAACTCGAGAAGTCACATGAAAAGAAGCACCAGAATCAATAACCCAATTACTCTCTTGGCCCACAAAATTGATACAAGCATTTTCACAAACGACCATGAGATCATCGGTAGTAACTGCCGTTGTGTCTTCTTGCTTCTTATCCACACTTTTGTCACGCCTTTTCTCCTTGTTCTTGAGCTTTCGGCATTCCCGCTTTATGTGCCCTTTCTCAAGGCAATAATAGCACTCAATGTCTTTCTTTGAAAAAAAACCATCTTTTGATTTGTCATGGCTTTGATCATGACCATGAGGAGTCTTACTTCTCCCCCTTATTTTGCTTCGGCCTCTTACAACAAATGCTTCTGAATGAGAGGAATCCGTTGATTTTCTTCTAGTTTCTTCATTCAACAAACTATTGGTGACTTGGCCCATGTGACAACTCCATCGGGCGCCGAATTACTAACGGTCACAACCAAAGTCTCTCAACTTTCGGGCAAAGAACTAAGTAGCATCAAAGCCTGCAACTCATCATCAAAAACAATTTTCATATAAGCAAGTTGGTTAACAATACTCTTTATTTCATTCAGATGTTCTGGAATAGGGCTGCCCTCTTTATATTTTAAATTAACCAACTTACAAAACAGAAAAACTTTATTTGTAGCTGATTTGCTATCATAAAGGCTCTTTAATTTTTTCCATAAATCATGTGTTGAAGTTTCAGTAGCAACATGATGAAACACACTGTCATCAATCCATTGACGGATAACACCAACGGCTTTTCGATTAAGCCTATTCCACTCATCATCTTTCATATCATCAGGTTTGCCACTGTCACCCTCAATAGGCCCATACAAATCTTTACAAAATAATAGGTCCTCTATTTTAGTTTTCCAAGTTACCCAATTGCTTCCATTGAAGTTAGACATATGACCCACATTCCCTTCATTGATTTACACAAATAATTAAACCCAAATAAACCGTAAGCTCTGATACCAATTGTTAGGGAAAATCAATGATTCCCACAAGTAAATCAATCAATGGGAATAAAAATTAATGCGAAAGCAACACAAGAATTTTTACGTAGTTCCCTCAATGTGAGGTACGTCCACGGGATTGAAATCCGATTCCACTATCAACCAAAGAGTTTCCAAATGACTATAAACGAGACACGAATAGTCTCACAAAATCACCCTTAGGTGAATTCCAAATAATCACAAATAAATAAGAGGAAAGACCTCACTAAATAGATGAACCAAAATCTTCAGAATCAGAGTTGAAGAAGACCCAAAAATTATAGACCCAAATCAACTTCACCAAACCAGCCGAAACGAAGTGAAGAAAATTCCACACAGCAGCAGCCGAATAATAGTGCTTTGGCAGAACAAAACTTGAATCAATTTTGTAGCACACTTACCAAGAATGAATAATCAAATAGTTGTTGCCTCACTCTAATTTTCCGAAGGACTAAAACAATATCTATATATAATGTTAAATCTTGGGTTTGTTTTTATCAAAATTTTAGTTGTAAACAAATTAAATTGGGTGTCCACAAAATTAGATATAATATATAAAAATATATTATAATTAATACCAAACCAAATTAAACTCTTTTAATAAACCAATTGGGTCCCACACTCCAATAAGGAGGTATACCCAATAGGGCTAGCATTAGAATGACACATATCCTTTTATATTGTATAAGCTCAGTCCAAACCTGGCCTGGCCTGACCCGAGGTTTGTCCACCCCTACTTTTATTGCACACAGGTCCCTTTTATACCATCTTCAAAAGATATGTATTTATACAATTGTCATAATAGAGGAATTAATATGTACCAATTCATAAATGAAGTAAAGGTGATATTCGCTAATAGTTACGGAGTCTTAGTCTAATTAGTCTTAAACATATTAATGTCCTTAATGATTATTGATCTTAATTTATGTATAAAAAATATTTGTAATATTTAAAAATAAAAATTCTAGATACTCATAATTTAAATTTTACAATTCATCCATAATGACATGGCAATAGAATTGAGTCTTACATAATTGAATTTGTAAAAAAATAAAAAATAACACAACTAGCAGTGTTATTATTAATATAATTATGAAATTTAAAATTGTGTGTCAATTTCTTATGTAAGAACATGTAAAAGTGTGTTTAATATATAAAAAGATATTGAGTGTTTTTAATATGGGTAAATTACCCTTTGCATCCTTATACTTTACACCAAATCTCACTTTGGTCCTTACATATGAAATTATGACAGTCAACCCCTTTCACTTTTAGTCAAATTCTACTTTAGTCCCTATATATGAAATTGTGCCAGTCAACTCCTTTACATTTTTACTCATTTAAATTACTTACTCAAAAAAATTACTCATTTAAGTTTTTGTTGGGAAAACTAATGTAGTATGATTTTTTGGCTAATTTGGCTTGGCTAAATTGGTTCCGTTTAGGAATAACTTTTGGCCTTTTTTGGTTTGGATGTAATGATTGTGAGAGAAAAAGTGAAATGATTATGGTTTGGATGTGATATTTTGGGGTGGTTTGGAATGTTCTAAATAAGTGTATTTTTTGACTTTTTATATATAAAAAAATGTGTAGAAAAGTAGAGAAAGTGGGTAGAAAAGTAGGAAGGAGATGTTGATAGATGAATTGGGATCCTCCCCTTGCACTCCCTCCTTGCAACCCTCCTTGCAGGGCCTTCGGGCCCACTTTTAGGCCCAATTTTGATAATCCAAACCGTTCATATTTTAAGATTTATTTAGTATATCATACTTGTAAAAAATTAAGTTGATCGGATATCAGAAAGCATGTGTTCGGAAAACTGTTCATTAAATTCTTTAAAAAAATAGTTCTTAGTTCGATTTTTCCGAACATATGCTTTCTGATATCCGATCAACTTGATTTTTTACAGGTATGATATACTAAATAAATCTTAAAATATGAACGGTTCGGATTATCAAAATTGGGCCTAAAAGTGGGCCTGAAGGCCCTGCAAGGAGAGAGTGCAAGGAAGGAGTGCAAGGGGAGGATCTGTGCTCGTTGATAGATATTGATTGATATGACCCAAATAAGTGTATGTATGCACACAAAAAAAAAAAAAAATTTAGTACATGCCAAACACCTACTTTGTTTGATTAACTTATTTAGTCTATTTTATCTTTTTATGTTTATTTAGTCAATTTAACTCTTGTAAAATGAGACTTAAATTATATACACAAAATATAATAAATGAAGATTTTGTCAGGTAAGTAATCTTAAAATAATTAGAAAAAATTAGTGATATGTTCTTGTTCAAAAGTATTTATAAGTATTTAAACTTTAAAAGTTTAATATTCATCTTTAAAGTTTTTTTTTTTAATAGTGTTACTTTAATTAAAAAAATTAATTTTATTTTTCAAACTCAATAATGTAGTAGTTTATTAGAATATTTAAGGCAAACTATCTTTCTTAGGTCTTTCGCTTCTCTAATTATCAAAAAGTTAAAAAATCAAATATTTTTTTGAGATCTATTACAAAAGTCAAGAAGTCAAAAAATTATTAAAAAAATCAAAAAGTTCATACTATTTGGGAGAAGCCAAGAGAACAAAATTATTATTTTGCCTTTTGAATTCAAATACCCAAAAGTCAAAAAGTTAAAAGTCAAAAAGTCAATAAGGGTAGAATGGTCATTTTGATTTTACTACAATATTTTATTACACATATTTTCGTAAAAAGTCAAAAAATTATCCCAAACATATATTTTTCTCTTTACTTTTTTAATCAAAAAGTCAAAAAGTGTACTTATATAACACATCCCAAACAACCAAGTATAAAAAATTATTTAAAAGGCATATTCATATACCAATTTTTTTTTTTCAATTTACATTTATAACTCAATGTACTTTTTTCAAACATAACACCTTAATATAACACACTAAAAAAACTACTTAATGTGTTTTTATCAAACGTAAGAACGTAATATTTCAAAAAAATTTCTTAGTATATCTTTCCTAAATGTAACACTCCAATCAATGTAACACACAAAAACTCTTTAATGTACTTTTCTTAAACATAATAACGTAACAATCCACAACACTCTCTTAGTGTATTTTTTCCAAACTTAACACCTTAATCAATGCAACATACAAAAATTCCTTAGTATATTTTTTCAAATGTAGCACTCTAATGTAACATTCTAATGTAAACACCTGAAAACTACACTAACAGAAATGTAAAGTTTCACGCCCGACAATTAACACTTCAGCCACCAATCCCTCCAAAAGGAATATTCCATACCTTTTCTATTCTCGTCCTAAAAACGAATTAAAAAATTGAAAAAGTAAATCACGAAAGGACATTCACTTAAATTTAAATGGTACCAAATCAAATAAATATAATTTTTCATAACAGAAAGGGCTAATTGGTTCATAAAAAAACTCTTAAGACTAAACATTCCCCTATATAAGATTTAGGGAAAATTATTTATAAGTCCTATTAGGGAGACTTATGCTACATATGGTCCTACTAAAAAACTTATGTTCCCATAAGTCCTGTGGGAAGTTTGTTGACACATTTACCCTCAATATTAGTTGTTAATATCATAAATAATAGTAAAACCATATATAGGAAATTGAATGTTACCATAGATCATATCTATATAAACGTAACGTAACGTAACGTGACACCTACATAAACGTAACGTGACACCTATACGTAACGTGACACCTATATAGGAAATTGCATGTTACCATAGATCATATCTACATAAACGTAACGTAATGTGACACCTACATAAACGTAACGTGACACCTATGATCTATGGCAACATTCAATTTCCTATATAGAAAATTGAATGTTACCATAGATCATATCTACATAAACGTAACGTAACGTGACACCTATGATTTATGGCAACATTCAATTTCTTATATAGGAAATTGAATGTTACCATAGATCATATTTATATGAAACGTAATGTGACACCAACATAAACCAGCAACATTTTCACATTCAATTTAAAAAAATAAAAACTCATTAAGTTTGCGAAACGTAACGTGACACGTTACGTTACGTTTATGTAGGTGTCACGTCACGTTACGTTTATGTAGGATCTTGTGAAATAAATTCCTATCTAAATAGGACTTGAGACTCTATAAGAAATTATACAGGACTTAGACTACCATAAGTGTCTGAAAAAGGACTTATAAATAAGCCTCCCTTATTTTTTAAGTTTTAAAATCATCCAAAAATAACAAAACAATGCTAATTATTAGTGTTAAGAGTATTTTGGTCTGAAAATGATCTCCGAAATTTAGAGCACTTGAACTATGAAACATTTTTCTTATCTCTTTATACTAATAAAATCTTATATGAGAGATCTAACCAAATCTCTCAAATAATTATACATTTTTTTTTTTATGAAAAGTGTGTATCATAAAAAAATGTAAAATATGTAAAATGCTTTTAAATTTTGTTTAATCAATATTTTTTCCCGATGTAATTTAATCAATGTTTTAAGAATTCTTATTAACGACACATTTATAATTAATTTTTTTTTTTTTAAAATATGGTATCATTGTATAAGGAAAATGCTTTTATTCACACAACATAATAAAAAATCACAGTAATACTATATCCACGGAATTTTGGCTTGTCCAAATCGTCCAAATTTATACATGCCGGTCGTCCAGGCAGTCAGCCGGTCGGTTGTTCGACTAGTCATCCAGCAATAAAGGTGACAACCGCGGTTGACAAAGGTGACTACTGCGGTTGACAAGAATTGCACCGGTCGTCCGGGAGGTTATCCAAGCGGTTGACCAACATTCATAAATTCGAACAATTAGAACAAACTTAAATTTGATAAAAGAATAATTTTTCAAAAAACCATTACACTGAATTATTTGAGATTTCACAAAGCCACCCATTAATAGTTTTGGAGCTATATGAACAAAATTACAAAGTTTCTTTATGTTATATGAGTTATTGTTTCCTGATCATACTGTCTAAACATCTTGTAATATTTTCTAATTAAAACATAATATTATTACCGAAATTGCATTGTACCTTCAAAATAATCACATAATAGTCACATGACATATTTTCCCTCCTCCAAGTCCAAGGAAAACAAAAATCAAGATTGTTTTATCCTGTTTCAAACAAAAATAGGCCAATTTATTGGTTAAAAAATGATTGAAACATCGAATTTGAACTCGCCTGAATAGCCCGAATTATATAAGCTAGATGACCGTCTGGATGATCGGAGGCACTTTTGTTAACCTCCATTATCACCCTTGTCAATCAACATTTGACAGATGATCAGCTAGACGACTGACATACACAAATTCGAATGATTCAGATGAACCCAAATTCAATGGATGTAACATTGCTATTAATATTATATGCACAAACTCGGTAATTATTCATAAAATATAAGGTTAATTACATCAATATTCCATCAACTATTAGTGACTATTACTAGACTATCATGGGTGTATTTGTATAATTTTTAAAATTAAAAAAAATCAAAAATACATAAATTCATAAATAAAGTTAATGAAATAATATTTACTAATAATGGAAAGGGTCTTGATGTAATTATTTCTAAACTATATACATATATCAAGTTTGGAATATATACTCCATGCGATGCGATGCACCGAAATATTAGGATATGGTATCTGACAACCTAAAGGAGGATTCTTTAGAAATTGGAGTTATAGATTAGATGATTGGGAAATATATATATATATATATATAAATTAGACTACTTTTTCTGTTTATATACACTTTAATACACAATTTTAATATCTTAATATTGACAATGCTACACTTTACAATTTTAATGTACACTTTACACAATTTTAATATCTTTATTGAATATGTTTTTGATTGGGGTATGTAGAGGGGAATATATGATTTTGATCAGATATATAAGGATAAAACAAAATTATGTGGGTCTCTATGTGTCTCCACGTTTTTCACTCTGTATTCTGTAGCCTTTTAGGATTATTTTAGAAATTGATTGTTTTAATTAATTTTTTTGATTTTTTACTAAGGGAAATGCTATTTGCGTATCATACAAACTTTCAGTACACGCCACAAATATGTTTGGATAAAAATTTCTGAACAAATATCAAATGTTTCGGATTTAAAGTTATAAATAAAAATAAAACGTTCAAATATATAGCTCGTTCAATTATTTATATCTGAACAACTGTTTTATGTTCATAAATCTAAATCCGAATATTTCATGTTTATTCAAAAATTTATATTCAAAAACATTTGTGGTCTGTATTGAGAACTTATATGCTATGCAAATAGAATTATCCTTTTACTAAAAGACATACAAATAAAGAAAAAAGTTAATTTTTTTATAATATTTTTTTGATTTTTTTTTTTTATAAAACTATTTTAACCTATTACCAAAAACATGTCTCAGTGTGCTGGGCACACATTTGGCCAATTAATGGCTTTGATTAAGCCAAGTATTAAGTGGAGCTATGGTAGAGGTTTAGTGCTTGGCAAAATTATTTGGTGGGTCTAAGCTAAGTTTATATGCTCTTCTAATTTAATATTTATTGATTAAAATAGTAATATTTCATATTTTTTTGTTAGGTTTTTTTAAAACAATTTGATAAGTGTCAAGTGATAAATGATATAAAATATTGTTTTAAGGTCACCAAATAACCTTTCGTAGGTACTGCAACTTCAAGTCGAATTCAGATACTTTGTAGTATATTGTCTATAGTACACGTTGTAGTGTCTTAAAATAATAATGTGTTTTGGGACAAAAGTTTAAAAAAATAATAAAGAAAATGAAAGAAAATAACTTGCCTTTTCCTTCTAAATTTTGTCTCAAAATAACGAAGTTTTGAAACATTACAGAGTGCAATATAGGTAATACACTACAGAGGATCAGAATTCCTTCAAGTTTTGCCTTCAATTTTCTATCTCCACAATTACCTTGTGTAAATCCAAAGCTCTTTTTTTCTTTGTTTTAGAGTGCAATACAGACAATACACTACAAAGAATCAAAATTTCTTGAAGTTTTGCCCTCAACTTTCCACCTCCACAATTACCTCGTGCCAAATCTCTTTTTTTCTTTTTGCATTTTTTTCCTTTTTTCAAATTTTTTTTTCTCTTCTAAATTATTTTGAAATAGACAATATCATATTTATAATCTGTTCAATTTTAACTAAGAAAAATCATAATCCCCCCCCCCTGCGGCGCCCCTCCCAAAAAAAAAAAAAAAATTTTAATAGTTGGTTGCACCGCAAAAACATCTTATTGCACCTAATTTCCAATGTATCACACTCAAAATATAAGTTTCTAATTTATCTCCTAAGAGTCACTCTAGGAATCTTCCAATGAAATTTATTAATTAAAATAACTAACCCTAATGTTTTTTTTTTTCCGACTCTAACAGATCTCTAAATGGATTGAAATTTTGCATATGGTCAATTTGGCTAGTTACATTTGATTAATCGTTAAAAATGAGCTAAATTGATTAGTCAACTCCCACCTTTGATTGCCACTGTCACCACCTTTCCACCACCAAACCCTTATGATTTCCCACTCTATTAACAACCTTCATCCCCTGTTGTGGCCCCACTTCCCAACTTCTATCCCTACTAGTGGCTATCATCCCTAACAATGACCGCCTCATTGCAACCCCCCTACCCCAACCCCCTTCCCCTATTGCAACCCCATCCCTAGCCCCTACCACTATGATCCCCCTCCTCAAATCTAGGTTTTGAACACTTTTTTTTTATTAAAATTAAATTTGATGGAAAAAAATGAATAATTAAAAATGTTGTAGCATGTTAAGTTGAAGGCTAGGTTTGGCATAACCTATATAATCCATCTTTTTATCTTTTTATCTTTTTTCCATCACATCACCTCTTTACTTTTCTGCACATCTTTTCGTAAAAAGACAAAAAGTGCACTTTTTTAGGACACCCCAAACTAACCCGAAAAATAATATGCAAGTTCATTTTCTACACTCAATGATATGAAAGTGATATTATTGATTAATAATTAGAGAAAATATGAGAGAGCGTGTTATCATTAATATTTTAATTGATCGTCATATTATTGGATTTAAAAGTTGAGTATAATTTTTAGTTTTGAATAGCAATGCTCTAAATTTTTTGCTATTTTTTATTTGTATCTATTTATTTATTTATTTTGAATTGAAAATTAGGAGGATGGTGGATTTCAGAGTAGAAGTTGACATTTTGGACAGAAAGAAAATGAAGGGACCATAACCCTTTTATTAGTGGAGGAGGGTTGTCCCAATGTCGAAAGTAGGCAAAATTCCAAGTAGTGGTTAATAGAATATTATTATTACCTATATAAATTGATTGGATTTGTAATGTTTAATTGCTTAGCTACTTACTGGCATGGTGACCCCTGAACCTAACTTGGAAGAAACAGATGCATGTGGTTACCATTCAACGAACACCAGTCTTGGCCAGAGACTAGTGTAATTTTATTTTATTTTATTTTTGGAGAACGAAAACACATACTATTAATAATAACAATTTACATTAGTAGCCAGCTCATGAGCTGATTTAATTACATTCCTTCTGACTTTAATAATATTAAGAAAACGAAAGAACTTGCTAAAGTAAAATATATCACTAATGATTGACGCCACTTGCCAATCCACATTAGACCCCTTAAGTAAATTAACCAAAACTTAGCAATCCGTCTTTACCGTGATCCTATATAGCTGTTTCCCCACAGCCCATCGCAAAGCCTCTAAACATCCTGTAGCTTCATCCATCAGTGGAGACGATGGGCACTGAATTGCCATTGCTTTCTGGCTCATATGTTTGATTGCTATCATTTAAACAAACCCAAGCTACTCCTGCAATCAACCCATTTGATCTCCATGACCCATCAATAAGCAAAGTCCACATTGTTAAATCTTCCTGTAGAGCTGCTACTGGCTGTATGTCTTGCTGCAAAACACACGGATTAGAATTATCAGCTAGTGCATCTATGGCAATATGATTGAGTATCAATGAACTAGATTTAACAACATTACAACGTATGGCCATATTGAAGCACTCATTGCTATCGCAATTGTGTCCACACTCGACAGGACATTATGATTAAAAACATAACTGTTATGCTGTAACCAAATAGCCCAAAGTATAGCCACTGATTGAACAATAATCTCTGTTAGAAATGTTTTGAAAAAATCTGGGTAAAAACAGAATTTTTTCATCAACTTTGGTCTAATTTTTAGGTGAGACCCATGCATCGATTTTCACGGGTCAAAGTAGTAACGCGTTTTATGCCGCGTTGTGATTCACGTGGCATATTTGGTTGCTCAAAACCATTATCTGGTGAATGGGAAATTGAAGCCAAAGTGAGCTCCATGGAAATGGAGTTTTTTGTAAAAATTTCTTAAGATTTGGAAAATGGCTTGTCCCATATTGATTTGGTGGGAAGTTTTGAGTGGGTTTATAAGGCATGGGTTTGGAACTTGGGGTAGGCCCCAAGGGGCACCCAAGTTTTGAAGAGAGGGAGGTTATGGGCTTGACTCATTGGACCCAAAATTCATCACAAGCGCGCCACCACCGTCCGGGCAAGCTAGGCTATGAGGTTGGGTTAGGCTTGTCCAGCCCAATACTAATCTTTTTTGGGCCAAAAATATTTGAATTTTATTTTATTTTTTGGTAAAATAAAATGTCTATCAAGAATTCAAATTAATTCCGGAAATAATCTGTTTTGATTTTTCCCTACATCCAAACAGGTCCCTACGGTTTTTATCTGTTCAAAATTTGAACCCAACAGATTTGTATCTGTTTATTCAAACTGAACAGGTATGATACATGTTCAAACAAGTTTTGCACCTATTTAATTCAAATTGAAAAGCCACCACTACATTTATAAATAGGTAGCCCACATTTGATGTTTTCATTCAGAATTTTCGTACTTCTCCTCTGCATTTTGCTACATTTAATTTTTTGTGAGAAAGAATGTAAATACTTAGTGTGTTTGTTGTGCGAATAAATTGTAATGCTACATTTATTCGTTGATTAATCATTTTAACTTGGGAGATAGACGTCCATATTTTGAAAGCACCGTGGAGAGGACAAATTTGCCTTAAGGACACAATGTTGAATACTGGACTTGATCAGAATATTAGTCAAGAAATTAATCCAGTAAGTTGTATATTTCTTTTCTGGTCATTTATTTATTTAAATCAGATTTTGATTTTGTTTTTGTAACAAAATAAAAATCTGTTTTATTTATTTATTTTATTTTTACTGGTTTGATTTTTGTAATCAGATATTATGGCTGGTGAAAGTAGTACTCCAAATCCGATCGTTACAACGACTCTGGTCCCTATTCAAAACCATGTTCAAGTTCTAATAAATCATGGAGAAAAATCGGAAAAATTTAACGGTACTGAGTTTAAGAGATGGCTGCAGAAAATGCTGTTTTATCTTACAACTCTAAATTTGGCCCGATTTTTCCGTGAAGAGGCTCCAGTACTGAGAGAGGATGAAAGTGATTGGCAAGTTGTTGCCGTTGTAGATGCTTGGAAGCATTCTGATTTCCTTTGCAGAAACTACATCCTAAATGGCCTTGACAACATGCTGTATAGTGTTTATAGCCCTCTAAAAATAGCAAAAGAATTGTGGGATTCTTTGGAGAAGAAATACAAGACAGAGGATGCCGGTACGAAGAAATTTGTTGTCGGTAAATTTCTTGACTTCGTTATGGTAGAGTCCCAAACGATAATTTCACAAGTTCAAAATTTTCAAATAATTTTGCATAATATTCATTCTGAAGGTATGTCTCTTAGCGAATCTTTCCAAGTCGCTGCTTTAGTGGAAAAGTTACCACTGGCTTGGAAAGATTTCCAAAATTATTTAAAACATAAACGCAAGGAGATAACCATGGATGAATTGATTGTAGGATTGAGAATTGAGGAAGATAACCGAAAGGTTGAAAAGAGAAATGGGAAAAATCCCATTGAGTCCAAGGCTAATGTGGTTGAACAAGTTCACAAACCACATAACAAAAAGAGGAAGCTTACTGGAGATGGTCCTAAACAAGGTGACAACAATGGCAACAAGAAGTTCAAAGGAAAATGCTATACTGTGGCAAGACTGAACATTGAGCTTCTGATTGCCGCCGCCTGAAGAAGGATCGCGGAAGTACAAGCAAGAAGACCACCAACCAAGCCAATGTAACAGAATTAGATTACATCTTTGACGGGGTAAATGACATCAATCTCTCTGCTGTGGTGTCTGAGGCTAATTTGGTTGGAAATCCGAAGGAATGGTGGGTTGATACTGGGGTAACTCGTCACATCTTACCCTCAACAACGTACTGCATGTACCTGACATCCGAAAGAATTTGGTTTCTGGCTCTTTGTTAAGTAAAAATGGTTTTAGGCTTGTTTTTTAGTCTAATAAATTTGTATTATCAAAGAGTAGTATGTATGTTGGTAAGGGATACATGAGTGATGGTCTCTTCAAATTGAATGTAATGACAGTTGTACCAAAACTTGCTATTAATAAAGATAACACATCTTTTGCTTACATTCTTGAGTCGAATTTATGGCATGGTAGATTAGGACATGTAAATTTTGATACTTTGCGTAGATTAATTGGTTTGGATTATATACCAAAGTTTGAAATTGATCCTAATCACAAATGTGAGATTTGTGTAGAAGCGAAACTAACTTAGGCTCCATTTAAATCGGTTGAAAGAAAAACCGAACCTCTAGAATTAATTCATACTGATGTATGTGATCTTAAATTTATTCAAACTAGAGAAGGAACAAAGTATTTCATAACATTTATCGATGATTGCACAAGATATTGTTATGTTTATTTACTTAGAAGTAAAGATGAAGCCTTAGAAATGTTTAAACTCTACAAAACTGAAATTGAAAATCAACTTGGTAAAACCATTAAAATGGTTAGAAGTGATAGAGGTGGTGAATATGATGCACCATTAAATGAATTTTGTGCACAACATGGCATTATTTACCAAACTACAGCACCCTATTCTCCACAACAAAATGGAATTGCTGAAAGGAAGAATAAAACCCTTAAAGAAATGATGAATGTCATGTTACTAAGTTCAGGTTTACCGCAGAACTTGTAGGGGGAAGCAATATTGTCTGCTAATTATGTTCTTAACAGAATACCCAACAAGAAAACCAACAGCACTCCTCATGAATTATGGAAAGGTCGACCACCTTCCTACAAATACTTAAAAGTGTAGGGGTGTTTGGCAAAAGTTGAAGTTCCTGTTCCTAAAAAGACTAAGATTAGACCAAAAATAGTGGATTATGTATTTATTGGTTATGCTCAGAATAGTAGTGCATATCGGTTTCTGATTTATAAATTAGAAATATCTAGTATAAATGTGAACACTATTATAGAGTCAAGGAATGCTGTGTTTTTTGAACATGTCTTTCTTTACAGGAAAGGACCAGAATTAAGTTCACATAAAAGAACTTATGATTGTATACAAAGTCAAGAGACAAATGACAATCAAACACAAGAGACTAGTAATGGTCTTGACCAACAGGATTTAACCGATGATGAACCAAGACGAAGTAAGAGAGCTAGAACATCAAAATCCTTTGGTCCAGATTTTCTGACATACCTGTTAGAAAATGAAACTCAAAGCTTTAAGGAAGCAATGACGAGTCCTGAAGCACATTTGTGGAAAGAGGCTGTTAATAATGAAGTTGAATTCATTATGCAAAATCATACTTGGGAATTGGTGGATCTTCCACCTGGTTCTAAACCTCTTGGATATAAGTGGATATTCAAGAGAAAAATGAAAGAAGATGGTTCAATAGACAAGCATAAAGCAAGACTTGTAGTAAAAGGTTACAGACAAAAGGAAGGTCTGGACTATTTTGACACTTATTCTCCTGTGCCAAGAATAACATCCATCCACATGCTTATAGCCATAGCAGCGTTGTATAATTTAGAAATACATCAAATGGATGTTAAGACAACTTTCTTAAACGGTGATCTAAATGAAGAGATCTATATGGAGCAACCCAAAGGGTTTGTAGTACCGGGGCAAGGAAAGAAAGTTTGTCGGCTTGTAAAATCTCTTTATGGATTAAAACAAGCGCCTAAGCAATGGCATGAAAAAATTGATCATGCAATGCTTACTAATGGGTTTAAGATAAACGAATGTGACAAGTGCGTCTATGTTAAAAACACTGACCAAGGATATGTCATAGTTTGTCTTTATGTGGATGACATGCTTATCATTGGAAGAAGGCAAAACATGATCAAATCAACTAAGCAAATGCTTAACAAAAGATTTGATATGAAAGATATGGGGATCGCAGATGTTATATTAGGAATGAAGATTACTAAAACATCTGACGGATATGCATTATCTCAATCACATTATATTGAGAAAATTCTTGGTAAATTTATCAAGGATGATTTGAATGTAGCTAGAACACCTGTAGACATCAGTCTTTATTTATCGAAAAATAAAGGTGATGCGGTGTCTCAGTTAAAATACTCCCAAATTATTGGAAGTCTAATGTACCTAATGAATTGTACTCGTTTTGATATAGCTTATGCTGTCAGTAAATTGAGTAAGTACACTAGTAATCCTGGAGAAGACCATTGGAAAGTGATCATTCGAGTTCTTAGATATCTAAGATTTACCCGTGATCATGGTTTGAACTTTACTCAATATCCAGCAGTACTCGAAGGTTATTGTGATGCCAATTGGATATCGGATACTAAAGATTCAAAATCTACTAGTGGATATGTCTTTACTCTGGGAGGTGCTGCTGTTTCTTGGAAGTCCACGAAACAAACATGCATCGCACGATCCACAATGGAATCTAAGTTCATTGCTTTAGACAAAGCAGGAGAAGAAGCAGAATGACTTCGTCACTTCTTAGAAGACATTCCAATGTGGCCAAAATCGGTGCCAGCTATTTGCATTCATTGTGATAGTCAATCTGCAATATGCAAGGCATAGAATCATATGTATAATGGCAAGTCACGACATATTCGTCGTCGACATAATACCGTAAGACAATTTCTCTCAAATGGAATAATCTTAATAGATTATATAAAATCTAAAGAGAATATTGTGGATCTGTTAACAAAAGGTTTGACAAAAGAGCAAGTGTATAGTTCATCGAAGGGGATAGGATTAAAGCCTATTACATAAGAGTCATCATAATGGTTACCCTACTTATATGACTGGAGATCCCAAAAACTAAGTTCAAAGGGACAACTAAGTCATGTGTGGCTCGCCAGAAATCACCAAGGGATTAAAATTCCCTACCCATTCCTATGGTGAGAGTGATTTCTGCAACATGTGTTGTATGCAGGGGTCTAAGGATAAGCTAAGCTTTTAATGATTACTTATGTCTTGATTTAGGCATAAAATCAAGACGAGTATTAGGAGATACTCACAATAAGAATCACCTATATGAGTGTCGAACTGGGGTCGATTCTATGAGAATGAAGAGGCTAAATTCTCTAGAAGCACTCATGAAAACCAAGAGCGTTCAAGGCCAAAATGAATACAACAGTGAGAACCACGATGTGTTAGAAGATATTTTGTGTGAAATCTATTGTCTTGGCTTACATAAACGGCTGAACAATTCAAGGCATCGCGTCCATTGGTTAGCTAGTAAGTCCGATAGGTTATCACTAGGGAAGGTTCAAAGCCGAAAGCTACCTATCCTGATGCAAGATATTTTCGATTTATACTCTCTCGACAAAGTCTGCATATTGTTGCATTTCCGTTGTCATCAAATTCCATTCATGTGGGGGATTGTTAGAAATGTTTTGAAAAAATCTAAGTAAAAATAGAATTTTTTCATAAACTTTGGTCTAATTTTTAGGTGGGACCCATGCATTAATTTTCGTGGATCAAAGTGGTAACGCGTTCTATGCCGCGTTGTGATTCATGTGATATATTTGGTTGCTCAAAACCATTATCGGGTGAATGAAAAATTGAAGCCAAAGTGAGCTCCATGGAAATGGAGTTTTTGGTGAAAATTCTTTAAGATTTGGAAAATGGCTTGTCCCACATTGATTTGGTGGGAAGTTTTGAGTGGGTTTATAAGGCATGGGTTTGAAACTTGGGGTAGGCCCCAAGGGGCACCCAAGTTTTGTAGAGAGGGAGGTCATAGGCAAAATGGGCTAGAGCCATTGGACCCAAAAATCACCACACGCGGGCGCCACCGCCATCTGTCCGTCCGTCCGTCCGGTATGGCGGGCTGGGCTGGGCTCAAGCTTGGGCGCGGGTGCATGGTGTGAGGTTGGGTTGGGCTTGTCCAGCCTAAAAATCACCACACGCGCGTTCCGCCACCCTTCGTCTGTCCGGTCGGTCGGTCAGGCGAGCGAGCTGGGCTGGGCCTGGGCTTGGGCACGGGTGCGTGGTGTGAGGTTAGATTGGGCTTATCCAGCCCAATACTAATCTTTTTTGGGCCAAAAACATTTGAATTTATTTTATTTTTTGGTAAAATAAAATTTCTGTCTAGAATTCAAATTAATTCCGGAAATAATCTGTTTCGATTTTTCCCTACATCCAAACAGATCCCTACAGTTTTTATCTGTTCAAAATTTGAACCCAACAGATTTGTATCTGTTTATTCAAACTGAACAGATATGATACCTGTTCAAACAGGTTTTGCACCTGTTTAATTCAAATTGAAAAGCCACCACTACATCTATAAATAGGCAGCCCTCATTTGATGTTTTCATTCAGAATTTTCGTACTTCTCCTCTGCAAATATACTCCGCATTTTGCTGCATTTAATTTTTTGTGAAAAAGAGTGTAAACACTTAGTATGTTCGTTGTGCGAATAAATTGTAGTGCTGCATTTATTCGTTGATTGATTATTTTATCTTGGGAGATTGACGTCTATATTCTGAAAGTACCATAGAGAGGACGAATCTATCTTACAGACACAATGTCGAACACTGGATTTGATCAGAATATTATTCAAGAAATTAATCTAGTAAGTTGTTTATTTTTTTCTGGTTATTTATTTATTTAAATCATATTTTGATTTTGTTTTGTAACAAAATAAAAATCTGTTTTATTTATTTTATTTTATTTTTACTGGTTTGATTTTTGTAATCAAACAAATTCTCTCATTTTCTTTATTTCTTTTGTATTCTGTTTGTTGTTAAGTACACAACAGAATTTATTTTTCAAATACAGTGAAGATTGTCCAACAATCTCTTCATCTCTAACTTGCTCCACCCAATTTTTAAACCACATAAAAAAAGGCATCGGATTTCCAAGACTGAAGTCTAGACCCAACGTAGAACCCCTTCACACTCTCTCTGAAAATGGACAATCAAAGAAAGCATATTCCAACGTTTCTTCACTCAAATGGCACCTAGCACAAATCAGATCAACCATCTTACCTCTTTTCTTTAATTCCCATTGTACTGGTAAAATGCAATGAAGGCATTTCCAAAGGAAAACAGTCCATTTATGAGGGATTTTAAGAAGCCACAACTTATTCCACACTAGATTTTCAAGACTTCGACTTCTACATGAGGGATAAAATTGAACTAAGGTTTGCATATATCTAGATTTCACTGTATATTCCCCACTCCTTATTGGGCTCCACACCAATTGATCCTTACGATTGTGAAACGGAATATAGATAGGAAGGATATGGTCAATACTACTTGCTGGAAAAAATAATTTAGTCAAATTCAATCTACAACAATTATTCTCTATATCCATAAAATGCTCCAGGCGCATAGTAGGAAAATTTTGCATGAGCCCCCTCTCCTTCAATGGATTAGCGATGGATGGAATCCACTGATCCTTAAAAGGATTTATCATCTTACCGTTACCAACCACCCATTGCAAACCAGACTTCAATAACTCCTTACCCCATAAAATACTTTTCCAACCCCAAGAGCCCCTCCTAAGTTCTTGTGACAACCTCGATCTGTAATTAACTAATAAACCACAATTAGGAATGCCTAATAAGTAATTAAGATGAAATTATGAGTTAATTGAGCATTATGTGCATGTTTTGTGTTTATATATGTCCATGGTAGGAATATCTGTTTGAAATTCTGTTTCGGTATGCAAATTGGAGGCCTTATCGGCCACCGAATACGAAATTGACTAGGTCAACGTGTAATTTAAAATTTTTGAAATATTATGGTAAGTTTAATTTAAATTCGATTCGGAATTAAATAATTAGAATAAATTAATCACGATTGATTAGTTTTAATTCAACTTAATTAAGTTAATTTAAGAAAGCCTATATAAGGCTAATCTTGACCTTAGAACATTCTATACACATCATTTCATCTCCTTAAGCTCAGGAAAAACATGTAGAGAGAGAGAGAGAGAGAGAGAGAGAGAGAGAGAGAGAAATTGAATTCAAGAAGAAGAAAAGAAGAATTGCTAGGATTAGAAGAGTATTGGTGGAATTAAGCAAGAGTTTGCTAGGATTCAAGGGAATTGAGGTTTTTAAGTAAGAGTTCAACCCTCATTTTATGATATGAGACTCCTTTACAAGTGGATTCAAGAGAAAATTAGAGATTAATTCAAGAATCAAACTTAAATAGGTGAATTAAAAGTTAAATCATGCATGCATGTTTATTTCATCACGATTTCTAATAATTCTCACATGCATGGGTTTATAATTGCATAACATTAAAAATTCAGCATGCTTTTTTTCCATAACAACTCATTGTTCAAGTTTTGGAAGCTTTGAATGTAAGATATTGCTTGCACGTTTGCTATACATGGAGTTTCAATTTGATTTTGAAGAATTGCCATACAATTGGGCCTTGATTTTGCGAGATGATTTCCAAATCATAATGTCTTACAAGTTTCTACACGTTTTCTTCAATTTTGGCCCAAAAGAATGTGTTTTGCTGCATTAGAAATGAGTTTTGAAGCTTAAAGATGAAATCTGGAAATTCCAGCGTTTGCAGTGTTCGCTTGAGCGCACATTGCAAGCTCTCAATACTTTTGCAGTCGAGTGAGTTGGCTCGAGTGACCACCCTTTATTTTGAACCTTGGCTCGAGTGACCAGAAAGTTGGCTTGAGCGTAAAAACACGATATCCAGTATTTTTGCAGACCAAGGGGTCCGCTCGAGCAACCAAAGGATCGCTTGAGCAAACTGCCCTGTTTTTGAAATTTTACAAAGTGTTTTTCAAGTGCATTTTTGCATCTTTATTGCATCTAAGGCATTCTTAAGACATGATTTAGGCTACACTAATGAAGAAATGACTTAGAAACACACCAAGAAAGAAAAGTGATAAGTATTTTCAAAGCTTGTGCTTCAATGTGTATCTGTTACATGTTTGTGTAGGTCACACACTATAGTCCGTCTTATTCATCTAACTTGCTTTTGGAGCTATCTATGAGTAACAACTCTGTAAAGCTATGTTTGACTATAAGTATTTTCTAGACAATATGATATGATCTGTTTTCTACAATGTTTTTTGTAAATCATAAATGATTGTCCAGTTTTTTGAAATATAGTCGTAGCATCTTTAGCATCATGTAATATCTATTATTTGTTACCTGGTACTAGGGTTTGATGTGGGTTCCAATTATGGAACTAGTTATGCATAACTGTCTATCTACTTTGTCTCTACTTAGTATATGGGTCCTAGTGACCATTTCATGTGAATAAGGGTCATCTAAATACTATGCACGTCGGTCTTTGTGACCAATCTGATCTATTAACGCTAATGGATGTACCACGCATGACTATATGCAAAATTTGAATATGAATATGACTTTGTTTCTAATCTAAATTCTGATTTCTCAATCTGTTATAGACATTATTCATAAAATCTTCACTCTGTTGTTATTCACTAGGCTCCAACTCACGGTATTATTTATATATGTAGGTGATCAGACATGTGACCAGGCTTAAGAACTCAGTTTGGATCTGTTAGAGTTAGCCAACCCTGTGCACCTCCCGAAGAGTTTCCAGAAGTTTTTTGTGATCTAGCTTTTGAGCAAGTTTTAACCTTTCATTTTCTTTTGTTTTATATTTGAACAAGCTTTTGTTTATCTATATATTGAGCTAAGTCTCTTTTGTTATATCTGTATATGTAATGACGCAAGTATGACGTCATATTATATACAAATAAAGTTTGAAATTTTCTGTCTCATATAAGTCTACACAGCTCTATGGAAGTTGTTTGTATTTTCTTCCGCTAGCCCCTTATATTTTATTAATATGCCTCAGAGGCCTTTAGTAATCTTAGGATTACTGGCCGGTTACGACACTCAACCTATAAGGGTGGGTTTGGGTCGTGACAGAGTGGTATCAGAGCCAGGTTATACCGCACACACGAGTCCATATGAGCTATAGGATGTCCTAGAAAAGAATTAGGGACATTACATCAACATGTGTGCGTGTGTGTGAATTATGAACATATCTGAAACAATATGAACAAAAACTGAATACTATGAAAGCTATAAGAATTATTTGCCTATGATTATTATTGTTCTGTTTACTTATAGCAAATGGAGAGAACAAAAAGTGATGATGTAACCAAATCCTCTGATGCCCAAATTGACCATTTGGAAAGAATGATAGAAACTCTGACCGAATCTATGAGACAGCAACAAAGACAGCAACCTTTGTCTCCTCCGCCTTCTCCGGTACAATTTGAGCCAGTGAACAATGACATCATTAGTTTGACTCAAAAGTTCAACAAAATGAAACCGCCAACCTTTTTTAGGGAAATTGAACCCCTAAAGGCTGAGACTAGATATTAGAAACCAAAAAATTGTTTGAAGTGTTTCAATGTTCTGAAACTCAAAAAGTTCTGTTGGCCACTTATACTCCAAAAGATGAAGCCCGACGTTGGTGGATACTTATCCGAGATAACAATGGGACTTTGACCTGGAATCAATTCAAGGAGATCTTTTATGAAAAATACTTCCCTCAGTGTTTCTGAGACCAAAACGTCTTTGAGTTTGAGCAGTTAAAACAATGCAACATGTCTGTAGTAGAGTATGAAGCTAAGTTTACTTAGTTAGCACGATTTGCTCCTCACATGGTGGACACGAATTATAAAAAGGCCAGGAAATTCGAAGGTGGGCTTAATTTAGATGTGTTTTGTAACAACCCCGACCCATGATTAGCGTTAATTTATGTTTATGTATGCCTAACAAGTAATTAAGAAGAAATCCTGAGTTAATTACATGTGCATTGCATCATTTTGTGTTTATATCTGTTGGCGTAAGAAGATATGTTCATGTTTTAGTTTTGGTTTGCGAATTGAAGGCCTTATTGACATCCAATTCAGAAATTGACTTGATTTATGTGCTAGTTGGAATTTTAGAATTTTATGGTATGTTTAATCGGAACGATTAAATTAGATTAATTTGATGCCCACTTACTTGGCCTTAATTACTTATCATTATGTAAGCCTATATAAGGCTTTTTATGTGCCTTCACTCATTTTTCTTCTTCATTTCATCACATTTTGAGCTCACTCACACATACCAACGTGAGAGAGGGAGAGAAAGGAGGAAATTGAACTCAACTTAAGGATTTGCTAGGAATTGTGGTTATTTGAGGAGCATTGAAGAGTTTTAATTTCAACACTTGTGAATTCAAGCCTCTAGGTAAGGAATCAAACTCTTAGTTGTGTAATTGGGTTAGATTTTACAAGACTTCAAGTAAATTAGATGAATTCATGTAGGAATTGAGTTAGAATTGAAGAGAATTGAGCCATATCATGTATGCATGTTCATTTCTTCACAAATTGAGCATGATTTCAAAGAATTCTTTCATGCATGTGTTCATCTCACTTATATTTTGGGAATTCATCATGTTTTCTATCAATTTGCCAAACCTGATCATGTTTTGAAGTGATTGAGTTCAAGAGAGTTCATGCATGTGATGTTCTTGAAACATCCATAAAGTTTTAAGTTGAATTTTGCATAATTGGCAAGCTATTGAGCCATGATTTCTTGAAATGATCCTAAATTCATGTTGTTTTATGAGTTCCTAAGTGTTTCCTTAAGTTTTGGCCCAGAAAAATCAAGTTTTGAAGCTTTAAGTTTGAGTTTTGAGCTTGGAGATAAATTCTGGAAATTCCAGAATTTGCATCCACGCTCGATCGTGGAAGTTCACGCTCGAGCGGGCACTCTGAGTGTGTGCACTTCCGCTCGAGCGACCTGAAGTCTGCTCGAGTGTGAAATGCATATACTTAGAAGTTCTTATGTTTTGCAGCACGCTCGAGCGGGGGTCTGAGTCTCATGCTCGAGCGTGGATCGAATGTCCGTCGAGAGTGAAAAACAAGCAACCAGTACTTTTTCAAAGTTTACAGACCGCTCGAGCGAGGGAAGTTGCGTTCAAGCGGACCTTCACATTTTGCATGTTCGCTCGAGCGGGAAAATCTATGCTCGAACGAGGACCCTATTTTCAGGAAATTTGGCCAAGTGTTTTTTAAGTGCATTTTTTTGCATCCGCATTCCATCTTAGGCATTCCTAGGCCATGATTAAGACACTATAATGATGATAGAGGTTAGAAACACACTTAGGACAAGAAAATATGTTATGTGCAATTTGAGCATGTGTTTCAATGTATGTCTCTATCATGTCATGTAGGTCACGCGCCACGAGTCAAGTGAATTACCTACTCTACTCGGTTACTTGGAGCCATCTATTAACTGTGAGTAATAACTCTGTAAAGCTATGTTTAATTACAAGTATTTTCTAATTGATATAATACGATCTGTTCTTTGAAATGTTATTTTATGAATTATGAATGAATGTCCATTTTTCTGAAATATATTTGTGACATCCTTAGTTCATGTGGCCCTCGCCCAGGGGTAACAATACTGTGGCTTATATGCACGTGGCCCTCGCCCAGGAGTGACAATACTGTGGCTTATATTCACGTGGCCCTTGCCCGGGGGTAAAAAATACCGAGGCCTATATTTATGTGGCCCTCGCCTGGGGGTAACGATACCATAGCCACTTGCGCGCAAGATACAGACCTTTATGGTTGTCGGTACCAACTATATGTAAATATGTGTTTCAGGACTAAGTTAATATGCTAGCTAATGGATGTACCACGTATGATCTTATGCAAAATCCGAGTATGAATATGAATATGAATTTGTTTATGAATCTGAATAATGATTTTTGAATCTGGTATGAATATCATTCATTAAAACCCTTTACCTTGTTATTATTCACTAGGATTCTGCTCACTATTTATTTGTATGTATGTAGGTGAACAGACGCGTAACCAGGCCTAAGATGTTACCTGGTGAGTTTTGGTGTCAGCCATCCATCGTGCCTTTGTGGAGGTTCCCTTCTGAGATCTGCTCAAGTTTTGTGTCCATGGGACTTTTGCACTCTCTAAATGCTTGTCTGGTCTAAACACATTTGAAAGTTTTGTATAAGTGGCTTGGGTGACGTAAGATTAATGTATTTTCAACGCCACATCTGTATATATATAAGTTTGTTTTGAAAATTTCTTGCCCCATGTATGTCTGCACAGATTTATGGGCTATGTATGTTTGTATGTTTGCTTCCGCAGCCCCTGTTTATATATTATTTTGCTCAGAGGCCTTTGGTAATCCAAGGATTACTAGCCGATTACGATGCTAAACCCATAGGGGCGGGTTTAGGTCGTGACATGTTTGATCGGGTTGGTGTGCTGAAATTGCCCAAATATGTGGATGTACTAGATCGAGCTTTAATGATTGAAGCCAATTTAGCAACAATGAGACAAGCCAAGGCCTCAATGACTGAATGGAGGGGTAAAATATCCGAGTTCAATTTTAGAAAGGGTTGTTCATTCTTGGCGAACAAGAAGCAAAATACAAGATCTACTAGTAGCTCAAGTCAGTGTAGTAGATATGCACCTATTTGTTTTGAATATGGAAGGAAACATAAAGGTGTCTGTTACCGTACAACGAGTGCCTACTTACGGTGTAGCAAGACAGGCCACATGGTAAAGAATTGTTCGCTCGCATCTGAAAATAGCAACCATCCTGTGGCAAGTTCAACTAGATCTACTCCTGTACCAAGGTCAAATACAAGAACCAACACTGGGAAGGAAACTTTGAGGCAAGGCCGAGTTTTTGCACTTGTGCCTGGCAATGTGCAAAACACCGAATCTGTGATATCAGGTATACTTTCTATTTGTGCTCAAAACGCATATATGTCCATAGATTCTAAATTTACACACTCGTTTATATCTCATTCTTTTTCCCAAAAATTGACTAGACCATTAGAATCTATGAATTATCTGTTATATAGCATCTAGGGATTCTATGCTATGTGCTTATATATATTCGGCATGTGATGTTGTGATTGGTGATGTGCTGTTATATGCTGATTTGCTACCCTTGAATATGGATAATTTTGATTGTATATTGCGTATGGATTGGTTAACAAAGTACCATGTCACCATTGATTGTATAGCTAAATCTGTTATATTTAGGCCACCGAGGTTGCCAGAGTTTGTGTTTGTTGGGAATAGGGTAGTTCTTCCCCCGTACTTGATTTCTATTATAAAAGCAAACAAACTACTTAGGAAAGGATGCAAGGGATTTTTGTGTTGTGTTTTGAATGTCCCTACAGGTAGTACTAATGTGGAAAATATCTCGATAGTCAATGAATTCACTGATGTGTTTCCTAATGATGGAGATTTGATAGATAGGGAAATTGAATTTACCATTGAGGTAATACCTGGGACACAACCGATTTCCAAAACCCTTTACAGAATGTTGACTTCTGAATTGAAAGAATTGAAAATTCAACTACAAGAATTGTTAGACAAGAAGTTTATCCGACCGAGTACTTCACATTGGGGTGCTCTAATCTTGTTTGTCAAAGAGAAAGATGGGACTTTGAGATTATGTATCGACTACCGGGAGTTGAACAAAGTGACTGTTAAAAACAAATATCCACTACCTCGAATAGATGATTTGTTTGATCACCTTTAGGGAGCCCAAGTTTTTCAAATATAGATCTTAGATCCAGGTATCACCAACTAAAAGTTAAAGCAAAAGATGTAGAGAAACTGTCTTTCGAACTAGATATGGACATTATAAATTTCTGGTAATGCCTTTTGGTATAACTAATGCACCTGCCACCTTCATAGACCTAATGAATAGGGTGTTCAAACAAATTCTTGATGAGTTTGTTGTTGTGTTCATTGATGACATTCTGATTTATTCTAAAAGCAGGGAAGAACATGAAAATCATTTGAGAATCGTGTTACAAACTCTGAGAGAGAAGAAACTGTTTGCAAAACTGTCCAAATGTGAATTCTGGCTTGACAGCGTAACTTTTTTGGGACATGTGATTAACAAGGATGGCATATCTGTTGACCCACAGAAAGTAGAGGCTATTGTGAACTGGCCAAGATTGACTATTGTGACAAAAGTTAGAAGTTTTTTGGGGCTTACTGGTTATTATCGTAGATTTGTAAAAGATTTCTCCAAACTTGCCATGCCACTCACTCAGTTGATACAGAAAGGTGTACAATTTGACTAGAATGATCAGAGAAAATCCGCCTTCCAAGAGTTGAAGACCAAATTAGTAACTACACCAATTCTAACATTGCCTTTTGGTACAAATGGATTTTAAATTTACAGTGATGTTTCATACAAAGGCTTGAGACGTGTGTTAATGCAAAACGATAAAGTAATTGCTTATGCTTCTCACCAACTCCGACTACATGAAAAGAATTATCCAACCCATAACCTTGAACTTGCAGCCATGGTTTTTGCTTTAAAAATCTGGCGTCAATATTTGTATGGAACGACTAGTGAAGTGTACATTGATCATAAAAGTTTAAAATGTTTCTTCACTCAGAAAGAACTAAATATGAGACAAAGAATATGGCTGGAGTTAATAAAAGACTATGACTTACAAATTCTGTATCACCTAGGAAAGGCCAATACATGTGCAGATGCTTTGAGTCAAAAATTCATTGAGAATTTGGTATGTTTACTCACCGAACAAAGGGAGTTACTGAATGACTTAGACAGAAATGAGATTGAAATTGTGATGCGTGAACATAGTTGAGTTTTGGCTACTATCTCTACATAGCCAGCTATAATTGAAGAGGTTAAAGAAAAACAACTAGAAGATGAGTATCTGAAAAAGATTGCGAATGAACTTGATTCCAAACCAAGACCGGCGTTTGTGTTGGAAAGTAATATGTTGAAATTTCAAGGTAGGCTTTGTGTACCGGACCATTATGAGTTAAGAAAATGTGTCATGAATGAGGCTTACAACTCCAAATTTGCTATGCATCTGGGAAACACGAAAATGTACCATGATTTGAAACAAAATTTTTGGTGGCCTGGGATGGAGAAATGTATTATTGACTATGTAGCCAAATGTTTGAATTGCCTACAAGTGAAAGCCGAACATCAACGACCTGCCGAATTACTTCACCTGCTTCTAATACCATAATGGAAATGAGAGCATATTACAATGGATTTCATTATTGGACTGCCTTGCTCATCTAAAGGTATGGATTCTATCTGGGTCATTGTTGTCCGTTTAACTAAATCTGATCACTTTTTGCCTATTAAAACTTTTTACAATGCGAATAAATTGGCTAACATCTATGTGAATGACATTATGAGATTACATGGGGTGCCAATATCTATAGTATCTGACAAAGATTCCAAGTTTACTTTGAGATTCTGGCAGAGTTTGCAACATGCCTTGGGAACTGAGTTGAGACTTAGCAATGCATACCACCCACAGACAGATGGCCAATTAGAAAGAATGATACAGACTCTGGAGGATATGTTGAGAATGTGTGTGTTACATTTCCAAGGAAACTGGGAGACGTATTTGCCTTTGGCCAAGTTTATATATAATAACAGCTATCACTCAAGTATCAATATGGCTCCTTATGAAACTCTGTATGGAAGAAAATGCCGATCTCTGATCTATTGGACCGAAATAGGTGATAGACCTTTATTGGGACTGGAACTTATGCAAGAGACGACTGAGAAAGTGAAACTGATTCAACAATGTTTGAAAACTGCACAGAGTCGTCAAAAGAGTTATGCGGATGTCCGAAGGAGAGATAGAGAGTATGAAGTCGGTGACCATGTGTTCATCAAAGTGACTTCGATGAAGGCCCAAGAAAGGTTTGGAGTTAAATGCAAGTTAACACCGCGATACATTGTGCCGTATGAAATCATTGAGAAAATCAATCTCATAACCTATGAAGTGGCCTTACCTCTAGTCATGGAGCATATGCACAACGTTTTTCATGTTTTAATGCTTTAGGATTATTTAAGGGATCCATTACATGTGATTGAACCAACTCATGTGCTCTTAAAAGATGATTTTACTTATGAAGAACGACCAATCCAAATTGTGAATCAGGGGATCAAAAAATTGAGAAATAAAGAAATACCGTTAATGAAAGTAGATTGGCAAAATCACTGAGGGACGTATGTGACTTTGAAAACTGAAAAAGACACGATGAAAAGATATTTGGACTTATTTCCATTGGACCCTACGTTCTTCCGAAATGAAGGTAATTCGAGTTTTGATAACCAAGCTCTTTAAGGGGGAAAGACTGTGACAACCCCGATCTGTAATTAACTAAAAAACCATGATTAGGAATGCCTAATAAGTAATTAAGATAAAGTTTTGAGTTAATTGTGCATTATGTACATGTTTTGTGTTTATATATGTCCACGGTAGGAATATCTGTCTGAAATTCTATTTCAATAGGCAAATTGGAGGCCTTATCGGCCACCAAATACGAAATTGACTAGGTCAATGTGTAATTTAAAATTTTTGGAATATTGTTGTAGGTTTAATTTAAATTCGATTCGGAATCAAATAATTAGAATAAATTAATCACGATTGATTAGTTTTAATTCAACTTAATTAAGTTAATTTAATAAAGCCTATGCAAGGCAAATCTTGACCTTAGAACATTCTATACATATCATTTCATCTCCTTAAGCTCAAGAAAATATATATATATAGAGAGAGAGAGAGAGAGAAATTGAATTCAAGAAGAAAAAAAGAAGAATTGCTAGGATTAGAAGAGAATTGGTGGAATTGAGCAAGAGTTAGGATTCAAGGGTATTGAGGTTTTTAGATAAGAGTTCAACCCTTATTTTATGATATGAAGCTCCTTTACATGTGGATTCAAGAGAAAATTAGAGATTAATTCAAGAATCAAACCTAAATAGGCGAATTAGAAGTTAAATCATGCATGCATGTTCATTTCATCACGATTTCTAAGAATTCTCACATGCATGGGTTTATAATTGAATAACATTGAGAATTCAGCATGCTTTTGTCCATAACAACTCCTTGTTCAAGTTTTGGAAGCTTTTAATGTAAGATATTGCATGCATGTTTACTATACATGGAGTTTCAATTTGATTTTGAAGAATTGCCATACAATTGGGCTTTAATTTTGTGAAATGATTTCCAAATCATAATGTCTTACAAGTTTCTACATGTTTTCTTCAATTTTGGCCCAAAAGAATGTGTTTTGGTGCATTAGAAATGAGTTTTGAAGCTTGAAGATGAAATCTAGAAATTCCAGAGTTTGCAGTGTTCGCTTAAGCGCACATTGCAAGCTCTCAGTACTTTTGCAGTCAAGTTAGTAGGCTCGAGCGACCAAAGCTTTGCTCATGTGACCACCCTTTGTTTTGAACTTTGGCTCGAGCGACCAGAAAATTGGTTTGAGCTTAAAAACATGGCATCCAGTACTTTTGCAAACCAAGGGGTCCGCTCAAGTGACCAAAGGACCGCTCAAGCGAACTACTCTGTTTATGAAATTTACAAAGTATTTTTTAAGTGCATTTTTGCATTCTCATTGCATCTAAGGCATTCTTAAGAAATGATTTAGGCTACAATAATAAAGAAATGACTTAGAAACACACCAAGAAAGAAAAGTGATAAGTATTTTCAAAGCTTGTGTTTCAATGTGTATCTGTCACATGTTTGTGTAGGTAACGCGCCATAGTCCGTCTTATTCATCTGACTTGTTTCTAAAGCTATCTGTGAGTAACAACTCTGTAAAGCTATGTTTGACTATAAGTATTTTCTGGACAATATGATATGATCTGTTTTCTAAAATGTTATTTTGTGAATCATAAATGATTGTCCAGTTTTCTGAAATATAGTCGTGGCATCTTTAGCATCATGTGATATCTATTATCTGTTATCTGTTACCATGGTTTGACATGGGTTCCAATTATGGAACTGGTTATGCATAACTGCCTATCTGCTTTGTCTCTACTTAGTATATGGGTCCTAGTGACCATTTCATGTGAATAAGGGTCATCTAAATACTCTGCACGTGGGTCTTTATGACCAATCTGATCTGTTAGCGCTAATGGATGTACCACGTATAACTATATGCAAAATTTGAATATGAATATGACTTTGTTTCTAATCTGAATTTTGATTTCTCAATCTGTTATGGACATTATTCATAAAACCTTTACTCTGTTGTTATTCACTGGGCTCTAGCTCACTGTATTATTTATGTATATAGGTGATCAAACGTGTGACCAGGCTTAAGAACTCAGTTTGGATCTGTTAGAGTCAGCTAACCCTATGCGCCTCCCAAAGAGTTTCCAGAAGTCTTTTGTGATCTAGCTTTTGAGCAAGTTTTAAGCTTTCGTTTTCTTTTGTTTTATGTCTGAACAAGCTTTCGTTTATCTATATATTGAGCTAAGTCCTTTTTGTTATATCTGTATATGTAATGACGCAAGTATGACGTCATATTATATACAAATAAAGTTTGAAATTTTCTGTCTCATATAAGTCTGCACAGCTCTATGGACGTTGTATATTTGTATTTGCTTCCGCTAGCCCCTTATATTTTGTTAATATGCCTCAGAGGCCTTTAGTAACCTTAGGATTATGGGTCGATTACGACGCTAAACCTATAGGGGCGGGTTTGGGTTGTGACAGTTCTTGAACTCGTAGGAAGTTTCGATTAAAACAATACTTACCTAGTAAGACCTTAGCTATTAAAGAATTTGGGCTTTTCAACACTCTCCAAGCTTGCTTGGCAAGTAAGTCCTGATTAAAACATAACAAGTCTCTAAACCCCAAGCTCTCCACCCCTTGGGTAAACACACCTGCTGCCAACGCTTCCAACAAATACCACTTACTCTATCTGAATAACAAAGAAATTTCCTAATTGTGGCACGGAACTGGCTTAGAAATGACAATGGCATTTTAAACACAGACATCAAATAGACTGGGATAGAATGTAACACATGATTAATGAGCACACACCGCCCTACAAAATTCAGAACACCACATTTCCAACCTTGAAGTTTACCCTGAACCTTATCCAGAATACAATTAAAAATCTTCTTCTTAGACCTTCTTGAGAACCCGAGACTGGCACCAAGATAAATCTCTGGCTTCGCCACTATCTTAACACCCAAAACGGATACTAGAAAATCTTAATGAGCAGCAAGCATATTATGACTAACATAAATTTTCGACTTATTAAAATTAATACAAAGCCCTGTCTGATCACAAAAAGCCCTCGAGCCACTGTAAACACCAAACCTCCTCCATTTTAAATTTCAAAAAAATGAAACAATCATCTACAAATAGCAGATGGGAAATTGGAGGCGAATGTCTACTAATTGCAATACCTCAGAAAATCCCTTGTGTGCTGAGATGAGCAAAACCATCCGATAACACTTGCATTACCAACAAGAAAAAGGAGAAAGTGGATCCCCCTATCTTAGACCAGCCTTGGGAACAAACGATTCAGATTGTTGGCCATTAATAAGTATAGAAAAGGTTACAGTTGACACACATTGATTAATCAGTTGAACCCACTTGTCACTAAACCCCATCTTATGTATAAGTATAATCGCCATTAGGAACTCCCAATTAACCCTGTCATAGGCCTTATTCATATCTAAGTTCAATCTGAATTCAGAAATTCGGCCAATTCTTTTATGTTTGACATGCTCAATCAATTCGTGGGCTAACAGTATATTATCCGAAATTAAGCTTCCAATAAAAAATGCACTCTGATTCCAAGAAATCAACTCCAGCAATACCACCCTGAGCCGATTTGCCAAAACCTTAGTCCCTATTTTATATAAAACATTAATCTAATAGGCCTATAATCATGGACCGTTAACGGGCTTTTCTTTTTGGGAATTAAACAAATAAATGTTTTATTCAGCTCCTTTAATAAAACCCGGAATTAAGAAAACAAAGCACTGCATCAATCATCGACTGCCCAACCAGAGCCCAATAATTTTGATAAAATCCCGCAATAAACCTATCGAGACCTGGTGCCTTAAATTTACCCATTTGAAATACTGCTTTCTTGATTTCCATCATGGTAAATGGTTGATCTAACTCCTCTAATTGACTTGAATTAAGTTTAGTAGTAAGCGCATTTAAAATATTAAAATGGTTAAGAACAAAACCTAATTCAGAGGAGTCCCCACTGGCAGAATCTCTACTGGAAAATAGGTGTTTAAAATGCTCCACAAACACCTTTTGAATTTCTGCTGGCTCTGTGATTGCAACACCATTACTAGTACCTTGAACAAAGCTTATAGGGCAGGTTTGATTGACATGATTAGAATATGCAATTGAGATTATTAATCTATGAACCCAATAATAATCTGTTTGTTTTGAAATTTTATTTCAGGATTATTAATCCAACGGATAATTAATCCAACAAATTTGTAAGATTATTAGTAATGGGGTAGGGGTGGGATTATATATCCTGAGTTAGGAAATAAAATAAAAAGACTCTTTTACCCTTGACTAAAAATTAAAACACTTATTATTTTTATATTATTTATATTTTAGAAGGCTAAAAATATTATTTTTAAATTTAAAAATATCTTTTGATATTTATTTTATCAAATTAGTTTATATTTAATTAAAAAAAATAACCAAACATGGCTTTGTATTTTGTATTTTTATTTTGCTTTTATTTATTTATTTATAATTTTTTTTCAAAACCACATTTATGAAGAAATTTTGATAGTGAAGAAACATTGATGGAGGGTAAGATTGGAAAATAAGATAAATATAGTTGTAATTCTACATTCATATGTTTTGTTATCCAATGAAAATCAAACAATGGACAAGTGGATCATTTATCCTACTAATCCAATTAGATAATGAATACTGCACTAATTTGATGGAATTATTAATACCTTCACTATTAGTCTTATGAATCAAACATGACCATATAGCTTCTTGTCCTTCGCCAAGATGCCAAAACTAATATAAAGAATGGATAGATATAAGGATAAATAAAATAAAAATATATTTTGACGTAAAAAAGATAACAATATTTAGCGTGTTTGGTTTTAGTTTTTTAAATTCAGTTTGTTAAAAATTGAATTTTTTTTGTTTTGTTTTTTGCGTTTTTTGTTTTTAGTGAATATTTTTAAAATTTTAAGCATTTTTTTATACTTTTTTAGATGCACCTTACTTAGATGTATTTAAAAATTAAAATTTTTGTGAAAAAATATTTTAAGAAATTAATAAATACACAAAAATACAAAAAATATACTAAATTTTTATTTTTTTTTATATTTTTGATATTTAGTGAATTTTTTAAAGTTTTTTTTCCACGAAAATTATACTTTTTTAGTGTATTTATGTTAGGTATGCCTAAAAATTGAAAATTTGCTTAAAATATCAAAAAAAAATCAGAAAAAAAATACATAAAACAAAAAAATAGAATTTTTTGAAAAATTTTCAAAAAACTGAAAACAAACATGGTGATTATTTTTTCATCTGTAAGACTAACAAAATACTAATGAAAGGATAATTAATTATTATGTGAATTAAAAACTTAATAAAATTCAATATAATTATGTTAATCGTGTGAAATTTAATGCATTTTTTCTAACTCTTACTGGAAGTTGGTGTAATTTAATTTTTTTGTCAATCTATTTATTTGTAATTTTTTTCTTAAAAAACGTAAATTACACCAACCTACCTTAAGGTTTGGAGAAAATATTGCAAGTCTTATAATTTTTGCATAATTATCATGACTTTCTTTTTAGTACGGACAAAAGGGATCGGAAAACTTACCCAAAAGAAAAGAAGATCAGAAATGATTCAAATGGTGTGAAAACACAAAGATGAATAATAAAACATATATATTTAAACGAAATATAAAAATATCATTTTTTTAATTCATATGATTAACGAATTCTTGATGAAAAGTGAATTAAGTGTAATGTGAATTAAAACCTTACAAGAATTTAATGTAGCTATAACAAAATTGTGAGGCTTTATGTATCTTCTTTAAACTTCAAGGGGGTCAATCTAATTTACCCATAAAAAATTTTAAAAAAAAATTTAAAATAAAGGCATAAGCTTCTATCTAGTCTTGATCTGGACTGGAAAGGTATTGTTTGCGTCCGTGAGACGTACAATGAGTTGCATTTCAATTAAGGGTGAGAATTTTCAATATAACTTGAACTATATGAAGTTAGCATGTTACGGTTGACCATTTCCAACACACACACACGTATATAACACGGTCTGATATCACAAAATATTAAATAGGTTGGGTTAGTGTCAATTTTGTATATATATAATGTGACGCCCCAAAATAAATACAATAATCCATCCACAATATCCAATATACGACAACAACAATAATAAGGTTATCTTCCATTAATTCAATGTGATGTACAAAAGAGAAACATATGCATCATACATTCATAAATCCTAACCCTGAATCTATAGCATATGTTTCCAGTTAAAGGAGATGAAGGAAGATAAACAGATAAAAATGCCCTGAGGGCTTACTTATTTCCAAGATCGTGCTTGGTTACAACAAAATAAGTCATCAGCTCAATACAAGTAAAGCTCTAGGCTTAAAAAGAAAATAAATACAAAATAAACAGAAATTGAGCCTTCACAGTCTTCCCAAGCTAAGCCCTTGCGGAGGCATATCACTAGCACCTGAAAATTGTTTCCCAAGTAGGGTGAGCCAAAACCCAGTAGAAACAATCCAACACAATATATGAATCTTAACAAGATATAAGTATGATGTACATGTTCAATGCCCAAAGACAAATCTTTTATAACTTTTTTCCAAAACCTTGTTATGCCAAACTTACATCTCAACCCATTTTACCTCAGTTCATTAGTTATACCCACTTCATTTAATCAACCAAACAGAGGATACACCCCATAAGTCTCCAACCAATATAATTATCATACAAATACATTTACTTGCCATTTTATAGAAATTTTGTTCGCGGGAATCGACACCTATGTATATGCGTAGTTTTAGGGACTTTCACATTGGATACACATGCCAACTTAGTTTAATGAAGTCCATCCACTTTCTTCTCCCAAATATGGAGTACATCTCATTTCTTCTCCCAAGCATCATACATATACAATGTATACAAATCATAATCATATTTAATGATAACGGCTAAGAGATTAGTTTCCATTCGCCTAATCCTCATGCAATTTTTACAACAATCATGGTTATCCTCCACCGTTAGCCTAAAACAGATATTTCTAAACAGATATACAATCTTCACAACAGATAGATCATCCAAATTTCTATAGGTGAGAGGTAGTACATATCTAACTTCACCATTTATATAAACGTCCATCAAATTTCATGTTTCCAATACCAATTTCGTTTATTTATACAAAATAATTATTTGAGATATTTTAGGACAAACTTCTCCTTTTTTCAATATCCATTCCAAGTACCAAAATCAATCATTTTAATATAGCACAAGCTCACATTTACTCCCATAACCATTTCCGATACATCCATTCAAAACCCATCTTTTGATTTTAAACCAAAACCCTAAGTTTGTTCAAAATCACCTCAAATCCCAATACTTCTTACACATCAACAAATAACTAAGTTAAAACTCATAGAAGAGTGTAGAAAGTCCCTACCTCAAAGTTAGAAGACGAGCAAAGCAAGGTGGAAACTTCAACGATACTAAAACCAAGTTTCAATTGGATCAAAACGGAGCTCTAGGAATGCTTTAACTTTTTTTCAAAGACACTAGGGTAGAGAACCCAGTAGATCTAGGTGAAAATATAGAAATAGAGTAAGTTTTAGAGAGAGAGAGAGAGAGAGAGAGGGTCAAGATCTAGGGTTTTGAAATGTTTTTGAGAGAGAAAGAGATGAAAAAGTGATGTAAAAAGTGGATGTCACGAACTGATATACGCACAGTCTGCTCGAGCATGAGAAATGACGCTCGAGTATCAAACACAATAACTTGTTCCGTTCGAGCGCAAGAAGTGACACTTGAACGCCAAGACACAAAACAAAAGGGCATTACCGCTCGAGCTCAAGAAGTGACGCTCGAGCGTAGAATACACACATCCAATAGTTTTGCAGACAATAGACCAACGCTCGAGCGCAAGAAAAGCCGCTCGAGCGCCCACCCACTCGAGCGTAGGAAATGCCGCTCGAGCGTAAAATACTCCCTCCCAGTAGTTTTGCAGACCTGTAAAAGTACTGAGAGTTTACAAAGCCCGCTCGAGTGCAAGAAGTGCTGCTCGAGCGGAGAAGCAAAATTCTGGACAACAGAGGTTTGAAAACTAAGCAACCAACCTGTTCCAAACACAACCACTACAATCCAATCATCCAATTTAAGGAAGAATAAGGGGGAAAAGACATAAACAAACATACGAAACTATGAGGCCCGAATCCAGAATACAAATTGGGTCGGGTCTAAACCAGAAACACTATATATAATACAAATTTGACATAAATAACATGTATAATAAAGAATTAGCTAGATATTTTAATATTATCTTTTATGTAACTCCATCAAATTTATTAAAAAGTATATAAAATAAGATTTTAAGACTAATATAAATTTTGTTGAATAGTATATTTTAATAATTTTTTAATTTTTTACAAAAAGATGTACAGAAAAATAAAGAGATGATGTGACCTAAAAAAGATAAAAAGATAATAAGTATATTATTTTAGGTTTACCCAAACAAAGTATAATTGAAGATAATATATTTTGTCTACTATTTGAGTTAATTTAGTAAAAAATAATAAAAACATATCATTTTTATAAAATAAAATTGAGTTGAAATCAAATATTCTTATGAATAATTTTATTAAATAGAAATTAGTTGTATTAAATTTAACTTGCGACGAAAAAAATAATTTTTTATACACTTGATTTTTTTAGTTGATAGAATTTTTTTTTTTTGACATAATAACATGTTAAAACGATAAAAATTGGACCAGGACTGAAAATGATACTATATGAAATAATAAATGATTTGAATTAATGTTGAGGTAATTCTAATATGAATTCGAAATGATACAATCTGAACATGATCCAACACGACATGACACGACATCCCCTCCTAATTTCAATGATATATTATTTTGGGGCACTCAGGTTAAAAGTCCATTTTTGAAATTCTTGGGCCAATAGGCCGAAACAATTTTTTTTTTTTTGTTGCCAAAATGACATTATTTGTTCAAAAGAATATCTTTTTGTTCAAACTTTACCTGTTTATTTATCTGTTCAAATGTCACTTATCTGTACATGTGTCACATATATGTGCAAATTATCTGTTCAAATGTCACTTATCTATACACGTGTTCAAATGTCTAACTATTTGTACATGTGTTACCTATCTGTTTAATTTATTGCCACTAGTTACCACCACTGGCGATTTTTCTGACACCGATGATTTTTTCAATAACTTTTCAATGGGTGTCCTTATTACCAAAAAAAAAAAAAAAAAAAGAGATTAAACTTTAGATTAAATGACATATGGTAGGAATAACCCATTATTTTTTAAGATCTTTCGTATGTATCATTATTAAAATAATTAAATTTAAATAAGGAAACTCAGGTGATAAATTCAAATTTAAATTTTAGTTTCCTAAAGGTCCACACACTAAAATATCATGTCACAAGTTTCTACAAAATGATGTAAATACCTATTCATACAAATCTGTTGAAATTGACGTTGTTTGTCCATTTCAAACCATTCTCTCTCTCTCTCTCTCTCTCAAAACCCTAGACCTAACGAAAACACCATTGTAGCCCAACTGCATTATAAGAGCAGCGTCGGTGGAGGTAGCGGCATCGCTGACGATGAAGTGGACCACCGAAAAATGCCACAGTAATTTGACCCTCTGTAACTTTCTAGGTTCAATTCTAGTCCATTTTAGTCTCTCTATCTCGGCAATGGCAAAAAAGTGGAGGAGGGGAGTAACAGAGGTTCTATGGAGGCTATTCCACAACCATGCTCGTACTCTTGTCGAGACCATCATCTCTTTGATTCCACCATCTCCGCCATCACCCGAGTGTCGTTGTAAAGGATGGCAATGCCTCGGTTGTAGTGGCGAAGGCACCATGTCATTCCTCCTTAGGCCAGATGACCCTTCTGACCATCACTAACTCTTAACTCACTGCATCGCTATCGTCTCTGATAATGCTACTCATTTCTCAACTTTCCATCCCGACTGTTGTTCCCAAGACGAGGTCTCTCTCTGGGCTTGTTTAGTTTGTATCTCAAGATACAATTTTTGAGAAAAAATTTTAAAACTTTGTTTGGGTTCAAATTTTTTGAAATTTTTTTCAAAAATCACTTTCTCTCTCCTACGCATCAATCAATCACTTTTGCTCCCTCTTCTCTCCTTTCATTTTTTTTCTCACACATATCTATTCAACTATAACAAAATATCAAATCATCCCAAACTTCCAAATTCCAAAACTATTTTCAAAATATACAACCAAACAAACCAAAAAAAATTTCTAAACTTTCTTCCTAAATATTTTTTTGAAAATTTATCTCAAAACACAAGCCAAACACACACTTTACCTCTACTCTCTCGCATGAAACTTTGGATCTCCTTCGACGGCATAAGTCACATCCACCATAATCGCTGCCACATCCATCGTCGCTGCAAAGAAGTTTCTGGCGAACGAAGATTTGTATATTGGCAAATTTGAGAAAAAAAAAAAATTTATGGTAGATCTATACACTAGCAAATTTGTATATACAACATATATATAGACATATATATAATTGTATAGAGAGAAAGAGAGAGAAATAAGGAGAGTCAGAAAGAAAAAAAGTTCACATAGGATGATGAGGTTTGAAGAAATGATTGTTTCTCTCTCTTTACTCTCTCACTACATTACATAGATAGGATCAATCTCTACTGTTTGTATAGATAAAAAAAATGTAGAGATAAAAGAATGGACAGATAAAATTTGAACAAATAAAAGAAAAAATTAAACATATAGGAAAAAAATTAAACATCCAAAACAACCAAAGGACTTCTTACCAAACTATTTAATAAAATGTGGGTTTCTCACCAACAAAAAATTTTCACTAGACCTAATGTATTAAACAATTGTTAGATTGGACTTTTCAACAATTTTCTTTTTAAATAAAAAAAAATACTCATAAAAATCAACCCATAATCGATCCTATAAAATAAATAAATAAATAAATAAAAAGGATTAATTACATTTTATCCCTTTATCGTTTAGCTCAAATACACATTACCCCCTTCAAGTTTAGAAATATACATATAACATGCTTGTGTTTTGAGGTAAAGTGCAAAATTTAACTCTGTTAATGATTTTTGCACAAAGTCAATATTACTTTTATTTTTATTCTGAATTTTCTTCATATGCCATTATTATCATAACTTCCTCTCTCTAAAATTGGACTATCCACCCCTTCTAACATACAACCATAACTCACAACAACAATCCAATCTATGCCTGTGCCAAAGCAACCATCACCATCTTCAAGCGTATAACACTTTCAACAGTGAAGATTGTAGATATGATTCATGAAGCAATGTAATTGTTGAAGAAAACATGAAGCCCATTGTTGTGTTATATATATATATATATATAATTTTTTTTTTCTTCTTCTAGTAAAACTATCAATTTTATTAATTTTGTCAAAGTATTTTGTTATGTGCATTATGAAGCCTTCACTGAAGTACTTCTATTGGAATATGTCTTTAATTATAAAGTTCAAACCAATTACTCTCTTTTGTCTTGGTTGAAATTTGGTGAGCATTACAACAATTATAATTTGGGTATTTGGCTAGGAATATGTCTTCATGATTATAAAGTTCAAACCAATTACTCTCTTTTGTCTTGGTTGGAATTGGTGAGCATTACAACAATTATAATTTGGGTACTTAGTTAAAAGTCAATTATTTTGGGTTATATCACCTCTTTATTTTTTTACATTTAAAATCAATTTCACAAAACAAGCCATTAAATCACTAATTTATTTGAATGAAAGAAGGTTTTGGAAAAGATAATTTTGTGGCCACCATGTGGTGACTGTTTCTTCCAATTTAAATATATATATATATATATATATATATCTGTGTGTGTGTGTGACTGTATTGTGTCAATAGGAAATTGTGAGAAGTAATGATGGCAGTGTTTTGATGAGAGGGGATGCGGCCATGGGTTGTGTGGCGGTGGCGTTAGAGCAATTGTGGTTCTGGGTTGGATGCTTTGTGATTATGGGCAATACACAAATTGTTGGTGATAAAATAAGGGAACGAGGGCATTATAATAATTTTGTTTTTAAATTATATTCTTAATGTCACCATGTTTTTTAACTAATGTTGAGCTATACACACTGTTATCTATAACAGTTTCCATTAATTTTACACTTTATTTCAAACCATGAGAGATTTATGTGTATATTCATAAACTTGAAAGAGTTAGTTTATTTGGTTTCACTTTTCAAAATTTATTTTTCAGAAAATTAAATTTTTGTGTGTGTGTGTGTGTGTGTGTGTTTTTTTTTTTATTGAATTTTTAAAAATATTTTAAGTAATTTCTTTTTAAATTTATAGATACACTTATTATAAGTACATTATAAAAGTATAATATTTGTGATTTTTTTATAAAAAAAATTCATTAAATACCAAAAATATAAAAATTTAATATATTTATTCTTATGTATTTATTGATTTTAAAAAAAATTGAAACTAAACACAATAAATATATTTTTGAGTTAAATTAAACTAAAACGGGTAAAATATAGGGCCGATTTGAGAATTTAGTTAAAAGTCAAATTTTAGTTTTGGGTAAATTACACTTTTCTCCCCTGAGGTTTCTGAAAAATATAGGGATCTTTCCTGTAGTTTCAATAATTACAGAAATCTCCCCTACTTTAACTGACAATATCTAGATTCCCCCAATCCATCAATTTTGCACAAACGACGTTATTTTCTATACAAAATGACCATATTGCCCTTTTATTTGAGCGCGAAAAGACGAAAATACCCTTTGATTCCTCTCTTCAGTATTCAACTTTTTTTTTTTTTGTGCTCTCTCATCTCATCAGATTGAAACGCGAGAGAGAGAGAAGACCCATCAATGGGCAATGGAGGTAGCAGAAGAGTCGAAGCTACAGCGCTGGTGTAATGGAGGTAGATTGGTTATTGAGATGGGGCGATGGAGGGAATGGTAGGCTGCTACGACACAATGGATAAAGAGAGATGGTGCAACAACGATGGTAAAGGCAAAGTAGGACTGGACGACAACAATGAAACTGAAAGAGTTGGGTTCCTTAATTGCAAGTATTTCCAGACACCACTGTGTTCAAAATCCAAGAGCATCAACCCCCCTCTCTCTCTATATATATATAGATGTGTGTGTATTTGTCTCTTTTTTTTTTTTTTTTTTTTGCTGATTTAGTATAAGAAAGTTGAAAATTTTGCTTTAGATCATTGGAGTGTAGATTCCAAATTGCTATTTTAGTATAAGAAAGTTGAAAATTTTGCATTAGATCATTGGGATGTAGATTCCAAACACCATTGGATTCAAAATCCAAAGGCACCAATCCTCTCTCTCTATATATACATATTTTTGTGTATTTGTATCTTTTTTTGCTAATATAGTGTAAGAAAGTTGAAAATTTTGCTTTAGATCATTTGGGTGTAGATTCCAAACACCATTGGGTTCAAAATCCAAAGGCACCAATCCTCTCTCTCTCTCTCTCTCTCTCTCTCTCTCTCTCTCTCTCTCTCTCTCTCTCTCTCTTTATATATATATATATATATTTTGTGTATTTGAGTCTTTTTTTTTGGGCTAATTTAGTGTAAGAAAGTTTAAATTTTTGCTTTAGATTAGTTAGTGTAGATGTAGAATGTGCTATGTAATGTTTAATTTTTTATTTGTGTATATATATATATATATATATATATTTGTGTATATGGGTTGTTGGGAAAATGTTTAAAGAGAAAACAATGAGTTATTGGAAATCCAAACAAGTTCCTATTCTTTGCTGGGTTTTAATTCTTTGCTAAAAATCCAAACAAGTATATATGTATATATATAAACATACATATGTTTATCAAATTGTTCCCATGTTTATATATTTGTATGCATATATATATATATATATATATATCTGTTAGAAGAAAAAAAAAATTCTTCCCATGTTTGAATGTGTGTACATATATTCATATATCTATCTGTTAAACAAATTTAGAAATTAATTTAATTTTCTTTGCTAGAAATCAAAATATGTTTGCATGTGTTTATATACTTGTATCTGTTTATATATATATGAGATTTGAAAAATCAATTGAACTGGGTATTGCTTGTTTGAATTTGAGTATTGATTTTTCTCAACAAGACATTTGAGGGCATTATGAACATTTCAACGTATATCTTTGATGACACAGCAATTTCTGTTAGTTTTGTAAATGACAGTCCAAAAATGGGAGAATCTTGATATTGTCAATGAAAGTAGGAGAGGTTTTTGTAATTATTAAAATCACAGGAGAGGTTCCTGTATTTGTCAGAAATCTCAGGAGAGGTAAGTGTAATTTACCCTTTAGTTTTTAATCTATTTTAAGTCACATCACTTATCTACTTATTTATACTCCCTCCGTCCCAAAATATTGGTCCTTTTTGGGGAATTTAACTTTTTTTGATGGTATAATTATTACATTTCAAAATTTTTAAATTTCCAAAAATACCCTTTGATTTAAAATTAAGGTCAAAGGAGTACTAATAGTGTATGAGAAAATTTGTCCAAAAATTTTGGTGGCAATTTGCTATGAATCAAACAAATTAAGCGGGTATCTAAATAAAATTTGAAAGTTTCCTTTTCAATTTAAAATTCCATGAATATAAACTCTTCTTCACACAAAGTCAAACTCTCCTGTTTTACTCTTATACCAAATCTGCTCATTTTCTTTCCTATATCTCATCAACTCTTCCAGCTTATTGTCTCATGTTTTCATCTTTAAATGTTGATCCATTTTAATCCATCATGGATTCTATAATTGAGACTTCCTCTGTTGTTTGTTCCCCTGTTCCTCTTTCTTGTGTTCATTATAGAACAAAGAAAAATCTGACAAATCATCTACGCCAATCAATTTTTGAAACTCTGCTAATACGAAGTAATGATGGAAAATTGAAAAGGGGTTGTCAAACTGAGGTTGTTGCGAAGTTCCCTGTCCATGTAAAAACTGTTCGTCGTATTTGATAGAGAGAAATAGCTTGTATGGAAAATGGGTTAATGGTCAATGTATCTAGCAAATTAACAAATTTTGGCCGCAAGCGAGTTCAACTAAACTTTGGGAAAGTCCCTAAAATTCCTCCTCGTCATCGAACCAATATCCGCTCATTCTCAAAGACATTGAATTTTCCAAAATCAACAGTTCATAGGAGAATTAAAGAAGGCAAAATTAGGCCGTATTCAAATGCATTGAAGCCGTATCTATCTGAGGACAATAAGCGACAAGACTCCGATGTTGTCTTTCAATGCTTGAGCCTAATAATCTTCAAGGCCAGCCAATGTTCAAATCCATGTATGACTATGTGCACATTGATGAGAAGTGGTTTTACATCTCCATAAAAGCAGAGAGGTATTACCTTTTTCCTGAAGAAGAACCACAACATTGCTGTAAAAGTAAATGTTTGTTGGTGAATTTTGTCACTTAACTAAAAGCTTCTTTGATGGTGTTGCTGAAGAAATCATTTGTGAGTTTTGCAATGCTAAATGTGAATGATAGTGGTGAGAATTGGAACTCCATGTATTAACCCTTCTTTTTGTTGTTTTTGCTCCATTTTGATGTATATATTCCTTTTGAAATGTAATGAAATACAGTAATATAGTAATACTAGTTTTTTTTTTTTTTTAAATATTAATTGTTATAATTATGTACTTTTTGTGTGTATTAATGTTAATAAATTTAAAAGAATGATAAAATGAGAAATTCATGTCATTTTTGTACTTAATTTTTAAAAATGAACTAATATTTTGAGACAATAAAAAATGATATAAGAAATTAATATTTTAAAATGAAAAAAGTAAATTTTAAAAATAAAAAATTAAAAAATCAACTTTTAATCAATTTTTCAAAACAAATCATAATTAACACAAATAAAAAGCGTCAAATCATGATATAATGACGAGAATCAATCCACTGACGATCTAACCAAACCAACTGTTAGACCAGCCTGCAGTTTCATTCCCTTTGCGAAGCCAGCTGTGTCCTCCCCACAACTCCTCAGAAATCAAAAAAAACAAGAACTTCTCTCTCTCTCTCTCTCTCTCTCACTAGCTAACCTTCATTTTCTCTCTCCTCCCATCTCCGTGATCCCCCACAATCCATCAACTAGTAAACAAGAAACAGAGAGAGAAAGAGAAACCAGAGAGATGACTGTGATTGAAATCCTAACGAGAGTCGACGCGATCTATACGACCAGTACGACTTCGACAAACAGAAACATCTCAACCTCTCTGCCGCAGACGACGCCTTCGCCCGCCTCTACGCCGCCGTCGACTCCGACATCGACGCCGCTCTTCAGGTCTCTCTCAAAAAGTTCTATTTTCTAGGGCTTGCGTTTGATTTTTTTTTTTTTTGCTAGTTGGAGGTTTTGATTTTTTTGATTTTGTAGAAAGCGGAGGCGGCATCGAACGAGAAAAGTAGGGCCTCTGCGGTTGCTATCAATGCCGAGATTCGACGCACCAAAGCTTGGTTGCTTGAGGAAGTCCCTAAATTGGAGAGATTGGCTATAAAAAAGGTTCGATCTTTTTGAAATTATTCTATTGATTTTATAGTAGAAATGTATAATTTGATAATTTAGTTTGACTTTATTGAATTTGAATTTTGTGGTTATGTGATATTTTTGAAACCATAGAACTGAGGTTGACTTCAGCTGATTGTTCAACAGTTTAGGGTAACTTATGATTCTAAGTTTATGTTAGAATGTTCTAAATTTGGTTGGGTTTCAAAAGTGACAGCTTCTTGAATTTTTTAAGCTTGATTTGTTAGGGTTTTGGGGTTGAAATATCCATTTCGAGGACTGTGAACAGTGACCTGTGAATTCTAACTTAAGTTTTGTGAAAATAAGGAGAAGGAAGAAGAAAAGTAGAGGAAGCAAGAAAAGTTTACCCTGATAAGGGTGAAGCAAAACACATAAAAAATATATAATCTCCAATTCTCTAGAGCTCAGCTCCATTGAATTGAGGAATTACAATAGTATTTGTAGGATTTTAATAAAGTTTGATTATTTATCAAAAAAAAAAAAAAAAAAAAGAACAAAGTGTTTGTAGGATGCTATATTTCTCATGTTTCCATTATGAATGTTGACTCACAAATAAGAATGATAAACCTTACTGATTAAAATATTGTAAGCCAACTGAAAACTATAGGAAAGACCCAAAAACATAACTTCAACCATAATACGACCCATTGGCGACCCTCGTGACTTGTGTTCAGGAAAACTGAAAACTACTGAAGTACGCTCAACTCGCCCCTTAGAACCTAATAAATTACCTGTAAATGTTTTCTTTTCTTTTCTTCTTTTTATTTTTTATTATATATATATATATATAATGGGCCAGCTTGCGCATACCTCGACTAATTCTGGGGTTTTGAAATTAACGACCAAGCAAATCTCCAGTAGCCCTTAGAGTGACTCAAACTCGAGACCTTGAATCTTATCCTCAAGTCTTTACTTTTCGGTCAACCCCTTGGGATTTAAATTACATGTAGATCTTTCCAGCTACTTCCAAACAAACTTCATATTATTATAATTGGAGACTTTCAAAACTTCCATGGGTCCCTTCCTTTTGACTGAAAAAGCATCTTGATAACCGTGGTACCCATGGCCTTCGTCTTAAGCTTCTAAAGCCTATTAGATTTGTTTAACCATTTGACGGATGTTGTATCAATAATAAATCTTACTTTCAGGTTAAGGGGCTTTTGACAGAAGAACTTGCTGCCCGTAATGATTTGGTCCTTGCTCTGCCAGATAGGATTCAAGCCATACCAGATGGGACTGCAGCTGCTCCCAAACAATCTGGAGGCTGGACAGGTTCAGCTTCCCGCACAGAAATCAAGCTTGATTCAGGTGATTGGTTGCCTTTATTCTACTCTTTTTCTCCCTCCTTTTTTCTTTTTTTTGGGAGGATCTTACTTGAGATTTGTTGTTCAATTATTTGTTTCATTTGGATCATAGATGGACAGTTCAAGAGTGAATACTTCCAGCACACAGAAGAGTCCAGCCAATTCAGGCAAGAATATGAAATGCGGAAAATGAAGCAGGCATGTAATTCTTTAGAGTTGAATGCCTTTCTTTTTAATTGGAGGGAAATATGATTTTTTTTCTTTCTGATGAGGATTTGTTCTTTTGTGGTTTCTGCATTCATTGTTCTATTGATTCCAAATAAAAAATAAAAATAATGTGTTTTACTTTGATGTTCACACAGGACCAAGGATTGGAAGTGATATCAGAAGGTTTGGATACATTGAAAAACATGGCCCATGATTTGAATGAGGTTTGCTGCTGCCTTGTGCATTTGTATCTGTTGCTTTGTCCCATTTTGTGCACATCAATTTATGACTTTGCAATTCATACAGGAAATGGATCGGCAAGTTCCTTTAATGGACGAGATTGACACTAAGGTTTGAGAACTCGTCCTGTCCTGTTAATATCTGAAGCTACGAGTATTCTTAAATTATTAATGGTGTATTTCTTCACATCCTACAGGTCGACAAGGCTGCATCTGATCTTAAGAACACCAATGTGAGACTAAAGGATACTGTTAACCAGGTGATTGAGCTGCCACTGTATTTTCTGTAGATTTGCATCACTTTGTGTGCTGCAGAGCTGTGCTATGTCACAGATCTCTTTGCTGGATTTGACAGAAAGTTTTGATTTGTTTCAGTTGAGGTCCAGTCGAAATTTCTGTATTGATATTATACTGTTGTGCATAATTCTTGGGATTGCCGCCTATCTATACAAGTAAGTTTCACTTTCTCTAAAAAAATGGAAAGAAAATGTTTTATCTAATTCTTGGTAATAGCTGACATGTTTAATGGACTCTAGAAAATAATTTCATGCATGGGTGAACTTATAGTTAGAAGCCAATAATTGAACTTATAAACTAAAGCTGAGTGCATGGTTATTCTGGTTGGATCTTCTTCTTGCTTGGTTCAGTTTCTCCTGTTAATCTCTTTCTTTTCACTACCTTAGTGCATTTCAATGAAATAACAATCGTCGGATTGATTCTCATACTTGTCTGGGCTGAAATTTGATTGTTTGGTCAACATTTGATTTTTCAAATTTCCTTCTCTTTTGGTTTAGTATTTTAAGCAGTCATTCTGATGGTTGTTGTACCTGCAGTGTATTGAAGAATTAAGATGATCAATGGGCTACTGTTTCTGCTCGTGATATTGGCTTTGTCTGGTATTGTTTTGCGTTGATTGAGGCCTTGTTATGTGCTTATTTTGGAGATGATTTGTTTTTCCGGTGTGTGTATGTCTTTTCTCATACTTTTGACTATTGCTTCTGTACCTTTGTCTTTCAAATACAACTTTCGGTACATCAGACATTTCTGTATTAATAATGTATATTTGTTCCAGCTTTCATTTTGTCTCCTTAATTTAAGGTATTATATTTCTATGCATATGATTAATGTTGTGACTCCTGTAAACACCACTTATGGTATTTGTGCAACCTATAAAGGGAAGAACCAAATTTGGATGAATTTGTAGGCTAGGGTTGCATTAACCGAAACTCCTATAAAAACTGATCTTGAAAAATCTGCAATTAAAGTCTAGGATATTTGCTGTTAGGATTAAACTAGGGATTGGCCCAGCTGAATGTTAAAAAAATGAATTCGTGCTGGTACTAAAGAGCAAGAGTTCAGGATTTTATTGAGTTGATTTACAACAAAAAATTGTTCTGCATCACTTTTTCATAGAAAATCTCCTTGTGGTTTTTATTTCTTCTCGTAACTTTTTTTTTTTTTGGCCCCCCTAAAACATTGGAAATATTATTAAAGTTGACCTTCCAGTTATAGCTGGGTTGTTATGTCAACAATGTCGTGTTATGGTCGTCAAACTTACATCATATGATACCGTGATATTGTAGACATGCTATTCACTACAGACAACAAAGTAGTAGAACGAGCGATATTTGGTGCTCTATGCTACAACATCCTCCTTACCATAGAAAAGTTGTAAAATCGATTAGAATACTAGTAGCATAGGATGTGGCCAGCATTCAACAGTATAAGCGTTTTTCTTTTTTTATAACCTAAGAATAGTTGTAAATTCAATCCGAATAATATTAGCATAGGATGTAGCCAGCATTCGGTGGTGTTTGCCCACTTTTCTAGCTGGAAAAAAATGATCGTCTCTTGGGTCTTCTTTTCCCTCTTGTTTATGGCATTTAATGGCTATTAGATGTTTCAAGGAATTAGCCTTTTCTATGTTTCTTGGTGTAGAGGGTCCAAATGTAAGCATTGTAGATATGGATACTGCAAACGTTTAGTTGGAGAAGATGGAGATTACTGTGAGTAAAGAGCAATGCAACCCAAAGGAATAGGTGGTGAATATATGATCCAAATGAGGAGGGGAGCCTTTTATAAGTAGAGGAGACTGAGGTAAATTTACTTATCAGAAAAAAAGAAAAAGAAAAAGAGATTGAGAAAAAGTTGAAGTCCTTTTACTATGTAAGTGGGCCTTGTGTTGCAATAGAAATAGAAATTATTTGTGATCAAGTTAGGATTCTTCTCTATGATAATCTGATAAGGATCTTATGATGTCGATGATATGAAGTTAAGTGCCTGTCGACGATTGGTCTAGGTGAAGACATCATCCACACCCGGATGAGACTTTGCTCTTAGCCACTAAGCCACATGATTCCCAATTCTCAGAATGGATCATGACACTACTCGAAGACCACACCCTAGACACAATATTGGCCATGAAACTATCTGAAAACCACACTATGGCTTCATACCAAGCTGCAAGAGGCCCCCAAGTCTTGCTAGTCAATTTTGGCAAACATCAGTTTGGGTGTGTGAGAGGTGAGGAGGAGGTTCTAGTCTAGCAGGAGATCCTCACTCTTCTGAAAGATAGGAGAAAGTGGCCCCTACCGACGGGTCTCACTCTTTTTGAGGTTAAGAGTCAAGACAAATGTTTTTGTTTTGTCCTTATGGTACCGTTGGAGATGTGGACACTCTTTCAGAAAACCTCACCTAAAACATATGATGACCCGCTAGTCCAACATCAGTTCTATAAAATGGCATAGAAACTGATTCGTGTTAGCGCCCTTCCTTTAGCTAGCTCTGCTTGATCTATACATCTTTTTTTTCTTCTAATAGATACTAGTCATATAATTGATCTTTCGGTTTTTGAATTGTGTGGTTCAGTTCAGGTTGTTTTACGAGGTTGGTAATTCAAACCCAAATTCCAACATCAGTTAACATAACTAAACGATGTATTTCACTGATTAAACAAACCTGAATTCCATTTCCCCAAAATTCAACATAAATAGTGAATATCAGAACAAAACAATTTTAGAATTCTAATTTGATAATCATACTTCATAAAAAATACCAACAAAAAATTCCATTCTAAACCTGATTATGCCACCTACTTGAAGATCTCCACGAATGACTATGATTCTACCATTGATGGACTGAAATAGTAGCATTGCAGACACCCATCGTCCAATGAGGAAGAGGGAGAGAAGAGCAGAGGGAAGTGAGAGAGAGAGAGGGAGGGAGGGAGGGAGGGAGGGAGGGATAAGTTTTACGGTATATTATGACAGATCTGGCAAGGACTTTATGTATAATCATGCACTAATGCATTAAATAATAGATTTGAAATGGGTAAATGGGATTTCTATTGGTTTTGATTCACTCTGTGTCCAAAATACAAAAGCAGGATACCGAACCAAAACTGATAAAAAACCTATCGGTTGGTCGGCTATTTTACACCCCTACTTCTTACGGTATCTCAACCGCCAATACTACATGGCAGTTCGAGTACATAGAATAAAATGGGTTATCTTAAAAAACTGATCAACCACCAGCATAATTGAATTGTGCTAGGTGCTATGCCTACTCACATGATCACAATTAACAGTTGCAATTGGGAAGTCACTATCTTGTGACTGGCCGGTAGCTAACTGATGAGTGTGACACCTATTGCTCGTCTGTCCAATATCCCTCCATATACTAGGCCTATACCCCTTCCATTAGCTCCTGGATTAGAAAATTTCCATCTTCCCCATATTTGATTCACAACGAGTTTGAAAAGTATTCTGTGAATAAACACCTAATAGCATCAGATTCAATTACCTCAACCAATAAAGTATTAAATCATTCTACAACTCAATGCATTTGCAACATGGTTTTGTGAACTATCCTCATGCTTAAGGACAAAATTGTAAGCTTCAATGCTTGCACCACATAAAATTCTACATTAATACAATTTCCTTGCGTCGTTAACTTCTTGCTTAAAATGCAATAGGTTTACTCCGTTGGCTAAGATTCTACCAAACTGGCTTGAGAAACATCACATTCCACTTCAAGTGCTAGGTTGAAATCCTCCCCGTTGCAGGCAGGAAATGGAGATCTCTGCATCATAACCAATGATTGTGAGAGAGCCACATTAATACATCAGTATTTTAAAACTCATAATGATGTGGCAATTTATAGACTCTGAATTTTTAATTTTGATGATGTTCCACAAAATAGACCTAGGTGGTGGCCTCTCTTCTTCCTCATGGAATGAGTTTATCTCTACTTTTTTGGACATTGAAGCATGTATATCATATCCTTAACTGAATCGTAGCTCCTTTTGCAAGTTTTTGCACTTCCTATGCAAGGGTGCCACTTGCTGGGTCAAATCTACTAAAAAGTGTTAATTTTTGTCAAGCTGCCCTCTCCTTGCCTTGAAGTATAAAAGCAGTTTCTAAGGACCTGAAACTTACTTTAATGTAAAAAAGTAACAAAGAGAAAAAAAATAGAAAAAATAAACACAGTAGAGTATTGAGAAAAAAACTTGATAATTCACAAAAGCAAGCATCAATAGTGGTAGATGAACAAAAATCCCAAACAATCTCTATACATACTAACAATTGAGTACCAAATCCTTATTTTGTCACCCTTAAGAATACCATTGAATCCATGACTACAGTTACAAAATCCTTTTCTGTTAATCCTGTACAGTAAAAGCATAATAAAACACTCACTTAAATCATCAAACAGAACTCTAATGCTCTCTAAGATTAAGAATAAGAATAAGATAAATTAATTGGTCACTTCGTTTGGTCCTGGAACTCCTCTTTTAACTCCGGCATTGCTAAACTTTTATCAGATTCTTCTCCTGAGCTGTATCGCATAAGTAAACATACATAACAACATTAATTACATTTTAGCTCAAACAAATCCAGTATTTGGAAATATAAGTTTACATACATAAGTTTGCACCACAATTTAATTTCAATAAAAAATGCCTTAACCACCAACACATTTTCTAAATTAACCTAAAGTCATTTCAATTGCAAAAAAATTGTTAGTCACCAAATATGAGATCATGCGTTGCACATAAAATTAAATTTACACAATGTCTAGGACTCTAGCATATACACAAATTTCCTAACTCATCCTAGCAACTAAAATTTAACATACTCAACATAAAATCTAAGAACAAATTTATGCACTTACATATTTATAGCATGTGAATTTATAAAAAAATGAAGTTTTGGGGTGTGAAAACCTTACTCGAAGCAAGTCTTTATTAATAGAGCTGAAAGGAGTACAAAGAGCTTACAAGCTTGCACTCATCAACAACACCCTCAATGTCGATGATGCCACTTTTTATCATTTGTGTAGTTACCAGTAATGGCCAAACCATTCGAACTTACGTTCACCTAGTTTATTTTTATATTGCTCTTCTTGTTTATTACATTTTTGTCTTATTTATCTCAGATTCTCAGTTTTGTTCTGTGTGTGTGTGTGGTAAGTGAGCAATTTTATTACCAGAAAAGAGAGATGTAATGAGGCTTTGGACATGACCCTAAGTGTCTGTAAAAAATAAACCTTGGAGGCAACACAACTCTTAGGCAACATAAAAACAGGATCTAAACAAACAAGGAAAGTAAAATCCTCACAGCTCGAGGGACTAGGCTAAAGCACAAAAACCAAAATATAAACAAACAAACCGCACCCATCTAGAACACATCTTCTCACAAGCCAGAGGCTCAGTAGTAGGCATATATAACTCAAGAACTATACAATAAACAAATAGAACCATTATCCCACGTCTCCTTATATCAATTAGAGTGTGAACTCTTACTAGAAGGCTTTGGGCATGACTTCTTTTCCCTTGCAATTAGTTTGGTTGAGTTTTCAGAATCTGCTTTTGAAATTTTTTCAAAAAATTACAAATTAGTTTGACAAAAATAAAACCCAAACTAGTTTATTTTGAATTTTCTAAAATTATTTTCGTCCCCAAAAAGAGAAAACTATATGAAAATAATATTTTTCTTTTCTTTCACCAAACTAGTTCTTGTAAATTTTCAAAAATAGATTCTGAAAACACAACCAAACAGTAGAATTTGAATTTCTCTATAAGTTTCCTTTTGTTCTCATCTCTAAAAGGAGTGGCATCCATAATCCTTTTAGTTTCATCCTTGGCTTCTTTTTTATATTAGCAATAAAAGGAGTGTTTTGAGGCTAGAGGACCATCCATCTCTCCTCAAAGCTTGTATTCAGTAGTTCTTGTGTGCTAAATAAAATCCTGTCTTTGTATTCTTCTCAGGGATCTTGTTTTCTCCTTTGTGATTGTACTTCCTTCTGTGGCTGCTTATTTGGTATTAGAGCAGTGGAAGCTTTAACATCTGTTTTTCTAGTTTTTCCAACTTCAAGTTATATTATAATCCATTTCCTTTTTCTACTCTTGGACTTAACACAAAGAGTATGCTTTGTGACTGTCGCTATTTGTGGATCATATCATTTGTAGCATTTTCCTTTTAAGAAATACTCACATCTTTCCTCTCTTTTTTTTCCTTTACTCTTCATCTCAACCCCTGGAATCTCATTTGGAACACATGCTGATAACACATCAAAATATTTGATGAAGTTGGATAAGTGGACGTAGAGCTCATCTCAAGCTTTTTCTTTGGGCAAGCATGCATGACATCCTTACCATTTCTCTTTTTGGCCTTCTGCCCATTCACTGGGTTTTGTTTCCCCCTATCCTTTTTAACTAACCATTCTTGTTTGGTTGAGGAACTAGAAACCATGAGCTTTTGGTCGATGACTAAAAGCCTCGCACTCATCACATTTTTGGGGTTTCCTTGACACTTCAACTTTAATTTCATAAGGGTCCTCATAACCTAAATTAAGTATGAAGGAATTTGGAATCTCCTTATTTGCTTAAATTTCAATACACACGCTTTGGCAAAATAAGCCTACAATGAGATCGAGTATACTGCCAATCACATTCGCCACATAGCTGAAACCATCTTCTATCCAAAGCTTAAATGGAACATCAAAAAACTTCCCGCAAACCAGCACACTAGAGAATTCACTCCTAAATAATTTCATACCAGGGTGACATCTTTTTACAATTGCATACATCTCAACTTCCACAATTCAAGTATGTCTGTCTTACTATATCATGTTAAGTAACTTCCAAACATTTTCTATTATAAGAATTGGTTGGTCTTATAGTTCTTACATTTCACCCCTGGTGTTGTAATATACATTATCAAATTTTATTTATCAAAAAAAATATATATATATACATTATCAAATTTCTCTCATTAATGATTTGACTATAGATAACAAAATGGTACCCTTTTAAAATCTATGGGGTTGTGATATTCATTATTTTTAATTTATGTATGTTTTTGTTAAGTTATATTTCATCTACGACAATGCTACGTAGCTCAAATTTTGTGGCTCAAAAGTGGCTCAAATGGCCAAAACGACGTTGTTTTGGGTACAGAACAACATAAAAATGGCCAAAATGACGTCGTTTTGGCCATTTGAGCCACTTTTGAGCCACAAAATTTGAGCTACGAGACATTTTCCTTTCACCTATTTGATTGTAGTCTTATATATTCAAAACCTCTTAATCTAAAGCTGTTCTCTACTCTTAAAACATTTATTCTACTATAATTTCGTTGATCAATACTTTTAACAATTAACATATCTCATGTAATCTTGTCTTCAACATGTCTAGCCACTTCATTCATTAATTGCAAAGAAAACATTCAATAATTTATAAGCTTGTAACAGTTTCATTTAACCCAAAGCTTCACATGCTTGGAGAGTGAACTTTTAGTTGCAATATGTGTATATATATTACACAGATATCTACAACATACCCATTTATGTACATTGTATTTACTTATGAAAAAAGTAGTGATTTACAAACAGAAATTATATCTAGAAATTCACTAGTAGAACATGGCATGTTAGTTTCTAATTATTTCATAACAAATATCCATCATCATTGTTATTATTTTCTGAAGTAATAGTGCCGTGTGATTCGAGTTAGAAATTCTTTTTATGAAGCATTCCCAGTGAAATAAATCACTGTATTTGCTTTGGCCCACTACCTTGTTGTACAAGACTTATTTGACACGTTCCAACTTCTTTAAAAATAAGAAACATACATTCACTTCCAGAAAAGCACCTAGATGTTATATCCATATGGTTTCCTGAATACTTCACTCACCTTCTGCGAAGTCCAAGTGATTAAAATCTTGATATTGGATTATAGAATTCCATTGGTTGGTGTTGAAGTTGTTACCTTCAAACTGGTTTGTACTACATAATTCGATTCAGTTCTGTCGTCGCTCCATTGATCATCTCTGTCAGTTACCTTCTTCTTGGGTTGGATGAGATTCTCATACCGACGTCCTTCAGTGGGCTGCTTTCTCTTCTGTCCATTGATCGAACTGTCAAAAGGTGGGACCGAGTATTGTGAATAGTTTGTGTCAGAATAGCCTTCACAGAGTGTAGTAGAGTTTTTGCTAGCTTCAAAGCTTATGCTAGAAACCGTGTCTATGGAAGACCCAATGATTAATGGTAACACCAGGCAATCTCTGTACAGAAATTCTCTGACCATTTCAAGTTTGGCATTTGTACTTGTAGAGCATAGTTCTTCACAAAGTGGTTCATTTCTAGAACCAAATTGATCTTCCAAACTGTTCCTTATACTGTTTTTCTGCCGAACTCGGCAGACTACCCAATCACCCAACTGTTAGGAAGAAAAGCATTTCGATCAATTTCTGCTTAGTATAAAAAAATAGAAAAATTATATATATTCTTGTGCTGGTATTGAGTTGATATGTGAAATGTGTATTGTCTGCATGTGTCAATGGAAACTCATGAGAAGAGGAGCTGCTTAGAGCTTGTTGTAGACTATGCCAATGCAAGAAGTGGCAAGGAAGGTTAAGCCCTCATGTTGGATCCAGTGATTCATAAGAACGTCCACTTCTTGTTAACACTCCATTTGTTTGCGCTGGTGTTTGGCATAACAGAAAACGAAAGTCAACGGAAAATGTTTCAGTGGTCAATGGAAAGAAGCCTATTTGGGCAGAAAATGTTTTCCGGACTAACGTCGTACCAGTGGCACTGCATTACCACCGCTACCATCACCTTTACCACCACCATCACCATTGCGGCCACCACTGCCGCCCCACCACCACCACTAATACAACCATTAGTACATTGATTTCAAGGATGCAGCCAAACATAGGAAAGTGATTTCTCTGGAAGTTTTCCACTGAAGCAAATGGAACGTAAATGAAAGCTAGATATCATGCAAAACAACTTACCCTCATGCATCCTTTTCGCTTGGAAGTCAACCTCGTTGCTTCAGGCAATCTGTACTCCTGCATGTTTCAGTCCGTCTTGATTCCTCTTCGAGGGGGTCCTCTATAGAACACAAGAGCTTTTTTCACTCCAATTATCCTTGCTCCACATTGAACTGAGAATTGGTTTATCAGTTCCTGCAGCCTTCCAATAACCTGAAGCTGCCATCCTATTAGGCCTCACTCCGTTGGGCTACTTCCTCCTCGCCAAACAAAGCTTCCCTGTTTAAAAGAGAAATTTTTTTTTTTTCTTTTTTGCTTAGTTAGTTTGACCATCAAAAGAATAAAAGAAGATTTCAAGAACAAAGTGTTGGGTGCAACAACACAGACTAGGTAGCTCCCAAGGTTTGCACTTGTAGAGATCAACTTCAGCAATAATAGCTGCTGGCAGTGAACTTGAGGTTGCTTTGTTTCTCAAATAGTGCACGATGAGCTCCTCGTCAGTTGGGTGGAACCTAAAACCAGGTGGAAGTTGAATATTTGAGTTGGGTTTTTCTCCATGGAAGAGGGCTTTGTTCTTTTTGTTGGAGGAACCTAGGATGCATTAACTACCGATGTTATCGAGTGAGGTCGATGTGAATTAGAGAGCAGTGTATTGGTTATATTATATATGGTGTACTCTCATGCAGATTAGGTCATTGATGTTGGCTAATTAAATAGGATTAAATCAATTACATGTGGGTGGTTCTATGAAATAGAAAGGAAAGCAACCCTTTGTCTTAACTATTGACTTATTTGTGTGGACAATGATGGGTCTTTGTATATACCATATTTAGAAGTGTGAGATAGTATTGTAGCCTCTTGCTAGAATTATGACCAGTATAATGATTGTGGAGATTCAATATGAAGTCTGCTAATTGAATGGCTTGGATCATCTAAGTATAACCAATCTATATGACTGATTTTGAGTTGGCGCAGCATGGAAGTAATGTGTGAAATGTGATAATGTGGTCAGGTTGCATTATGCTTCCATAAAATAAAAATTGAATGGCTTGAATTATGACCAGTACCATGTTTGTGGGAAATAATTTTCAGTTGGATCGAAGTACCATGTTTGTTTTTCAGAGTCGATCAGAAATTTGATGCTGGCCTTGATTTATTCTCTTATGTTACATATATGAACTGACTGATCAAACATCTTCCTGAGAGAACTAGGAGTTATTTTCTGCATTCTTTGGTCAAACATCCATTAAAAAGCAGGCATCGAGGAGGAAGTTTCCGAACCAACATGGCTAGCTTGTTGGCCAAGAGTCTCTATACCTCGCTAGGATGTACGAGGTTTGACTCTTCTCACCTTTTGTTTGAGTCATTTTTCCGTTATATTTGTTTGGAGTTTTCTGGTATTTGTTTGGTTTGATGAGCTTGTTGTATGATTATGGCTACATGTTAAGACTTATTTTTCCAGTTTGATGTAATTTTCTTGTTATTTGTCTCCTCCTACCTATTGGCTAAAGAAGAGTTTCTGTTGGTATTGATTTGATGCGAAATGATAGGTTATGTAAAAGCAGTGGCTTGAATTAGTCTTGGCAATATTTTTTATTTGTAAAATATTTCAAAATTGAAAGCTTCAAAAAAATTTGCTTTAAATTCAATTATTGGATTCATCAAAATAAGATTTACAGAGCATGTGGAGAGGGTTTGATCCTTTCAATGCCAACATAGCAAGAGAGGAATAAATCACCTTATGATTATTATTATTATTATTGGTTATATATGTTTTTCCCCCCCACTCATATAGAATAAAATATAATTAATAGAAAATTAAAGCTAATTAAAAGTGAGGAATCAAGACCCGGATTAACCCCCAGTTTGATTATGAAAATAAGGAAAATATTAAACATAAATATTTTCTTTATACAAAAAAAAAAATAAATAAATAAAATGTACAGAATCTGGTAGGGTGTCATTTTTTTACAATCATGAACCGCAAAGTGATAGATTTTCTGTTTTTCAATGGATGAATATTATTTTATATATATAAAAAATTCAATATATAAAATTATTATTATTTTTTGTTTGTACAAGGTTGCCGTACAAATGCTGCCCTTTGGCTCCATCCATGCCATGTCATGACTTCGCTTTATCCGTACAAAATTCAAAAAGGAAGAACCCTGTATAAACCTTGCTGTGAAGTTGAACCGGAGAAAAATACCCAATTTTGATTTTGCATGCAGATGAAATGTACTATGTGAAGTCATTATGTGTAGGACTGTAAATGAACTGAGTCGTTAATGAACAATACAACTTAGCTCGTTTAAAATTTATTTGAGTTTGACTTATTTACTAAATAAACAATTTCAAATCAAAATTTTAGACTCGGTTTAGTATTGAGTCGAGATTGAGTAGACTCAAACTCAACTCGATTAAGCTTGTGAATATAGTTACATAAATTAATATTTATTTTTAATGATATATCAAATATGTTTTATTTGTCTATTTGTGTTTGGTGTTTGTACAAATTTAAATATTTGATTGATAAAATTTATTAATAACATGTTTTTTTTTGGTGCTCATAATGTTTTCTTTTTTTTCTCTTAATGTGTATTATAGTTTAGTATTCTTTTTTCTTTTCTTTTTAAAAAAAAAAAAAAAATTCTCTTCAAACTTGAGTTTGGCTCTTTTATAGAGTTGACTTGAATTGAACTCACGCTTAAGCTCGGGTTTTTTTGAGCTTGAGTTTGACAAATTTTTAGCAAGCCGAGCTTGAATTCTTTAAAATATATCTCGATTTGATTTGACTGAGTCTCGACTCGGTCCACTCAGCCAAGAAGCGTGTTGTGAGATTGTTCATACCAATGCTTCCAATTCATGTTCGGTAGATATGAACATTGAACCCTAAGGGAGGTTTTGTTTGGGAGTCTGGAAAAGATGTGGATGTTATTTGGGTGCTCGAAATCATGGCAGCTAGTAGAGTCTTTGTATTGACAGAACACAATCATTTTACTAGTGATGATGAAATTGTTTTTGAGGTTGGTTTTTGACAAGGTCAGTGTGTTCCGTGTTGTTTGGTGCAAGTTATGATACGTTTTTTAGAGTTTGTTAGTGTTTGGTGCAATTTTGCTAATATTTAAAAAGATAAAAAAAAAAAAAAAAACTTGAAGCCGAGTAGGGATTGTGTTTAGCTTTTGTGTTTAGATTTGTAAACCAACAAATTATAGTAATTTAGCTATCTGTTGTTTTACAAAATAAAAAAAAAATGCCTTTAACGTATATTTGAGTTTTTAATTTTATCAATTTAAACCCTAATCTTTTGATTTGTTTTTAATCTAAATCATTAATCTATTTTTATTAACTAAAACCAATGAAAAAAAAAAGTATTTTAGTCATTAAACTCAATATAAGTATACATAAAATATCTAAAATTTTATTTTTATTTGAGTTTAATGGCTAAAATATCATTTTTTGTAGTTGTTTTTACTTAATAAAAATAGACAAGTGGTTTAGATTGAAAACAACTTAAAAGTTTAGAGTTTAAATTGATAAAATTAAAAGTTTAGGGTTTATTTTGATATAATTGTCCCTTTTTTTTATTTTTTATTTTTTATTTTTTTTATGGTAGTGCATTAATTATAGTTCAAATCTGGTTTCTACTGAACCCTGCCCCAGTTTTGACATGTAATTGTGTAACCTCTTGAATAATAAGAGATGTCAAATGGGTTTCTCACTTGCAAGGAAATCTTCTAGACTGGGCTATTACTAAGAACTGTAGGTGAAAAATGGATCATCAATGTTATGGTCCCAGACTTATTAGCTTATATTTTTTTAATGTTGTATTTGTGTGGTAGAGATTGAATTGATATAGTGTGGAGTCTACTTATAAATGAATTTGAGCCATAGATTGATGTTTATGGACAAAATTCGGGATAAAAATTCCGAATTCGTAGTATTATTGAAAATGGATAGGTATAGGGCTCAGCATGGTTCGGACTAAATCACTATTTACAGTTTTATGAAATTTAGAATCAAATTAAATTATGAAAATTTTGGAACTAAGATACTATTTGGCATAAACTAAATAGGGACATTTATTTGGGTCACATTACCTTTCTATTTTTCTGCACATTTTTTTCATAAAAATTCAAAAATTATGCTTATTTAGATCATCTCAAACAATCTCTAAATCAAATCAAACTTAGAAAATGTAATTTGCTTCCATTTGGAGCAACGGTTTTTATATACTTTGTCATTATTTACAAAATGATCACAATACACTCAAAACATAGAACAATGTCATAATTTTACAAACAACAATTGTTTAAAGGAAAATTCGGGCAAAACTTTCATAATAAAATTTTCATACATTAAGGACAAGCACAAAATTTTTTCTTGAAAAGTCCATTACACATCATTATTATCAAAATTATCATTAGTGAGTAATTTAACAATTTAAATTTTAAATTCCTATTTTAAAAAAAATATATTTTAAACTGATATAACTTTTGATTTAGACATCGCTTTTTAATAAAAATAATATTTTTAAATTCTCTTGTCAAGATCTATGAAATTCTTTAAAAAAATTAATAAAATTTTTACCATTAAAATCAACGTCAACAGAAAAATTTTACTTTATCTCATAGTAACACTTATTGTGAATCAGAGTAAAATTTTATTATAAAATTTATATTTTATTTTGTATTATTTTCAGGACTAAATTGATTCAAATTTAATATTTTAATAATTTAATTGACAAAGTCAAGACTTTAAGAATTTAAACGAAAAATATGTTAAATTATAAGGACTGTAACTGTAGAGTAATATCAACCTGTAAGTTTATACATGTCACTACCCATTTTTCAATCAATCAACCCACATCAAGATTAAAAGCAACTTTTTTTAGTATCCTCTATAATTTATTTAATAATATTGACAATCACTCATGACATTGGTGCAATTGCACACAAAACACAAATTTCAAATTCACCCATAAATTATTACATGGCTAATAATAAAGTAAGTCCAGTTGTACCCGCAAAACACAAGGTTTTGCTAGTAGCATCATCAACCCAACAAACAAGAACACACACTACAAAGAGCAAATAGTAAGAGCTAATAGCTTATTGAAATTTAGACAATAGTCCAATAAAATGTAATCGTAACAACTAAATAGTTTCCATAGATATATGACACCACCCTATAACCTTGGTTGGTTTCTCCAACTTGATCTTCTTAGAAAATCACGCCTCGAAAATCACCTGTAAAGAAAAAAGCCAAATCTAAATAGTTTATAAAGAAACAAGAGAGAAGAAAAATACTATAAAAGGAACAAACACATGTTCTCATACATATATATATATATATATATATGTTTTTTTTTTCTTCCTTTCGAATAGATAGTAAGTTTAGTTAGCAAATCTAGAGATGCCAAAAAAAGCAAAGCTAAATAATTATTAGGTCAATCTCAAAAGAAGAAGAAAATTATTAGGAAAATCAGAAGGGATAAAAAATGCTAAAACAGGAACAAAGTACAAACGTATATATTCCATCTATTTGTTTGTACTTTTATTTTAGCATAAATTTATTGCAAAGTTTATTTCTTTCATTAAAAAGAAGCCTACATACAAACTACTATGTACTATGCTATAGTGACCCCGGTCTTTTCCCATTTGGTTGTTGTATCCGGACTTAGGTTCCGTGGATCCTATCATTGTAAAATTGTTGTTGTCGTCCTTTAGCTTCTCTTTTTGAGTTATAGGATGTGTTGGGCAGGTTTGTTACAGGTTGGTTGGGTTTGGAAACCAAGTGTTGCTGTCCAGAATTTTGGACCTTCGCTCGAGCGAGGAGTTGGTCGCTCGAGCGAGTTTTAGTTTTGGTCTTCGCTCGAGCTAGGGTTTGGTCGCTCGAGCGAGAGTAGTATTTTGTGTCTTGTGGCTCGAGCCAGGGTCTCTTAGCTCGAGCGAGCGATTGTGTCTAGTATAGACCTGAGAGCTGTGTTTCTTCGCTAGAGCGAGATTTTCTTCGCTCGAGCGAGCGAGATGTATGTTTTCGAGTTCTTCGCTCGAGCGTGCTTCTGGGTTGCAGACCTGAAGCATTGCATTCTTGGCTCGAGCGAGACTTTCTTCGCTCGAGCGAGTCTTTCTTGTGTCTGGTCGCTCGAGCGACCAATCCTTCGCTCGAGCGAGTCTGTCAGGTTTAAATAAGCAGCAGCGGGTTTTAAAACACTTTTTCATCATCTTTTTGATTCCAAAACCCTAGGTCCGACTTTTCTCTCCCTCCACTGACCTTCTCTCTTAGGTTTCATCTACTTTTAGGGTGTTTCTACCCTAGGCTCTTTATTAAAAAGATAGAGGGGGTTGAGGGCTTCGTTTTAATCTGAACGTTTGACGGTTTGGAGCACTTTGCATTTTGATCATCTTCTCCATTCGTATTTTTCACTTCGAGGTAGGGATTTCCTACTCCATATTCACTACAAGAAAATTGACATACAACAACGTTTATACAACATCGTTTTCAAAAAAACGCCATTTTTAGTGTTTTCCGTATTTTACATAAAAAAAAAGAAAAAAGAAAAGTCACTTAACAGATCTCACTTTCTCACACTCGTATCTCCGTCATGGTCCGTCTCTCTCATTCTTACACTCATATCTCACTCTCAGACATCACTCCCTCTCACTCTCTCACACACCGCTCCTCTCTCTCGTAATCGAACATCGATCTACATTCCTCAGTCAAACATCGATCTCTGTCGCTCTAGGGCTTTGCTCTAGCTGTTCTTCATCGAACTTGATCTCGATCTGTGCTTCATCTCAGATCAGATCATTATCATTCTTCGATTCTCTTCTCTCTTTGATCTCTCTGCAAATCTCTCTCTCTCTAAACTCTGGATCTATCTGTGTTCGATCATGGAGATGGAACGTGTGATCTAGTTTCCACACGCGGACATGGATCGTCGTCCCAGAAAGAGACCGCGCTTGGGTTGGGATGTTGCTCCTCAAGCCCTTAAGGTATCAAATCTGTTCTCTAGATCTCTAATTTCATAATTTTTTTTCCTTCTCTTTTTTGGTTCTATTTTTTGCTAGATCTGGTTGAAATTAGGTACGTGGTAGATCAGGTATGAGAAAAGGTTTATGCTTTTATAAATCTGTAAATTTCATGGTAAATCGGGTTAGGAAAAAGGTTTATTATTATTATTATTATTATTATTTTTTTATTTATTTATGTATAATCGATTTTTATGTATGATCTGTAAATTTCTGTCTTCCTTGGTTGAGATGCGAAGTTACTTGAGCTAGAAAAGCTTGTTATCCGTCTTTACTTGAGCGTATATCTTCAAGATTGTTTGAATCCCTCTGATCTAAATCGATCTAGGGCTCAAGGTAAGGGTTTTCTGACTTGGATTCGCTAAGTTCACTAAAGATTTGTAAAATCTCATGGTTAAAACAACGATTTGGAGTATATTTATGTTGATGTTTGTAAATTCACTTGCATTTTTTTCCCCAATCTAGCTTTTTTGGCATTTTTCAAATCTTTTTTTTGCTTATGTTTTTGCTGATTCCACTTGTTCACTTTTTTTTTTGGTTCTTATGTTTGAATTCTGAATTTTTTAAAGTCCTATAGGGAATTGAATATTTGAGAGAGAGCTTACATCTCTTTTCTTTAGTTCTAAACTTGGCGGGTTCGTAAATATGTAATTTTTTAACTTCTAATTTCAATTTGATACTTGTCAATATGATATGCTGAAATTAATGACATGTAAATTTCCGTCATTTGATTCCATAAACATTCATTGTTATTTTGCCGGCAAATTTTAAGGTTGGGCAAGTAGGTAACTTTGATTCACAATTGACTTTAAATTTTTAATTTTTCCTCAATTTCTTCTTAGGATATGTAATTGGTATGAACAAAGGCAGATACCAAAATTTTCAACTCTTTAGTTTTTATGTAATTGATTAATTGGTTAATGATGTGGGTTTTGTGTTTCTTCCTTTGTTTGTTTGGTTCTTGATTGATCAAATCTGTGTCAATAGTCTTGAGATATTTGGGATTAAAAGTCAGCTTAATGTGTGCAGGAAGTAAATGAGATGTGGGCAAGCTTGGGCTATTACAGGTTTGGGCGATTTCTTGTTGGAGAATCTACAATTCCTTTACCCAAATCTGCCAATAAATAATCATATGCCATTGTTTGGTTGTTTGTTTGTTTAACTATGGCTCTCTTGGTCTAGGATTGTAATTGCTCTTGGTTGGACTGTTGGAGTATGAATAATAGAAAAATGGTAGGAATGAATAGTAAAAGAGTAACAGTCAGTCATAGAATTCGACTATAGAATTAATAATTGTTAATGAATAATGCGATTTTTCCTTTAAAATTTTGATGGCTAATTATATTATTGCATTTCAAAGTGTTAACTGCTATTTCTCCACAGGCAAAGAATGCTATTGTCTCACAGGAGCAGGTAATTTTTTCATTGCCTATACATTCGGTATCTAACATAGTTGAATTTGGAAGGCACAAAAAGTGATGTGGCATTCTCTTATTTAGGTTTTTGTCAGAAACTGATGTTGCAAACCACACTCTATTTCACAAGGTTTGTTTTGGAGAGTTGTGTTTCATGGTTCGGGTCCTTTGCTGATAATTATACATTTATATTTATAAAGTCAGAGTTTTGGTAGTGTTGTTAATAGTAATAGCATTCTTGGGTCTCAAACCTTTATTCCTGCTGTAAACTTCTCGCAGCATAGTAACCAGCATAAGCAGGAGCCAAGCCAACAGATGCATTTCTCACCCGCTTATTTTGATAGTCAGAAATTGCCGAATTTCTTACAGCAGCCACTTGGTACTCAGTTCCCTCATGCCTCCAATGAGGGGAGGTCATCTGCTGGGCGGCCTTATTACACCAATTAAAATCAATCACTCCCATGTAATTGACCTACCCCGTCCTCTTTCCCTCTCAATTTATACTATATATTAAGTCAAATGGTCTTTTTAACCAAGAGCCTTGTTCATGGCTTGCCCAAAAGTAGAGGTATTGTGAAATTGTTTTTAAATATTTTCTTCTCTATTATTCTTTTTAAGCCTTTGGTTTAGGTTTTTTTATGAATCTTTTGAATTTTAACATAGCGATGATGGCTGTGTATTCAACTGGTGGATCCGACATTAACGACGCCAATGGAATACTTATGTTTTTTTAAAAAAAAATTTTGTTGAAAACTAAAAAAATACACATGACATCTAAAAAATTGTCAAAATATTGACACATTTATTAATTAAAAAGGAAATTTTGCATGGCACATGTAAAATAAAATAAAATAAATACATGTGTAATGTATATTTTTATGCCACATTAAAAAATACATGCAAGAAAAAACCATCAATATAGAACAATAAATTATTATAGTCAACTCTTTCAAATTTACACAAACACAAAATCCAACCATTAATCTCATAGATGAATCGATCTGAACTGTTCTAACCAATTGTATTCGAGAGACATTTTCAAAAACCATTTTTTGTTATATAGATTGTTGTTGAAATCTAAGCTTATTTGTCTTTCAATATTGCTATTAAAGATTTGTCAATTTCATGTGAAGGAATCAGATGGAAGTGTAATTAATATTCTCAACTTGATGGATGTTGCGATGGACAAAACTGATGCTTCTGGCACTAGATCAGGAGTTTGTGATTATTTATATACGTTGTGTCAGCAATCTTTTCCCAGTCCATTGGTTTGTGGGAATGTTGGAAGTAGAGAGGTGAATAAATGGATTGATGAGAAGATTGCAAATTGTAAATCTCCAGACATGGACTACAGAAAAGGTGAACTTTTGAGGTTGTTCTTCTCTTTGCTAAAAATAGCATGCCAATATTATGGAAAACTTCGATCTCCCTTCGACACTGACCATGCAATGAAGGTAAAATTTTCATTGACTTGGTTTAACTGTTTGTTTTTGTTTCTCTGTTAAGTTCATTATCTCTTGCTTGCCATTTTTATAGAGTAATACTGTTTGAGAGCTTGAGCACTGGTTTTATTTGCTAATGCTATTGCCTCTTAAAGGGGAGAAATAGCACATTTCTTGAAGTGCAGAAATAGCACATTTCTCTTTCGTATTGCTTTTGAACATCTTCCTGGTGTATTGCAACATGCTGCATTGGTTACTTATATATATAAGCATAAATGTCTGTGCGCGTGCACATACAAAGAGGTAGAAAAAGGCAGCATTGATATTTTGGTCATCAAATCTTCTCTCATTTGCTATCCCTTCCCAATAAGGATGAGAGGAAAGCCTATCCTATCTTATGATTCTATCTCAACTTTACCTTACTCTCCCACCTTATTTTATCTGTAATGCCCTCTTAATCCTGCTTATAATATGAAGAGCTGGCTTCTTGTCTTTATTTTATATTTATTGGAGCCTTTCCGTTTTCTATATATTCAACTACCATTAACAGGGTTCAAAAACTCATATGGGTGGCACTATGCGTCTTGGATCAAGGAGGACTTATTTTCAGGTTGCAGATTGCTTGTCTGCAAAACTGTAAGTACACTTGGCTATAGTGGCATAGAAACTTACACGTGCGCACACATACATATATTATGCATCTGTTGAATGTTGTTGGAGTTAGTGTAATGTAGTCAAGTACATAGAAAGATACACATGCTTCAAACAATTCTGTTTTGAATTGTTATGAAGTAAGATTTTCTAAGGGAAAATTGCACTGCCCTCTGCTGAAGTTTGGGATTCAGCCAGCTGGACCCCCTTGTTTTAAAATAGGCAGGGGCTTATCCTTCCGTCGATGACCGTTGGTGGAGTTTTAAATGTTGAGTGGGTTGACTGTATTATTGGTTTTTCCCTCAAATTAAATTAAGTTGCATTTATGACCTTACAATGCGACCTTAATGACATTGTTTATTTCCAAAATCAGTACAAGCATCAAACTTCACAACCATTTAAAGAAGAGCTTGCTTTGAAAACAACTATGATTATTCTTTTGATATCAAATGCACCCTTAGTGACCAATTCACAGAGCAGGAGTGGAAGTGAGTGCAAAAGCATGAATAGTGAAAGTATTATGAGAGCAAGAGCATCTCTAGAGTGTCTTTATATATATGAAAGTTATTTAAGTACAGGTGTGCTGAATTAACATGCTCACTCTTAGCTAATTGATTTAATATGGATTCTGCTAGATATGGCAATAAGAGCTTCATTGATGAGAGACATCGACACAGATATGAGGTATTTTCCATTCACAAGTAGTGTCACAGAGTCATTGTTTACTTATTGTTCCAATCTATTCAGTATGTATTTCGGCTAGAGAAATAATTTTGTTTGTGTAGGTGAATCCTGATATGGTAGCACAACTTGAAGATGTTGGCCTCTCTTTTACTGGCAAAGATGAAAGCGGTCAACGCATGGAGGTAGATATCATGGTCATAGAATTGACCATGGTAATTGTTGAATTATTTTGACACTTTTGTTGGTTTAAAGTACATACTGGTGTATGGTTCTGCAGATTGTTGGACTGTCTAGCCATCCATTCTATGTTGGTGTTCAATTCCATCCCGAGTTCAAATCAAGACTAGGGAAACCTTTGGCTCTTTTCTTAGGTATTTATCTGTCATCTTAAATTCATCTGACGAGGAAACTATGTGAACTCACTAAAATTTCCTTCTGTTATTGTGCATTCATGTTAGGTTTCCCATGTGTATAGATTGATGGAATTGTTCTTGTTTCATCTGATACTTGTGTGATATTTTGTACCGTCTGTTACGGTTTTTACCACTGGAACACTGATTAATGGTCATTAATATCATTAGGCTGCCATACTGACCAACAGAACATTCTGAGATACATTTGCTTTATGTTGTGTTCTAAGAAGCATAGGCACATGACATGACATGGACATACCAACACAGAAATTTTCTAAAAATGCAGGATATGACACTTGGAGGACACATGCAAAATATATAGTTTTATATATTTATTATATGGCATGTGTAAGAGATAAGCAACTATTTTCACTTGAAAGCAGTGAACCTTGTAGGTTGTAGCATTGATTCAGTGACCAAAGGTCTGACTTTAATAGCTGGTTGAAGGACTTAAAAGTTGTGTGCATACCACATTCCACAAGGATGACTCAAAAACGAGACCTTTGGTTTTATTGTTATTGTCCCTTGCACCATCTAATCTGTAGTGATTGGTTATTTTTCTTGCACCAAGTTGCACCCTCCCAACCCAATTAAATCTGTAGTCCTACTCATAAAGTACTAACCAATAAGCTAAACCAGTTAAGTTCTGCCCATGACATCTTTAGTTCGAGCTCTTTCATGTCATCGTGAATTTTTCTAATAAAGGTCAGAATTTTAGTCCATGTACAATTTCTAGTGTAGTTATGGTGTTTTCATTGAAAGTGCTTGACAACAAGTTCTGAGGATTAGACCCTAGGCTAGGTATCTTTTATGTTTGAACTGCATCCTGTTTGGTTTGGTTTGGTTTTATCTAGTCTTTGGAATTCAAAAGTATTTTCTAGTTTAAAATTTTACAAAATTAAGGCTAAGGAATGGCAAATATGAAAATAAGAGCAATGTTGACTAATCCGTAGGTGGGGACGAATTATAGTAATTTCTTTCAACTTGAAACATAAACAAAGTCAAAGGATCATCTAAAAGAGACTCTCTGAAAGACCCGATAATACAAATAAAGGATCCATTTTGACAGGAAATGGTATTTTGTTAGTGACCTTTTCAGGGCCTTGGCTTGTTACGCGAGTCTGACTTTCATATTTCTGTATGTGAAAAGAAATATAAATATCTCCATATACAAATCTCGAATGAGTACTGCGACTTCATAATTGTAACCTTCCCATGGCATATAAACTACAAATGCTCATTTCCTCAATGTTGGTCATTGACATTGCAAGTATTTCTCACAAATTCTTGTATATGAAATGTTTGTTTTAAGTAGGGCTTATAGCAGCAGCATGTGGGCAGTTGGATGCTGTCTTGAAGAAAAGTGGGACAAAGACAGCTGCAATGAGCAACGGTACTTCAGCAATAAAATCTCACCAATATGGAAATGCAGACAAGACTCCCAATTGGTCATTAGGTGTTGTATATAGCAATGGGAATGGTGTTCACTGTTAAAAGGGAAATGGATTTTTGTGTTCGTTTTACTTCTCTCGGACCTCTCTGTTTCCGAGCGGCCTATCAATTTTGCTAGGAGCTTTTTTGAGTTGGTATTGGGTAGGTTACTAGGTGTTATGGCTCTCAGATGAACTCAGTTCATAGAATAGAGCTTGATTCATAGTGCCACTCATATGAGTTTCTGTGGGCCCTTACTTGCGGAATAATATGAATGGTGGGAGGGTCTTTATCTACCTTTATCATGAAGTTTCTTTTTAGGTTGCAGCCGCATCTATGTGACTTTTGTGAATCCATCTTTTTTGTATGACCTTAGTTGCATCTTTTTTGTTTGGAACCATAAATGCATATTGGAGTGACCTAAAGCTCTCTAATATCCCAATACATTGTTGACACTCTTAGGTAAGTTCTCCCTCACCGTAACTACTATGCTCTTGGTATCTGTCTTTCTCTGTGATTTAATTAATCCTAACTCTATTGTGAATGTTTACATGTCAATCGATTTTTATGTGGTTTTCTTTCAGATTATGTATCTTTTTTACTCAATTGTGTCTGTTGCTTGCAATATTTTCTCTGAGTATTTCTCTGCTTGTGTTTTTACTCTCGATTTGATGTCTCTCTCTCTCTCTCTCTCTCTCTTTATGTGTGGGGTAGGGATCTTGATGCTAGAACAAAAGCTAGATAGCTAATAGTATATACATAAATGTGTGCCTTCTTGCATGAATCTCATATGATCCTATTCTTGGTGTTGTGTCCTCGTGTAATCCTTTCAATTTGGTCATTGCAGTAGTCTTGTCTTTGCTAAAGGTTGTTTAGCTGGATGATGGTTCCTTCATGGGCTATTCCTTTATTAAATGCTAATATATATGTCTTTTTCCTAAATATAATTGAATTCATTCTTTTCATACTGAAAAATATTTAAAAAATTCGGTCTTGTGTGTTTTCTTAGATTTACAATCTCATTGTTTTATTATGTGAATCATTTTGTTTTGTGTTTCAGTATTGTTGGGTTGAAATAGAAATTTGGTGATGCAATTGACTAATTGGATTAAGAAATTTATTTATATTTGTTCTTTTTATATATTTTTTTTTTAAATAAGGAAAAAGATGGCGTTTTTGAAAAAAAACGTTACTAAATGTTGTGATATAATGCAGTGTTTGACTGTAACGGAAAAGATGGCGTTTTTAAAAAACGTCGTCAAATGTCGTCATATGACGTCAGCTTTTAACTGTGACGGTTTTCACTAACGCATGTTTGAGAATTTGCGGCGTTTTAAAAAGCGCCGGCTAAAGTGATTAGTGACGTTTAATAAACGTCATATACCTAAGACGGCGGCCGTATCCTCGACGCAAGTTATAAACGTCACTTTAGCTTTTAACGGCGTGTTTGAGACTTATAGTGGCGTTTTTTAAACGTCGCTAATGCCAGAAATTCCTGCAGTGATTATAGGTGTTGTTCTAAGTTTTGGTATTTTGATATGTTGGGGTTGTTTGGAAATTTTGGGAAAAACCCTAGTTGTTGTAATAAATTAATTTGTATAATTTATTTAAGGAAAATTGGGGAATTTAGTTGAATTCATGGAATTGGGAAATTATAAGCTTAAATGGTGTAGTTGGATAGTTTAATAACACACCCATGAAATTGTTGAGTTTATATTTGTTGTAACATTTATTTCCTGTTTAGAGATAATTGTTTTGGGCTTTCGGTGGAGGATAGTCGTGATTGTTGTAGACATTGCATGTGGATTAGGGAAAACTGAAACTAATCACAATGGTTAAGTCATTGATTTTGACTGTTGAATTAATACAGAAAATACGTGTATTGATTGAGTATTGTATATGGCAAGTGTTTAATACAGTGTATATGGATATTGTTGGGAGGAGATAGGGGATGTACTCCACGGTTTAGGAGGAGATAGGGGATGGACTCCTAAACCGGATATTGTTTGGGAGGAGATAGGGGATGGACTCCATTAGCACCACTAATATGTGTGCTTATTGATTTATGGAAGTGTTTTTACATGTTATTGATACATCACTAAAATGTGTATCAATTGGAAGTATGGAAGTGAATTTTGGTTGGGGGTTGATACAACACCAACATGTGTATCCATTATGATATAAGAAATGTTTAACTTGATTTGTTATCCCAATTGAATTGGAAATATTGTTAATAAGAGATGTAATCTCTGTTGAGTTATTTGGCCAAGTTCTGAGCCATATTTGTATAAATGGAAAATTGAATAAATAATGGAAAGTAAAACGTGTCATGGACATTAGTGTCATGAAACTGTATGATGATGAAACTGATATTTTGTGTAGTCCATCTATTGAATGCTATTGCTTTATTCAATGCTTATATTTGGTTTAGTATATTTCTACTAGGCTGTGGCTCACCCTATACGGGAACATCATTTTCAGGTCCAGGTGATGTGCTACCTCCAAGGAATTAGCTTGGAAGGATTTAGAGTTGAAGACTTTGTTTAGATTAGTTGTTATTTCAGTTTATTTGATATTACATGTAAACTCAAGCCAAAGACTGAATTTGTAGTTGAGTTAGTACTCACATTTTTGTGCCCAAGTGTTAAGCTTGGAAAGATGTAAGCCCATAGGGCATTTATTTTGATGTTACATGTGATATCCTTCAATAATGATACTCTGATGAATGAGATAATGATTGGTTTTCTTTTATCAATGCATGCTACTGTTATATATTATGGGTTTATTTTGAGGGCGTTACATATGCTGTGTCTGTTTTGAAGGGGAAACAAAAATCTATGAAAGGTTTTTTGAAAAATGTGTTCAGTAGAAAACAGTTCCTATATTTGGTTAGGACTCTAAAAATGATGATACTAATAGTCATGGTAGCGGTGGTGTGGGTTGTGATAGTGGGTGGTGGCTATGGTAATGGTAGTGACAATGGTGGTTATAGTGTGGTTGGTGGTAAAGAGGTGATAATGGTAACTGGTGGGCTGTTAAACACACCAAAAATAAAGTCCAAACTGTATCTAAATTTTGTAGAATAATGGCAAGTCTAGGTATCAATTCACAAGGACTAATGTGAAATTCAACTAATTTTAATGGCAAGGTTCCTAGATTAATTTAGACGAGAATAATTGATGATAATTAAATTAAAGCGAGAATTAAAATAACAACTAGAAAATTAAAGGGTAAATTACAAATACACCCATTGAGGTTTGCTTAAAGTATAGATTGCCATTGTGATTCGAAAAAGGGATTTTTGGTCAAAACCCCCTTTTGGGCCTTTTTATTAGAATAAAGGATAATCTAATTAATTTTCTTTTAAAAAGTCCCTGAGTAAGAAATGCCTACCTCAATAAGGACATTTTATAATTTTTATTTTTTTTAATGACAATATTGCCCTTATATATATATATATAGTATCATACGTTTGAAAAATTTGAAATCACAGCTAAAGATCTCGCAGCCGATGAAGAGGATAAAGCCGATCTGTAAATCGATCATACTTCAAAAAATCGATGAAGACGACCTCCAGATCTGAAGAGCTCGCAGCCGAATATCTCTCAATTGTTCAACAATAGACGATCTCGCAGCCGAACAACTGTCATTTGGTGGCCGATGATCAACGCTCTCAAATTAAACGAGAGTTTCATTCAATTTTGTGATTGTTGATCGAGTACAGGTTTTTCTTCTCAATTACTCGAGTTGTACAGATCTGTTAATTAATTTTTTTTTGTTTTTGTTTTTGTTCGTTTTTTTTGGTTTGATTTATTTTTATTTTGATCGAGTTCGTTTGTTTTTGTTGATTTGTTAATCTAACAATAGACAGAATTTTGTTTTTGACAAAAGACACAGAGTAAAATTGACTTGTTAATCTAACAATAGACAGCAATAGAACCAGAGTAAAATTTTACTCTGGTTCTGTTGCTCTGTTTACAATTAGAGTAAAATTTTGATTATTGAGAAGATAGGGGAGATATGTTCTTTTAGCTTATACATTTTAGTTATCAATTTTTAACTAGCAAAAAAGTTGCACCAAACAAGTTAATTGTCTGCAAAAATTTTAGTTGTTTTTCAGAGTAAAATTTTACTCTTATGTAGAGTAAAATTTTACTTTTAGATTCCTTTTGTAACATTTTACTCCTATATCAGAGTAAAATTTTACTTTGGTGCAGAGTAAAGTTTTACTTTTAGATTCATGTTTCAATTCAAACTAAACCAAAATTGTAGTGACAGTAAAATTTTACTCTTATGCAGAGTAAAATTTTACTTTTAGATTCCTTTTGTAACATTTTACTCCTATATCAGAGTAAAATTTTACTTTGGTGCAGAGTAAAGTTTTACTTTTAGATTCATGTTTCAATTCAAACTAAACCAAAATTGTAGTGACAGTAAAATTTTACTTTGATATTGATAGTAAAATTTTACTTTGATAGTGACAGTAAAATTTTACTGTTAATTGTTTGCAGATTTGTAAAATGGTTCCACCTCTTATGTTGTTATGCAAGTATGGTGATCGTACCATTGTGTTCAAGGTTGTGTCAAACTGCACGTTGAAGGATTTAACTGATTTTTTAAGTTGTGAATTGAAGAAGTTTGACAATAGTGGTTGCATACTATTATCGTACTGTTTGCCTGGACATTCGCAATGCATGATTGATGATGATTCTGATTTTCAGAATATGTTGTCGCTTGTTTATCCCCTTGGTGTTGACCGGGTTGATGTGACTATTACTGAAATGGGCATTTCAAATGAAAAACATGGAGTTGGAGAATCAGGGGACGCTACTGGATCCAACATTACTGATGATGAAATGGATTTACTCCCTATGTTTTGTCAACATGAAGAAAGGACTTTGTTGTCTAGTGGATGGGTGAATGGAATTACTCATGTAGGTCAAAGATTTATGGGCAAATTACACAAATAGTCCCTATAGTTTGGGGCGTGTGTCACTTTGGTCCCTGACTTTTCAATTGTGACACATTTGACCCTGAATTTTAAATCTTGTTCCAAATAAGGACAATTGAATATATAATTAGATTTTTCAAGGGTAAAATTGTCAATTTGATAAAATATAAACTAATTTGACAAAAATAAATGTCAAACAAATATTTTTGAATTTTTAAAAATTATTTCTACCTACTAAAAATAAAATTATGCAAAATTGATAAATCTTTTAGACATTTATTTTTTTTTTTACCAAATTAATTTTTATTATGTATTTGGATGATGATCATGTAAAATTAATTTTAAAAAATTAATCATGTAATTTTTATTAATTTTACATAATTTTATCATTGGTGGATAAAAATAATTTTAAAAAAATTAAAAATATTTTTTTGACATTTATTTTGTCAAATTAGTTTATATTTTATCAAATTGACGATTTTACCCTTGAAAAATCTAATAATATTTTCAATTGTCCTTATTTGGAACAAGATTCAAAATTCAGGGTCAAATGTGTCACAATTGAAAAGTCAGGGACCAAAGTGACACAAGTCCCAAATTATAGGGACTATTAGTGTAATTAACCCAAGATTTATTGGAGGTGCAAAGGATTTCTGGACTGCATTATGTAAATATGCTATTGAGATAGGATTTGAGTTTGTGTATGTGAAGAATGAGAAGTGTCGGGTCACTGCTGTGTGTTCAATGCGGGAATCGAAAGCTTGTTTATGGCGAGTACATGCATCTCTAGAAAGTGCTAATAATTTTTTCTACATTAGGACTCTACATGATGAGCATACTTGTGGAGCTGCAGTTCGTACTTCTAAAAACTCAAGGATGAGTTCAAATTTGGTTGCAAGTTTGATTGTTAATGAAGTTCGTGGGAATCCCCAAACTCGTCCAATTGATGTTGTGCGTCAATTTACAGATCAATACGGGCTCACCATTACGTACAATCACGCTTGGTTGGGAGTTGAGAAAGCTAGGACTACTAGTTTTGGAGATTTCTCTATGTCCTATGATGAGATTCGATGGTATATGGATATTGTGATGAGCACAAATCCTGGTAGCTATTTGCGTCTTGACTATAACCATCAAAGTGGACGGTTCAAGAGGTTTTTTGTTGCATTTAATGCTTCCATTCAAGGGTTTAGGCATTGTCGTCCTCTATTGTTTATCGATGGAACTTTTTTGAAGGGGAAATATAAGGGCACCTTGTTAACAGCTACAGCGAAGGATGGGGATCAAGGTAGATATTACTATAGTTTATTCAAAAGTAACAAGTTACTTATTCTGAGCTCAGATTTGTCCTTTTTGTTTAATATACTTACTAATTGTAAAATGTTATTTTTCAGGTTTTTTCCCTCTTGCAATGGCAATTGTCGATACGGAGACTATAGACAGTTGGGAATGGTTTTTTATGCATTTGTCGAATATATTGTTGGATGAAAGACCAATTACCTTCATATCTGATCGGAACGCTGGACTTTTGGAGGCTTTACCCAAGGTTTTACCTACTGCTTACCACTATTTTTGTCTCCAACACTTGAAGGCCAATTTGAGGGATAGGTTCTCTGGTCCAAGTTTCAGCAATACTTTCAGGAGTAGAATAGTTTTTTTGTTTTCTTCGTGTGCTTACGCTCCGACAGTGGGATGTTTTAATCAGTGCTTGAAAGAATTACAAGATGAGGGAAAAGGGATCGTTTGTGGGTTTCTATCCAATTTGCCCTATGACAAGTGGACTAATGCATATTTTAAAGGACAAAAATACGGTGAAATGCACTCAAATGTGGCAGAGTCTTTCAATTCATGGATCCGTCAAGCTCGCCATTTGCCCACTACAAAGATGATTGATTCAATTAGGTTGAAGATCATGGATTTGATGTCGAGAAGGAGAGAACAAGCTAAGAAATGGAATACTTTTCTTTGTCCGGAGATGGATTCAACATTAGTAAATGCTCTTAAAAGTGGAAGAACTTGGTTGGTTAGTCGTTCAAGTGATCATGTTTTTGAGGTTCAATCCCGGCCATCGGTTAGCGTTGACCTCTTGAATAGAACTTGCTCATGTTACCAATGGCAATTGAATGGATTTCTTTGTGCTCACGCGGCGACTGCTATCCAAAAGAGCGGAGGTGATTTGTATGCACATGTGGAACCATTTTATTACACTAGCAAGTTCAAAGATTGCTATGCTGAGTCCGTTTATCCAATACCCACTGTTGAGAAACCTCTTGTAGCTATGGATGATGTTGTTGTCCTTCCTCCAATTTGTAAGAAGCCACCTGGTAGGCCAAGGAAGAATAGGATCCCATCTAGGGGTGAGAAGATAAGACGAGTACAGTGCGGTAGATGCGAGAAGTACGGTCATAATAGGAAGACTTGCAAGGAGGCATTGCCGTGAAAGACATTATTGATTTTGTAATAGAAGTATGAAAATAATGCAGTTCTTCTGCAATAAGTAGTCCATAGCAATAATAGTATAGTCTTTTAGAGTAGATTTGTAAGGAAACATTGCAATAAAATACATTTTTACTACGTCCTTGAATGGTTGTCTGTTCTAGTTTCTGATATGTTTTGTGGTTGAATGGTTGTGTATGGGTGTGATGAGCCTGTGGTTTGACAATAAAATTTTACTATGTTCAGAGAAAATGTTACTTTTAGATTAAAATTTTACCTTATTTCAGAGTAAAATTTTACTTTAATGGAGGGTAAAATTTTACTTTAGTGCAGAGTAACATTTTACTTTTAGATTTAGAGTCCAAATTCAACTCGGCCCTCAGAGTAAAATTTTACTTTCATACAGAGTAAAATTTTACTTTTGTTCAGAGTAAAATTTTACTTTTATACAGAGTAAAATTTTACTTATTCAGGCTGTAACATTTTATTCTTATTTCAGAGTTAAATTTTACTTTTATGCAGAGTAAAATTTTACTTTCATGCAGAGTAAAATTTCACTTTTAGATTTAGAGTGCAACAATTTACTCATCTTTCAGAATATAAAGTAAAATTTTACTTCAGTTCAGAGTAAAATTTTACTTTCAAGCAGAGTAAAATTTTACTTTTAGATTTAGAGTGCAACAATTTACTCATCTTTCAGAATATAAAGTAAAATTTTACTTCAGTTCAGAGTAAAATTTTACTTTCAAGCAGAGTAAAATTTTACTTTCATGCAGAGTAAAATTTTACTTTTAGATTTAGAGTGCAACAATTTACTCATCTTTCAGAATATAAAGTAAAATTTTACTTCAGTTCAGAGTAAAATTTTTCTTTCATGCAGAGTAAAATTTTACTTTTAGATTTAGAGTGCAACAATTTACTCATCTTTCAGAATATAAAGTAAAATTTTACTTCAGTTCAGAGTAAAATTTTACTTCAGTTCAGAAAATATGTTAGTCCCCTTAGAAAAACATTTCCAACCTGCACCAAAGTTTACCACAACACACAAACTCCCCTGATGATCATCATGCAATCTTTGTGCAAAAAAAATCTAACAACACAACTAAATATATCATCAACATTCATTCCCAGTCAAAACAACATTCATAGCAACATTCATTCCAACATTCATAGCAATATTCATAGCAACATTCAGTCAAAAAAAATTTAAGCCTCTATCTAATACTCTCTTAGTATTCTTTCACTTACAATCACTTTTTCACTGTTCTTTCATTTACAAAAACCAAAATTACATATATCATTCACAGTACTTCCCCAAAACTTGTCCACATTGTCATCCTTGAGGTCTTAGCTCTAGCGCATTTTTTTTTTGAGGTTGAACTGTTCCTCAGTCCATGCTTTTGGATAATCATTCAAAAATTGATGCACTATTGACGCTCGGAAATTGTTAATTTCATCCTCTTCCATAGAATTTGCAATAGGCTCATCTCTTATGATTTGGCGCATGATATAACATACAATAATTCCACAATCAACACTGTTAAATAAAAATCAATCGCTTGTTAGATTTACTCAAATTTGAAAACTACCAATTCAAGCATATAATAGTAGCGTGAAATACTTACGATGTTGGGCGTTGTTGTGGACTATCTTTCACCGAAACTAAGTTTGAAAACTTTCTTGTACCTTTCTTCGTTTTGTTGCCCAACTTGCTATCCACATATGTTATCTAACATCATTGCATAATTGTTTGGTCAGGATTAAATTCAAGAATAAAATACAGCAAAAAATTACTGTTAATATGATGCAAAGCACTTACAATCTTCTTTGCATCCTTAAGGTAATCATCTTCTCTGTTGTCTCTTGGCCTTAAAGAATTGTAATGTCTCCACTCATCAAGTTCAGTGTCAAATAGAAGGAGTGTCCAGTGGTAGGGTTTTTCTTCCTTTTTGTTCCCATTGGAATTCATGCAAAAATGAAGGTATCTATATCCACTCAAATCTTGTGCAAGGACTTCATCAATTAGATGATTTCTCAGCTCCCCATAACCCCATTTCACTAAAGACTGCATTTAATCGTATAAGAGACACTGATATGTTACACTAAACCACAGTAAAAATTTATCAATTCAAACTAAATACAAATTGATGGCTTACCCAGCAAAGGCTAGAGAAAAAGAATGATTTATTCTTTTCTGGCTTCTTGACTTGTTGCTCAATCTCAAGCATTTCTATGAAGCTGTCAATCACCTACAAAACAAAAATCAATTAAATATATATTAATAAAGTGAACTATTTTTAGTTATTGAAGTGAACACTAGTCATTGAAACTTGTATTGCCACTTACATTATTTGCAGTATCACCATCTCTCAGAATTGCATCCACATCATGCAATGTAACATATACTCCATGTCTTGTGCCGGACCATATGATTGCACTAGTCATAAGGTAAAAAAAATGTTGATTAACATGCTGCAGTTGGATAATAGTAAAAATCTGTTGTTTGATAAAATTAACATGGTCTTACTCTGTGGTTTCCAAATTGTAAATCTTGTTCAGTAGATACTTGTCATCCTCATCAAGCAATTTGCATATTGCAGCCTTATCTGGAAACAAAACCCTTTCAACTGGCTTTGCTTGGCTTAGAGGCAAGTTTTCAACACAAATGACTTCTTTTGACATCACTTCAATTCCTTGTTTTCTGGTTTTTTTTTTCTTTGCTTCTCTTGGCTCACATTCAAAATCAGACATTTCTTTCTTCTTCCTCGACTTGATTTTGATTTTCCTCACCATGGATGTTTGCAATGGCTCTACGACTATGGGTATTTCTTCCAATGTACTTTGAATCCCAATGTTTTCCTCTTGTTCTACTCCTTTAGCATGTGGCATTTCTTTGGAAGATAAACCTTGGGTAGCCGCATGAACTGCATTTTCTTCAATCTGTTCAACCAACTGTTTATTTTCAGATTCAAGTACTTCAATCTCCTTTCTCATTTTCTCCATTTCTTTCTCTGTGTTGCTCATCTTTTCCATCGTTTCTTTTGTTTTTGCCTTTTGCTCCTCTTTCATTTTTTGCATTGTTTCCCTCAGTTTCTTCAGTTCTTCAACCAACGCCAGATTCTCACTTTTCAGCCTCTTGTTTTCCTTTTGAAGATCAATGAAGTTCTTCAAAGGTTGATCATCTCCTAAAATTTCAGCTACATCATCTTCATCTTCTTTAGTCTCCAACTTTTCCTCCATGTCCAATGCATCTTCTTCAGTCTCCAACTTTTCCTCTGTGTCCAATGAATCTTCTTCAGTCTCCAAATTTTCCTCTATGTCCAAAGCATCTTCTTCATCATCATTGCAAATGAGTTCCATTTCTTCTTTGGAAACGGGCTTCAGTTCATTGTGATTTACCTGCAATTGAAAAATAGAAAAAGAAAAGAAGCCAGCAATTAAGCAAACTTTAACCACTAGAGTAAAATTTTACTCTGATTTAAAGTAAAAGTTTACTCTGATTTGAAGTAAACTTTTACTGCGTTCAAGAGTAAGTAAAATTTTACTCTGACTGTAAGTAAAATTTTACTCTGATTTAAAGTAAACTTTTACTTTGTACAAGAGCAAGTAAAATTTTACTCTGATTTAGAGTAAAATTTTACTCTGATTTGAAGTAAACTTTTACTGCGTTCAAGAGTAAGTAAAATTTTACTCTGACTGTAAGTAAAATTTTACTCTGATTTAAAGTAAACTTTTACTCTGTACAAGAGCAAGTAAAATTTTACTCTGATTTAAAGTAAAAGTTTACTCTGATTTGAAGTAAACTTTTACTTTGTTCAAGAGTAAGTAAAATTTTACTCTGACTGTAAGTAAAATTTTACTCTCATTTAAAGTAAACTTTTACTCTGATTTGAAGTAAACTTTTACTCTGTTCAAGAGCAAGTAAAATTTTACTCTGACTGTAAGTAAAATTTTACTCTCATTTAAAGTAAACTTTTACTCTGATTTAAAGTAAACTTTTACTTTGTTGAAGAGTAATTAAAATTTTACTCTGACTGAAAGTAAAATTTTACTCTGATTTAAAGTAAACTTTTACTCTGATTTAAAGTAAACTTTTACTCTGTTCAAGACTAAGTAAAATTTTACTCTGAATGTAAGAAAAAGTTTACTCTGATTTAAAGTAGAAGTTTACTCTGATTTCAAGTAAACTTTTACTCTTCGGGCTGAGTTTGGAAAGATGATACCTCTTCGGGCTTTAGTGTTTGCAATGACCTCTTCATTAGTTTTTTCCTCAATGTTGATAAGTCCCATCACAGGAGCCTTGGACACAAATTTTTTCCTTCAGGTTGAATGAGGGTAGTATGCTCGCATAACCAGTACTATAAAATAAAAAATCGAAATTAGTTAAATTCTCTAAAGATAGATTGCATAATATTTCAAGTAGTTCAATTTACTTACCAACAGAAGAAGTACACATCCAGTGACATTTTCAGGACTTCCTAATGAAGAATGGATTGAAGTAGTCAACGTGGATGCAACTGCAGTCGACCATGCATACGAATTCATCATTTCCAAATCTTCTACAAGGGCAACAAAGGCCCATCCAACTGTTAGACCAGTTGTTGGTAATAGCAAAGTCGCCACAACAAATAGACACATTATGTGTGCAACATCCTCAATATCAACTCTCGTTGTGCCTTCCAACGCATCTCCTAACGCCTCTCGCAAACTCTTTACAGATATTCTTGACAAATTACGAAACCTTCTCTGCACAAAAGCTGATTCTTGTTTTTTCCCATATGACACATCTACTTTTTTCGTTCCCGATTTTATCCCAAAATCAAGGTAACGTCACTATCCCGTATGTCACATATCTTCCCCCCAAGCTTAAATCCCTTTGCATGAAAGTCATAACATTTGATCACATCCATCACATTATCGTCAACTTTCTTAAAGTTCTTTAACTCCACATCATCTTTCTTCCAAAAACATTTAAACAACATTCCAAAAGGTGTTCTCTCAAGGGTAGTAATGTGTCTTTTAGTGAACCTTGTGTCTCGCATTACGTTTATCAATGAAACAATATTTGACCTATATTGTTTCATATAATTCTCCCTCTCCCGTACTCCATGCATAATATTCAACTTTGAAGGACTTTCTTTACTACTTTTGCTCCCTTTTTTAGGGACTTTCTTCTTTTGTAAAACAGTTGGTGGAACTTCAAAATCATCATCATCATCATCATTACCACATTTGCTTCTTGTAACAACCATTTTCAAACACAAAAAAGTTCCCCTGTATCAACAGTATAAAATTTTACTTTAAACAACGTCACAAAACAAATAAGCACTAAACAAAATGCACAAGTATTGTCATGAGACAGTAAAATTTTACTCTGTTTGGCAAAAGTAAAATTTTACTCAAATTTTACTCTGATTGGACGTAAAATTTTACTCTGATTGGAAGTAAAATTTTACTCTGAAAAATTCATGAAGCAAGTATATTTGAAAGCATTGAAATGGCAGGACAAAAACACTACAGAAATCAAAGCGTAATGAGCAAAGGCTAGAGTAAAAGTAAAATTTTACTATGTAATAAGTAAAATTTTACTCTCATTATAAGTAAAATTTTAGTCTGATTGGAAGTAAAATTTTACTTTGAGAAATTCATGAAGCAAGTGAATTTGCAAGCATTGAAATGGCAGGACGAAAACACTACAGAAATCAAAGCGTAATGAGCAAAGGCTAGAGTTAAAGTAAAATTATACTCTGATTGGAAGTAAAATTTTACTCTGATTGGAAGTAAAATTTTACTCTGTTTAGAAGTAAAATTTTACTCTGAAAAATTCATGAAGCAAGTGAATTTGAAAGCATTGAAATGACAGGACCAAAACACTACAGAAATTAAAGCGTAGTGAGAAAAAGGCTAGAGTTAAAGTAAAAGTTTACTCTCTAATAACTAAAATTTTACTCTCATTATAAGTAAAACTTTACTCTGGTTTTGGAAGTAAAATTTTACTTTGACTGGAAGTAAAATTTTACTTTAAAATTTTACTCTCATTATAAGTAAAATTTTACTCTGGTTTTGGAAGTAATATTTTACTCTGATTGGAAGTAAAATTTTACTCTGAAAAATTCATGAAGCAAGTGTATTTTAACATTTTACTCTGAAAAATTCATGAAGCAAATTGAAATGGCAGGACAAAAACACTACAGAAATTAAAACGTACTGAACAAAAGGCTATAGTTAAAGTCAAATTTTACTCTGTAAGAAGTAGAACTCTCATTTCAGAGTAAAATTTTACTCTAGTTGGATGTAAAATTTTACTCTGAAAAATTTTACTCTAGTTGGAAGTAAAATTTTACTCTGAAGCAAGTGAATTTCAAAGCATTCCGAAAATACCTAAATTAGTTTTCAAACCAATTTTTAAACCTTAACATTTTCACATGATTTAGTAATTTAAAGTATTTTTAAGATAGTGATAAAAATTTTAGAACAGATGATTAGTGCAACCAAAAATCCCCAAATTCCACTCACCCAACGTAATCTCATACACACACTCCCAAAATGAAAACAAACCCAGACAGACTTCATAATATCGAAAAACTAGCAGAAAGAGGAAAAAATCACCTGTAAAATGTGTGTCCAAGAGAGAGAGTAAAGCGTTGCTAGGGTTTCAATCCACGAAACTGTAACGAAGTAGCTCCACAAAGCGAGAGTAATGAGACTCAGAGAAGGGTTTAAGAGAGAGAGTAAAGCCTAATGCCGAGTTCGTTGCTAGGGTTTCAATCGAAGAAACTGTAACAAAGTAGCTACACAGAGCGAGAGTAATAAGAGAGAGAAGGGTTTCAATCGAAGAAACTATAACGAACTAGCTACAGACAGCGAGAGTAATGAGACAGATAAGGGTTTCAATCGTTCCTAGGGTTTCGAACGATCATATTCAGAAGAGAGGAGGGTTTTGAATCGATGACACAGAGGAACGGGAGAGAAACGGTGCAATTATTTCGTATTTGCACCCTTATATGGATGGGCATTTCAGTCAAATCACGATATTTTTTTAATCGAGGGACTTTTGGGGCAATTGTTTTCATCCGTGGGCTTTACACCTAATGGGCCTCATGGAAGGGGGTTTTGACCTAAAATCCCTTCGAAAAATTATAAATACACCATTTTCAAAAAAATTTATTTAACAGAATTAACTAAAAAATGAAATTCATAATTGCTTTCCTATACAATAATAAAATTACTTAAATTATTAATTGAAACATATTTCTAACATCTTTAAAAACTGTTAATTGACTTGATGATTTATTAATAAAAGGGGCAATTTGTTATGAAATTAGAAATCTCAGGGGATGAAATGTAATTTCCAAAACCATAGGGGGTGATTCATATTTTAATCAAACATCATGAGATGTATTTGTAATTTACTCAAAATTTTAAATTAACACTAAAGATTAAGGTTGAGAATTTGATTTGGGAAAAATCCAAGGGCAAAAAATCCACCACTAGTTGCGTAAATAGGGTTTAACATTGACATCTAATTGCAATACGGTTTGAACTACTTAATATTTCACAACTACAAGTTTGAAACATTGATCAAAATGATTGTTGTGTTCAACGTATAGGCACGAATCATTTCAAGTAGTATAACTCATTCACTCTAGACTACGGTAGTAATATGACTCGTCTCTCATAGCATGACTTGTCTCACACTTTGAATACAACACATAGAAAACCATTGTATGAAAAGTATTCAATAATTACAAAAAGTAGAATACTAAAAGGAATAGAAAGAAATTGAAGTTAAAACTTCTAAAACATTTGTATAACTTGCTCAAACTGTTTAAACAATCAAAGCCTAGTTAAAACTCTATATACATGGCTAGGGTTTCATCAAAACTCTAAAAAGAGAAGCCTAGCCGCTCATGAAGGAGTAGAAAGATGATGAAGAAGCTGCCATGGAAGACCTCCAATCCTTCAACTCCAAAACTCCAAAACCCTAGCCTCCTTTGCCTATTTTTTAGAGAATTTTCGAACCCTAGAACAACTTTTTTTTCCTCATCTTACACTTTTCCAACAAAACAGGTGACTTTAGAAAAAACGTGCATGAAAATCAACGTGGCTGCACGTGTGAGAAAGGCTGCACATATGGGAAAGGCCCCGCACATGCGGGAAAATCCCTCTACACGTGTGGATTACGCAGTTTGTTTTGATTTTCAGAAAGGGGGCCGCACGTGTAGGAATGACCCTCTGCACGTGCAGTGCATGCTTTTCAACTAAAATATCACTTTTTGGCTCATTTTGTACTTCAAACACGTCAAATTTGATTCACATCAAACATTGGTAAAATGTACAAAGTTGCATCAAGAAGAGGGTTAAGAAATCTCAATTATAGGCCTCAATGGTATACATTTCGGTCTCAATCACATCCCTCAACTTACAACTTGCTAGTCATGGAGAAAGGAAACAAAGAAAGAAAGAAAAAAAAGAAAGCAAAATCTAGTGATATCCTCTTTTGTCGAAAGAATGATTGCATTTAGCATATGTTTGAACCGGATAATCCTTTGTGATATGTTTAAAGTTGAACATATTGAAATAGGAAGAAAAACATTAATTGATGCAGGGAAATGCTATATGCAAGATATGTCATTTGTGAGTTTGATTATCATAAATGACATAACTTAATACCATGGGAGTCATAACTAAAATAAAAATAAAAAATGAGTTATAACCAAACATCACATGAAGTATAACCAAACAACTCTTGGATCATAAATAAATTAATGTTATAATTAACATCATAATATGTCATAACTAACAACACTATAAGTCATAACAAATGACACATAAATCTAACTAAAAGTGCATATAGTACATACTACCATAAAATTTCCGTACCTAGCATTCCTCAAAAATAAAGTTAATTAGTAAAAACAAGAAGAACTAACATTTTGTGCAATAACATTTTGTGTGTGTGTGTGTGTATCAATAGGATATGTATGTATACACCTTTCCTAGAAAGAGTTGATAATCTGCAATTGTTAATACCTGACAATGGTGTTAACGTTAGTTATCTTCGACAAAGTCATTATTTTCAACAAAGTCATCTTCATCTTCGACAAGTTCGTCAACGTCAAAGTCATATTCATAAGTCATATTCATCTTCATCTTCATCTTCGACAAGTTCGTCAATGTCAAAGTGAATGTTAGAGTCAAATTCCTCCAAGTCAGTTTCATCATCATTGCCTATGTAGCAATTAAGGAGAAACTAATGTTAATATTTGGCAATGTTGAAGTAAAAATAATTTGTTTGTAAAATAATGAACCTAGCCACATCTTCTATACTGTAAACAATTGGCGGTGGCATGAAGCATATCTGATGCAATGGCAGAGCTAGAATTTTGGTTGAGGTAATAGTAAAATAAAATGTTATGTCTATAATAGTGTTTTCCATTCCATTGCGCTTCGACCCTAATAAACTTAACCCTTATTTCTAATCATGCCATTGACTTAAACTGTAAGGATCGTCTCCAAACAAAATAAACTATTTTATTGAGAGATTTCATCAAAAAAATAAATAATCATTCTACATATTTGTATATATATTTGTCACAGAAGGAAGAAAAAATACCAATAAGAACTAACTAGCAAATATTATCAAAAATAAGGAAACAAACATTTAAAGATAGACTTTGTAACATTATAAAGGTGATTTCTGTCATAAAATGAACATTTGAATAGTGCAAATTATAAGAACTATTTTAAAATAAAGAAAAAAAAATAAGAGTATATAATCAAATTTAGAGAGGGCAAATTGAAAGAACTATTTATAAACCAATACTAAAACATAGATTTTAGAAAGTTGGGGAGGGGCACTAGGCCCATGCTCCCTCCGTCCCTGATGTGAAGAGAGAAATTCTATAATTCACACAATAAAAATGATGTGCATCATATGTTTAATTATTCCGTTCAAAAGAAAAAGGACAAACTTCACTTTACCCCCTATAGTTTGGGTTATGTCTGGTTTACCCCCTTAATATTTAGAAATGATCACATAACCCCCTTGTGGTTTGTGGATTGAAGTGCATTGTTAAGCCGTTAATGATTTAATAAAAAAGACTAAAATACCCTTATATGTTCTTCATTTGTTTGAAAGGTAAGTTCATTTTAACCCCTTGTGCTTTATTCTATGTGCGATTTGCTACCTTGAAATTTAAAAATAAGCATATAACCTTCTTATGTCTGCCACATGTTTTACACTTGCTGTTAAGGTGGACGGAATGTTTAACGGTACACTTTAGTCCACAAACTACGTGGGGGTTACGTGATTATTTCCAAACATCAGGAGGTGAACCGTACATGACTCAAACCACAAGGGGCAAAGTGAAGTTTGCTCAAAACAAAATGTTTAATTATGAATTTTGTGGTTAGTTATAATGTAGTGATGTTTGTTATGATTTAGGTATGATTCATTATAGTGTTCGTTATGATTTAATTATGACTTATTATAATTGTTACTTTGGTTATGGTCGAATTTTTTTTTGTTATACCTCAAATGATATTTGGTTTATGACTTATTGTGGTGTTAATTATGGCATATTGTGGTTACTATTTTAATTATGACCAATGAGGTCTTTAGTTATGTCTCAAGTGAATTTTGGTTATGACCCATTGTTTTTTTTAATTTTAATTATGACTGAAAGTGATTTAATTATGATATTTGTAATATTAGTACCATAATTATCATAACTTGCATATAGTACACACTCTAAAAATATGTGTGTATTGTATGATCCATCTTAAGAATATATATATATATATATATACTATTAATTCTTAAATACAAAGTTCATTGCTGGTAATATCATTTGTATCTCAAGCATGTGATAGGGTGTGTATCATATGTATTTTTTTACGTATTTTTTTGGTATATATTATGACAATTTGTGACAATTGTTATATAATTTTCTGATAGAATTACGAGAGTTTATTATTAAAAAATAAAGTTAAACATTACAAAAATGCCTAATTTTAGTTTTGAATCACAAATTATTGTAATTTTATTAAAAAACTACATAATATTTAATATAAAAATATATTTAAAAAAAAATACTTGCACCACCTCCGGAAGGGATTTCCCGTATTGTTGGACACCAATAATTATATGAACCCCACTTAACTAGGCCGAATTTACCTAGAATGAAAATGTGTAATTGAGATTGAATTTGTATAGTGTGTGATCTATGTGTGAAATAAATCTAAACCATAAAATGATAAATCTAAATGTGTAGTATTACTGTGTTGGACACACCATGGTTGTTAGTGAGGTAGCTATGTGGTTAGGTTTAGTACCTTATTTCACCCATTTGACTGACTAGTATTTACCTTGTGAAAATATTTTTTGAAGTTAATTTTGTTTTTGCACTTTTATAATTTGACTCAAATTTTATTTTGATCCCTACATTTTAATTCCAAGTTCAATTTGATTCTCTCATTCAAATTTTCGTTAATTTTTTCTACGTGTACATTTCAAAATCGTTATTTTTAACTTCCAACTTGAATAGAAGGACCAAACTAAAACAAGATTTAAAGTATAGAAATCAAGCTGTTTAATCTGAAATCATAGGGACCAAAGTGGAGCTTGGTTTAAATTATAAGAGTTAAAAGTGCAATTAATTGGAAACTTATAAGCACCTAATTTTAATTTTCCCTAAAGTTTAACCATATTCATCAAATAACTATTATCATTTTGCAAACTTATAAGCACCTAATTTTAATTTTCCCTAAAGTTTAACCATATTCATCAATAATGTGAGAGATTGCGTAGAATATTATGTAAAATATTTAGAATTTCTAGCATTTTCTAATTATTCATTGGAATTAAATGAAATAGAATGGTCATTCCATTAGAACATATATTTTCATATTTGGTGTACTAAAAATATAATATAAAATATATTATAAATAGAATTATTGTTTACTATTATAAAAGAATGATCATTTCATAAAAACGTTAAGAAATGATTATTCTATTTCAATAATTTATTTTAATGAATCAAATACTATCTTATCTTAGCTGTAAGATGTAAGACGTATAGCTAAAAAATTGAGTAGTGAAGTTGGCTTCTTGAGTTTGTAGTGAAGTTGGCTTCTTGGAGTTTTACCTGGAAATTTGGGGCAGAAACTTGCTGTGTTAAGCGTGGCTGGAATTTCAGTATCATTTACATCCGGGCCAAAACACACGAGACTTGGAAGATTTGAAAGGTTGACTTCAAAAAATTTTAGCGAAAAGATTTCTTCTTCGTTTTCACTGGTGACAATCTTTTCTACCTTCTCGCAATGTTCAACTGTTAGGTTTTGTAGATTCACAAGAACGTTGGCCATGGAAATTGTGAATATATATCTCAGGTTGTCACAGTACTGCACACTTAGAAATCCTAGATTCTTGAAACAACGAGTTTGTTGGGAAATATTCTTCCATATGTGCGTCAACTTTGGCAAGTACTTCAATTTCAATTCGCTTAACTGAGTGATTAATGTTTCTTTCTCATCAGCAACATCAGCACATCCCCCCTCTTGGAGATCAAATATCATTTCCAGTGAATCACACCACCATACTTTTAGCCCTTGTATATTTTGCAGCCTCTGCATTAACTTGGACGAGACAACACTGGATAATTTTCCACAACACTGGACCCGCATGAATCTTACTTTGTCAAGGCATCCGACTTCAAGTTGATTGTGCCATATCTCAGTTGGCTCATCTATTCCTGTGACATCTAGTATTCCGTTGGTGCTTAAACTAAACTGCAATTGTTATCACCTCAATTGTGTTAGTGACATAGTTACTACCCATTGTTTGGTTAAAAAAAAAAGACCGGACTAATAGTTAAATACACATCATTTCCAACAAAAAAATCCAGGGACTAATTATTTAGGACTAACAGTCCATTGTATTGCAATCTGCCCCTATCTAATCCGTCCAAACAAACATTCCCTTAGTGTTAACACTATTTATTTGGGAGCTGGGAACAATTGGCAAAAAAATAATGATACACAAACTAAAAAAATATCAGCAATGCTAGGTATCATGAAAAATCTTTCATGAAAATGATCATGAAAGTTTTGTGACCCTTGGATTACACTTAGAATAAAGCACCACACACTAATCAAGGTAATTCAAGGATCATAAATTTTTCATGATCATTTTCATGACAAAATTTTCATGATCCCTAACTTTTCCCAAAAAACATATAACATTTGTATACAAAATGATGTGGTTGTACTGAGACTTGTCCTTTTAAAATCATGTGCCCATTAAAATGATATTTAATTACAAAAGATACCACCATTACATCATTCTAGAAAAAAAATTAGGAGAAATATCATAGTAGAGTTTAGAAAAAATAATTATAAATTAGTGAGAAATTTTATAAATATTAATAATTAAAATTGTAAACTTTTTCGTGGACTTGTATATATATATATTTTTTTTTCTGACATTCACTGAGATGTAACAACCCCAAAAAATAATGTCTATTTTTTTTTTTAAAGAATGAATTATTTTTCTTGGTTTTGTGTACCCAACAATTGGTTTTGTGTACCCAACAATTCTTTCCTTTTCAAACATTTAGAGGTTTATTCTTAGTTTAATGGATATTGGAAATATTTTCCTTGAAGAATGGGTTGTTAATATTGAATACTATAATTTTAAGACAACTCACTTACCTTTCTATCCAAGAGATGGTGTTGAGCTGAGTTAAAAAAATCCACTTTTCGAACATTGCTCTCTTGTAGCTCTAGCTTGCGCTGCAATGCTGAAGGGAGTGTCCTCATGTTGGGACAGTTGATTACTTTTATCTCCTCGATGAATGATCCTTCAAATGTGTAAGCTTGGGGACATAAACTCTTGAGGCTTGGCAGATGATAGAGTTTGAGACTATTTAGTTGAGGGAACATGATTATATTTGTTCCGACTTCATCATCTACTTTTGGTTCCTCATTAACAATCGCTTCCAGCACACCACATTCAGCTACAGCTATTTCTCGTAGTTTCACAAGAAGTTTGGCTTGAGAAGATGAGAATATATATCTCAAACTGCTACAACCCACTACTGTTAAGGATGTCAGGTTCTGAAAGCTTGGAATTCTTTGTAAGTTGTTCTTCCAAACATGTGTCAACTTTGGTAGATAAAGTAGGACCAATTTTGTTAATGAAGGGAGTACGATATCTGGATAGCCTTCCCTAACAATTATTCCTTCAAGATCAAATGCTACTTCCACAGATTGACACAACGCCACCATAAGTCGTTCAAGACTCTGCATGCCCTTAATCACATTGGATGGAAAAAGAATATTCGATAGCTTACGACACAAATAAATAATCATGTCTCTCACTTTAGGTTGAAGTTCCCTAGGCCATATCTCTATCACGTTATCCATTCCACCGATCAACAATCGCTCAACGGTAATTAATTTAACCTATAAAGTCCATTCACAGGGTTACAAATATAGTTAAACACAACATATTTTATTTCCATTAAATATCATTCATTTAATGTTGAAAATAACATAGCAGAATTTTCAATTATGTTTGTGTCGAGTGTGGTTTAGATAATGAAGTTGCTAACCTCTTCGTCATGATCTCAAGTGAATTTCATCGTGATTTAAATTAAAATTATTTTCTTCAAAAACTATAAAATTAGAGTATTACTATACAAGTTTAAAAATTAGACCAATTTTTTAACTTCAATGATATGACAATCAATTAAGATATCTAAAACAATATTCTCTCTCATATCTTCTTTAATTATCAACTAATCACATCACTTACATGTCGTTAGATCTAAAAAATGAGTCTAAAACATGGACTTATATATCATTTTTCATAAAATTATACATGTTTTCTAATGCAAGCTCACTATACTTGAAAATCATTGATTTTGTCATTTCATAGCAAGATAAGGGTAACAAGAAAAAATAGAATATATTTTTGAGTTTAATAAAATATTGGCCTCCAAACATGTTTTACAATGTAAATCAGATTTTTGACAATTTAAGTAAATATGAGCAAGTAAAATGATTGAGTTTGATCCTTGTTTGTTGTTGTTTTTTTGTGTTTTGTTTTTTCCTTCGATTGTTCCATCTCCAATTCTTGGGTCTAGTACTAGCATAGGATTGCGTTTGTTTTTCAGTGCCAATTTAATCGAGATAGTTGACTCTAACTATGATACTTTGTAGTTTGTACACTTCCATCCTTTGTTGTAAGTTATGCTTGTAATTTTACTTCTTCATCAATAAAGTCTTTTATTTGCTGATCAAAAAAAAAATATTAGATACTGTAATTAAATTTTAGCATATTAGAATATTTTTATTGATAGCTTTCTTTGTGACCATTCTTACTTGACTATATATAGGCCTCTTATTGTATTGTAAAGAGACTAGGAATGGCAACGGGGCGGGGCGGGGGCGGGAATCACACTCCCTGTCCCCGATCCCCAATTGTGAAAATCTCCCCGGCCCCGGCCTCGGCTCCGATCCTTGACGGGGACCCTATCACCATCCCTATCCCCCCCTTCAACGGGGATCGGGTTTCCCTGACCCCGAAAATTCCCCGCCCCCCAAACCTGTTTCAACAGCAACACAATCAACAACAACAACAACATCATCATTATCCCCAATCAACAACATCCCCAATCATTAACAGATCATAAAAAAAAAAAAAGGATAGATACACAGACATACATGTATAAATACAAATAGATCTGAGATCTGTGTCACAGAGAGAGAGAGAGAGAGAGAGAGAGAGAGTGGATGATTGGCGGCGATGGATGACGTAGGAGATTAGAGGAGGCGATGGTGGACGAAGGAGGACGATCGGCGTCGCGGTCAGTGGCGATGGACGACGGAGGAGGACGATCGGAGATTCGGAGACGATGGGTGGCTGTGAGTGCGACGACGGAGGAGGACGATCGGAAGAGGAGGAGGAGGAGGCGGCAGTGGAGGAGGCGACTAGAGGCGGAGCAGCCGACTGCGTGCGGAAAGAAGAAAGAGAGAGGTAGACAAATCAGAGAGTGAAGTGAGGGTGAGAGTGATGAGAGAGACAGATTGTACAGAGGGGGGTTTTATATATATAAATGGACAGGGGTATTATGGTAATTTTTCTTCAGGGAGAAACGGGGCCGGGGACGGGCCGGGTCTGGGGCTGTGAAAGTGATCCTCGTCCCCGGCCCGAAACTGATCGGGGATTTAATTTTAAATACCATCCCCAGCCCGTCGGGAGTATTTTTCGGGAAAAAACCGCTCTTATCGGGAACAAGGGATCGGGTCCCCGTCGGGCCGGGTTAAAATTGTCATCCCTAAAAGAGACACATTATTGAATACACTTTTCTATTTCTTCAATACTGTAAACATGGTATCAGACATATTACAAACTTTCCTTGGCCACTCGCCGGATCTCAGTCCTATTTGCTATCTTTTCATCCCAAACCCCTCACTCCTTGAACTTGAGTATCTCACAGCCACACATTTGTCTCTTTCTCCGACCATCGCCGCCATTACTCACCGCAGCTCCAGCCATGGCCTCCACCTTGGATATCTATTCCATCACGCTAGCTACAGCTTCGACCATCACGCTGGCATTTCCGGCCCATCACCGCCGTCCTTCGCCGTTGCTCAACTACCAGCCCAGATTTAAGATCTTTCCTCTCCCTCTCTCAGATTTAGCCCTCTTTGTAATCTACACTCTCATTTTTTTAATCAAACCCATCCTACACACTTCCCCAAACCCACAATTTTTTAATTAACCCATCCAAAATCTCTCTCTCTCTCTCTCTCTCTCTTGGGTACACTTTCTATTCTAACAAAACAATATGTTTTTCAACTCAATCACATGGGCTTGTCCCACTATTAAAATAAAAATTCCTTTATACAATTTTTTTTTTTTTTTAAGAATATGATCTCTCCCTTCCACTCCACTTTGTCTTTTCCTCTATTTCGACATCAAATAGGTTTCTATCTTCAAACATATTTGAGTTTGAGGGGGCAGGGGGTGGCCGGGGAGGGGAGGGGGAGCAATATACTTATATCATGGTGAGCAAGGTGATACACCATGTGAACCACCCAAGCTGTCCTTTGGCACACCACCCAAGTCACCCCCTAGCACACCACCACCTAAGTTGTCCCTTGGCTCACTACCTAAGCCGGCGCCTGGCGCATTCTGTCTTAAGCTGCCCCCTGGCGCACTCAATTCCTACAATGGTCCGATACGACCATAAACCGTCTTCTGACATTAGCTCCGGTTGCTCATACAACGGTCCGATACGACCATAAACTATCTTCCGTCATTAGTTTCGACTGCTCCTACAATGGTCAGGTGCGACCATAAATTGTCTTCCAGCATTACTATTTTTATTTTATTTTATTTTCTCTAGTTTCTCTTTCGAAACTCTAGTTGGTCTCTTTGCAACCACCTTGAGTTTGAGGGAGGCTGTTATATGTATTATATTCACCATATGTAGTAAATATTGTAATTAGGTTTTATCATATTAGGATATTTCTATTGTTAGCTTTCTTGGTGACCACTCTTACTTGGTGACCACTCAGCCTTGCCTATATATAGGCCTTTCATTGTATTGTAAAGATAAAGATACATTTTATTGAATACACTTTTCTATTTCTTCAATACTGTTAACATTGAGAAAAAATAAGGTTAACAAGAATGTTTTCTATTAAAATATCAAGCATAAATTAATTAATTTTTGCTTTATTAATAGTTTGAAAATCGGTAAATGACAAATTAGAGGCTTTCCTCTACTTTACCTGGGAAAAACTCACCCAAAACAAAATAGGTTTATCATATATACAGAGAGAGAGAGAGAGAGAGAGAGAGAGAGAGAGAGAGAGAGGTGGCATATGTAGGTAGAGGTAGGGCCACTCTTGAGATTTATGAGATCTGAGGCAAACTATGAAATGAGGCCCTCTTACATATACTTTTTTGGGTAAATTATAAATACATCTCATGAAATTTGCTTAAAATACGAATTGTATCATGTGGTTTTGAAAATTACAGCATGTCTCTTGAAGTTTCTAATTTCATAATAAATATCACATTTTATTAATAAATCATCAAGTCAATTAACAATATTTAATGATATCAAAAATTTATTTTAATTAATAATTCAGGTTATTTTATTATTGAATAAGAGAGTAGTTATAAATTTCTTCTTCTTTTTTTTCAATTAATTCTGTTAAATAAATTTTTTTGACAATGGGATATTTGTAATTTTTTAAACCACAAGGGCAATCTATATTTTAAGCAAACCTCAAGAGGTATTTTTAATTTACCCTACTTTTTGTTGTAAAAATTTTATAGATAAAATGATAAATACTAATAATTTTTTTATTTGTTAGTAGTCACAAAAAAGTTTACTTACACAAATAATCGTTAAAATTATAAATTAAAATTTACTTCCATATATTAATATAAAAAGAAATCATTGCAAAGACTCAAAAATATAAAAATTTGATGATGTTATTTTATAATTTAGCAATATTCAATTTACAATTGACCCAACTATCACATTTTAGCGGCAAAATCACTAATTAAATTTGCATAATCTAATTTATTTATCAAATCTTTTTCAATAGATAATATAACTAATCCATTCAATAATTCTTGTAACATTGTTGATCAAAGGAAAGATTTATTCAATATATATATATATATATATTCAATTTGTCCCAACAACACATATATGAAGAAATAAAAAATTGTTCGTCGCTGGTACATGAATTCTTTTAGAGGCCCTTTAGACTAGGCCTCAATCAATAAAAAAAATTACGGTAAATTACAAATGCACCTTTTAAAATTTTCTTAAAATACGGATTCCCCTTGTGGTTTGGAAAATTATAAGTATTCTCAATTTTATTTTATTAATTATTTCATATAATTTTATTATTGTATGAGAGAGCAGTTAAAAATTTTATTTTTTCAATTAATTTTGTTAAATAAAAAATTTCGCTTAATAAAATAATAAAAAAAATTGGGCCCCAATGTTTGAATAATATAGTAGAAGGTACTAATGAATTGGGTTATCTACCAGCCGGTCTTGTTTTTGGATTTTATTACCCATTAGGTTCTGACTTAGAATCTTATATATACACGAGTCCTAGCCCATCTATAATTTTTCCTTTTTTACCCTTGAGTGTTTTGTGTTGCCCTAAACAATCTTTTGTCCTCTCTCTTCCTCCACCATTTGTGCAGACTCTGTCTCTGTCTGTCTGTTTGTCTGTCTGTCTCTCTCTCTCTCAAGAAGACTCATCTCCCTCTACCATTCTGTAAAGAGTTTCATCGTCGCACCACCACCGTCGCCTTGATTGTTCAACCACTATGGCCACCGTCATCGACCACTGCCACATTCGCCGACCACTGCCATCACCATTGTTCACCAACCATATCCACCATTCTTCTCTGTTGCCAACAACGCCACCATGACCACCACTACGGTCATCGTTGAACCATTACCACCACCGCCACTATCATCTTCTATTCACCACCATCATCGTCCGTTCACAACCACCATTGATCTACACTCCACCGTCACGAATCCACCACCTCGTTCACCAACCACATCAACCATCACTGATCTACACTCTACATCTCTGATCTTCACTATATTGTTGCCGATCCATCAATTTAGTTGTAGATCTACATCGATCTAGTTGTTTCAATGGTGAAATCGACTCTAAATGACTGCAAACAACACTATTTTTTCAGATCTTACTTCTTCTCCTCCTTCTCTTCTTCCTTCTTTCTCTTTCTCTCTCTCTCTCTCTCTCTCTCTCTATTTTTAAAAACAGATTTGCTGTAAAAAAAATCAGTAATAAATTTATCAGTATCTAGTTGTATTCAGTGATAAATTTATCACTGAATCTATTATTAATTTTTGTTGATTTTGTATTGATCTATGATGGATTTGTGTTTTTTTTTCAATGATAAATTTATCAATCTCTATTGTTTATTGTGTGTATGTGTATGGATTATTGTAAATAAGTGAGTGAACATGAGTAAGAGTAAATGATTCAAATTTATTTGTAATTTAAAAAAAAAACTATTATCATTGATGAAAGTGTGTGTAAATATGACTGAGTAATTGAGTGGTAGAGGTGGTGGCAGTAGTGATGTAGTGGTGATAGGTGTTATTTTTGTTGAAACAATTCATTAAAATATCGCCAGAGGTGGTCGCCAGTGCCGAAGGTGATTGCCAATGACTGAAGGTACCAGTGATTGGAGGTGGTTGCTAGCGGAGGGGGAGAAATATATAATAGTGTTGCTGGGTAGCGGGCAAGTTACTGGATAGTGAGTTTTGGGCTAAGGGTAAAATTGGAAAAGCATGGTTATAATTTGGGGTTAGGACCTAGTGGGTATTGGGGGTGTTTGGTGTGGATTATAGGGGGTGATTATAGCTTATTTTAATTTGGGAATCTGTGCCAAACTGTTTGGTGCAGCTTCTACTTATAGCTTTTTAGGTAGAAATAGCTTAAATAAGCTGAGAAAAGCTGATTATTTAGAAGTTGGGGAAGGGGTGCTTCTGCTTACAGCTTTCTAATTATCAGCTTTTAGTTTATAATAATCCACACCAAACACCCCCATTAAGTTGTTGGACTGGCCCTGTAACTCCCCCCAAATTTGGAGCCCTACTTTGGGCCAAATTTTGGAGGCCTAAGCCTTGCTTACTCACTCCAGGATGGTGAGGAGGTGTCTATTGGAGAAAGGGAAGAAGGAGACGGGATATTATTTTATATCCAATAATCTAAAACCATAAAATCCATTGCTAAAATGTACGTCTAAAAAAAAAATTGAATTAAGCATATATTCCTCAAATGAGTGATGTGAAATATGTTTATTTCAAATTCATATCTAAAAACACAATTATATTATTCATTTTAGTGATGATTTCGAAGGTTGATAAGAATGAATATAAAAGGCGGATTACACACAAGTTCCCTTTTGTGAACTTATATTCCATTGTTTTAAATACGATTTTGAGTGCTGCTATTAGCACCTACCTAATTTTTTTGGACCCTCCAATTCTCACTTTTCTTTATTTATTTATTTATTACAATTATACATTGAAGTAAAATTACATTAAAAGACAACTATTAATGGAATACCCACCCACCAAATGAAAATAATTAGAATGACACTCTATAATATTGTACACCCACCTTCATCCCCATCTATACATATTCCTTACCAATCTAAACCCTAATCGTATTCTTCTTTATCACCATCCTAAACCCACGTATTCATTTTCAATGAAAAACATTTGAAACTACCTAATCAATTAACATTTTGTTCGGTAGTTTCAAATGTGTTTGGTGTTCCAAATCAGTTAATGTTGCAAACAATCCTATTACAGACTCTAAGTTCATACATTTGTGGTCGTTTTCACCATTCGTTGATAATTATAGAGTAATGGTGGACGATGACAACAACTCCGATGAGGTTAGCGTTGCATTGGTAAGTTTATCTATCTTGCATTTATGATTCTGGGTTGTTTTCGATTTGGTACTGATTTGCCGACTATTAAGGTTATGTTCAGTAATACAGTGCTGAACAACAATATTTAGTTCAGCAAAATAGTGCTGAACATAAATATTTTGTTCGGCACTGGAATACCTAACGGTTCCATTTTGTAGGATTTTCCCCCTATTTCTATTTTTTCTGAGGGTTTTTCCCTCTAAAACCCCCTGTATCAAGGGTTTTACCCCAAAATAAACAATATATATATATATATATATATGTAATAGGGAGTTAAAAGTTACCTAAGAGAAAAAGAAAGAGACCGTCGAAGAGATTTCCGACTAAGATACTGTTGTTCACAATGACAAGGAGAAAGAGACCATCGTTTATGAGAGAAGCAGAAGAGAGGGACAGTCGATTCATCTCTCAATCGTTTGTTGTTCTCAATCGTTTCTCAATTGTTCATCGTTTATTGAGAGAAGAAAAAGAGGTGTGCAAACTTAGGTGGGTGTGCACTTGAGTGTGATGATATTATGAATATGGGTAAAATTGGTATTAAGTAGAGTGTTCAAAAAAAATTTATTAAAATTTAGGGTGCCTCTATTTACACACCACCTTTCATCTCAAGGCACACCACTACTCAAGACACACCTTTAGTAATTTAATAAATACAAAATTTACTCAATACACACAACAATCTTCCATCTTTACCATTACTCACACACCCCACCCACATCTTCCATCTTCACCCTTACTCATTTACACATCCCACCCGCGATCTTCCATCTCCCTCTCCATTCTCTGTTTCATCAAAGATGCCAGTGGTGAAGACCCATTCTCCTCTATTCTCTGTTTCATCAAAGACGCCAGTGGAAACAACTCCACATTGGAGATACAGTAAGTGAGAATTCTCATTTTGCTTAGATTTGAGTGTTTTATGTACGTTTTTCCATTGCCATGAGCATTATATATGAATGTTTGATTTAGCGAACTAGTGGCATCGTATATGAAATTTTGATTTTGCAAACCATTCGACACTGGTCTGTCGAACATTAACCTTTTGTCCGAAGTGTTTCTGTTGAACAACTTCAATATGTTTGACATTTTAGTGTTGAACTTAAATAAACTATTTGGACTTAATCTGTTGAACAATTTGAATATGTTTGAAATTTGAGTCTCGAATACAATTGAATAGTCCGGCTCTGTACTTCCAAACGGACTTATCCTTCACTGTTTTTTGTTTCATTTTCAAAAATGGATGACCCTTTGCGTATTCCACCCACTACCTCAGAGAGACGACATCGTGCATCCATCAGTCACTCCAATCAAAATCTTCAATAATACGTATATTTTTGGCTGTTTCTTTAAGGGTTTTTGGTTTTTGTCTCAGGATTTTTGGATTCTTGAGAGAGAAGATACATAAGTAACATTTGAGATACTTGGTATGTATTGTATTCATTATTGTCCTTTATTGTAATTTTACAAATCCTTTGTGGTCATTTTACATAAGGTTAATATTGTAATAAAAATTAAATCAATTAATGGTGTGCCTTAAGATGAAATGTAATGTGTAAATAAAGGCACCCTAAAATTTAGGGTTTAAGGTGGGGCTTCAAAGAAATGGATGGTCCAAAGAAATTAGGTAGGTGCTAATAGCAGCCCTCAAGATTTTTTGTTCCTTCAAGTCTCATTAATTTTTAATAGACGAAATTACCCTTCAAACAATGGCTGTTCATCATTTCTAATTGTTTATAAAAAAGTATGGTGATGTAACATTTATTTTGATTTTCAAAACTTCAAACCATCATAATTTTTACAATGTATATTTATTTTTGATAAAATTTATATTTTTAGAATCAACACAACAAAATCTATCAAATAAGATTAATATTAAATACAAAATTATATACAAATTAAAATATGTTTTTTTATTACAAATTTACAATTTAAACCATTTTTAATAGTAAGTTTTAACTAACTTAACTAACAATATTTTTTTGATCTAATTTTTTTAGTTTTAGTTTTAGTTTTAGTTTTAGTTTTTGTTTTTGTTTTTGTTTTGTTTTTTTTTTTTTCAAGTTCAAAACTAAGAATATTCTTAGTTTAAAATTGGAAAAACTAACTCAGTTTTAAAACTAGAAAAAATTGAGAAATTTCCCAAAAATTGATAATATTCTCAGTTAATACTGAAAAAATAGAAATTTCTCAGTTTTACTGGATAATTTCACAAACTGAGATATGATTAGTTTTGTGTGGCTACAAAAATAATATTTTATTTTTATAAAATTTTATATTCAATATTGGTGTTATTTGATAAATCTTGTTGTTGAGACTCCAAAAATATAAATTTTATTAATTATGACATTTTTAAGTTTTGAAACAACAAAATAAATGTAAAATGTCACATCAACAATACCATTTGAATAATAGAAAATATCTAGTACTTTTGAGGCATGGTTAGGTGATTACCAAAAGTTTTGTGTATGTGGAGAGGGTGGGGCCGCAATTTATATTGAAGCATGAAGCATAATGTTGGGTGATTGGTGGATAATATTGTCATGTATTGCACTTGTAACACCTAATAATTTTTTATTAGCACTTAATGAATTGATGTTTCTTAATTCCTTCCGCCTTTTAATAAGGGTAAAACAGTCATATATACATAAATATTTTGAAAATAGGACTTCGTGTGTTAAAAAAATGGTAATTCTATTTACACCTTAATTACTCTCAGTTCACACCATTATTCATAATTTTTTAATTGCAACTTTATCCTTCAATCAAATATCGAAATTGCCTTCATCTCTATGCCATCCCTTCATCAACAAACCCAAAACTAACCTATTTACAGCCACCACCACTGACCAACCATCACCGATTGGCCAACTACCACCATCACGAAGTCATCTTCACCGTTGTTGTCGCTACTCTCCTCCTTCTTCTTCTTTCATTTCCGTCGTTGCAGCCATCACCACCCTCCTTTGCAACTCATCTCCTTCGTTCACTTTCCCAGTCCATCACTGTTGCTACCATCCCGTAATCACTACCATTACAATGACCTGTCACCATCGCGCCTCTCATCATGTGGAGACCACCACCATTGCAACTCGCCTGCATTTGATGACCAACCATGCGTAGTCCGTAGAGAGAGATTTGTAGGGTTGCGACAATTGTACATCGCGGCAATGAGGGTTGCGATGATGGTGAAGCAGTGGTGGTAGGGACGAAGATGAGGGTTGCGATGAGAAAGGGAGAGGGGTAGAGGTTGGTGGCTGATGGCCAGTGATGGACAAGGTTTTGGGTTAGGGTTAGGGTCGAAGACGATGAGAATAATTTGGTATTATTTAAAAACTAGCGGTGTGTATTGAAACAAAATTAAAAGCGTCAATTTGTGTGTGGTGTGAACTAAGCAGGTGGTGTGTACTGAAAGGATTTGTGGTGTGTAAATAGAATCACCCTAAAAAAAAGGAAGGAGGACTTAATGGAATATCAACCTTATCAATAGGACTTTTAGATGATTAACCCTACAAAATAACACTGTAAAACTAATCATTTCAAAAGTTCTTCCCAAGAATTCTAAGTAAAACAAAAAACCTTATAAGTTATAAAAATCTCTTTGGAACCGCTACTCAAATGAGTCCAGATCTTCTATAGTGTTTTTCCTTGTAGTGTTTGTGTAGTGCACCAAAATGACATCATTTTGGTGCGTGCACAAAAAAAAAAAAAAAAAATGAAACGAAACGAAACGTAATGTAGAAGAGAAGAAAAAGCCAAAGAGAAGAAGACCCACAGTGCAAGTAGAGCACTTCTTCACCTTCCTTTCTCACAATCGACCACCTCTAGCAATCACCCCTCATTTCTCATCTCCTCCACTTCCTCTCTCTTTCCAAAATTTGCCATTAACATCTTTGGCGACCCCCACTTGCGAGATCTACCTCATCTTTCCACTGTAGCCCCACCCCTACCAATTCTTCCTCCATCTTAACTCTGACAAGCCTCTCTAATCCATTCCTACCCTCACCCGCCCATTCCCAGTGGCCATTGTCGCCGCAAGCTCTCTCTATCTCTATCTCTATTTCGATCTTGCCAGCGCTGGTGTTAGTTGGGGTAGTAGGATGGTCAATTAGTAGAGGGGTAGTATCGGTTAAGCACCTTCTTCTCTCTCTCTCTCTCTCTCTCTCTCTCGCCTATGGGTCTTCTTTCTGGCACTTCTATGTTTTGCTCTTGCATTTCGTTTCAAAATTATTTTTTTGGGGGTGTGCAACAAAATGATGTTAGTTTAGTTTTGCATGTGGCATTTATCCGTGCAAAATTCTAATGGTGAATGATAGCGAGATCACATTGCAACAACATTGAAAATATAAGATTTAAATTGAAACTATAGTGACTAAACTGACATTTTGTTTAAACTATAGGGACTAATGGTTGTTCCTTAACCTTGAAACCCTTTATTTTAAATTCTAGGGATAATTAAAAAAAAAAAAACCGTCCAATGTTTGACCCTTGCAACAATATAAACTCCGAGTTTTCAATTTTATCAATTTAAACCTTAATCTTTTAATTTGTTTTTAATCTAAATCATTTGTCTACTTTTGTTAACTAAAATTGACCCCTCCCCCCCCCCCCCAAAAAAAAAAAAAAAAAAGTATTTTAGTTATTAACCTCAATATAGGTATACATAAAATGTCTAAAATACCCATTTTCATTGAGTTTAATGACTAATATACCCATTTTTCTATCGATTTTACTTAACAAAAATAGGCCAATGACTCAGATTGAAAACAAATCAAAAATTCAGATTTTAAATTGACAAAATTAAAACTTATGGTTTATTTTGTTACAAGGGTCAATTTTTTTTTTTAATTAATTTTTGTGTGTGTGTAATTTCCCCTAAATTCTTCCATCCAAAATACAATTTTAGTAATTTTAAATAAGAGGATTTATGTGTAACTCCTAATATATCGACTTATTGTCCAATATGTCCTATGAAAATTAATGGTGTTTTTCATCAAACACTATTAAAAAAAGTCACTGATTGTTAATTTTCAGCGACAGTTTGAAAATTTTATCACAAAAAATGTTATAATTATACTCATTGTCCAATATGTCCTATGAGAATTAATGGCGTTTTTCATCAAACACTATTAAAAAACGTCACTGATTGTTAATTTTCAGCAGACAGTTTGAAAAATTTGTCACAAAAAATGTCATAATTATAAGTTTTAATGACAGTTTAAAAAAATTATCACTGAAAAAGTCACTAATTTTCAACTTTCAGCGACAATATGAAAAAATGGTCATAGAAAAATGTCACTAATTGTAAGTTTTAGCGGCAATTTATAAAAACTGTAACAAAAAAATGTCACTAATTGTTAATTTTTAGCGACATGCAAAAAATTGTCACAAAAAATTATTTTTAGCAACGATTTTACTAGGACTTGATGGGAATTAAGTCCAACTATTAGGACCTATTGATAGTTTACCCTTCAAATAATTTGGTCAAATTTCGCAAAATTACAGTCCAATTCATATTGGTTTAGAAATAGGGCAAATTATACCAGTAGTCTCCATAATTGTCTCTCATGTCAATTTGGTTTCTGTAATATTAATTTTGCCCTTTAATTCTTCAAATTGTGTCAATCTAGTCCAAGTGATAATAGCCGTTAAAAAATTGAATAAAAATCAAAGGCAAAATGATCTATTAAAAAGGGGAATGAATCATTTGAAATTGGATGTGAATCCTTCAATAACTTTGAAGGGAATTAAAAAACCATTTTGTCCCTTAATTGATACCATGTGCAAAATTGAAAGGTAAAATTGTTGCAATTAAAATTATAAGAACCAAATTGATATAAACAAACTACAAGAATTAACAATAATTTGTCTAAAGAAATACAACACATAAAAACGGAAATTTGTTCCTAAATACTAATTAATATCAAGTGTAGTTTGACGTTCTTCTTTTTGCATCCAACAACATATTCCATCCAACATATATTGTGTTCTCATTATAGCCCAAAAGGTCAAATGAAAATAGCAAAATAATAAATAAAATCTATGGATGCCCCACAGCTATGAAGCTTAAATAAATAAATAAATAAATAAGCTTAAGTCAAAGAAGCATACCTTATTGAAGAGAGGTTGAATAGTATCGTAATTGCTATCCGAAGTATTGCAAAAACTATTGAGCTTTGGTATCTCGCGGAGTGTCAGCAGGCTCAATTGCGACAGCTCAATTGCATTCATAGCCTTGCAGATAACAGTAAAACTTGGCAGGCCTCTAAGATACAAATCCTTTAGTTTAGGAAACACAATTTTATCTGTTGTTTTTGATGCAATCTCATTTTGATCTCCTTCTTCTTCACTCGAAATAAGTACTTCCATCTTACGACAGTTAAGTACACAAAGATCCTGTAGTTGCATCAGATCTCTGGCTATGGATAATGGGAACATGCTTTCCAGTTTATCACATCTCATCAGTTCTAGAGAAGTGAGGTTGCGGAGCCGTACAAGTTGAGTAGGACCCTTCCACAAATGTGTCAATGCGGGCAAGTCTCGCAGTTCCAGTTCTGTCAACGCACTGAAGGCCTCCTCTGGTAGTTGGCCATGACAAATCTTTTTCAATTTAGCTAAATTTTCAAGATTTAGCAACTGTAACACAGGGAAGGCTATTTGCGGAACTGGAACCCCATCTGCTGTTTCAATGACATATTCCAGATCCTGACAAACTTTCAAGTACAATTTTGTTAATTTTTTGAAACCATCTTTGTCTAAATCATAGCCAACATTCTTCACACCTGCTGCTCGTCTTAAGTCTAAAATTTTAGTGATCTTAAGAAGATTCTTGAACTCACTCTCCATAAGATCGCTCTCATGAAGATCCCAGAGACACAACTGGTTTTGTAATTGATAATTACAAAAATATCTAGGAAGGGTCGCATAATTGGAAATGCTTATAGCGAATGCTTTTAGATTTGCAAGGACGAAGTCTCTTGGCCAGTATGCAATACCTCGTAGGTGAATGACCAAAGTTGTAAAATTAGACAACCCACACAACTCAGTCAAAGTTGCCTTAGTTTCTTCTATCCTGCTTTCATCATGAAAGCTAGACCCAAGATACAACTCTTCTAGCTTTGATAAGCTCGACAAAACACCTGGGCAAATCCCCTTCACATCACATCGCAACAAATTCAGTAGCTTCAAGTGACTAAGCCGACCTATTTCTTTTGGAAACTCCTCGATTTTGGTGCCTTCGAAACTCAAAATTTCTAGATTCTCTAATGCTCCTATTACAGATACATCATTGATCAGTTCGCATTTGTATAGTGACAAGCTTCGGAGGTTGGTCAACCATCGCAGGGATGTCGGCATTGATCCTTCTATGTACACATTCAACATGCTTAAAGCTTTGAGTTCCTTCATCCCTCCGTAGAAACCATCTGGGAGATTTGGTAGATTTGATGCATAATTGTCCTCTAGCCGTAAAAGATGGAGTTTTGGAAATTCTAGATTATCAGGCAGCTTGCTCATACCAGTGAATCGCAATGAAATTACAGCGTAATTTTTGTGTCGTTCTTTCTCCGGCCATTCTTTCAATGCTTCGTCACATCTTACCATAAATGAATGCTCCTCCCTAGATGCTATTGATATAGCAACATCACGAACTATATCATGCATTTTAACACAGCCTTCTTGTTCACCATCCATCAAGAGATAGCCTTTTTTTAAGTCATCGACAAAGGCATGTACTCTGTCTCTTGCTTCTTTGACGCTATCAATGTTCTCAAACAACTCTATCCCAACACCATATCTAACGATATCTTCAATTGGAATATTAAAATCTTCAGCATATAAGGAGCAGAGCAAAAAGCATTCCTTAATTTCTCTACCTCCTAAGAAGTCGTAACTCAACTCCAGAGATTTAAACACATTTTCTTCTACTTCGCTGAAGTTTTTTACCATGGACTTGCGTAACTGTAGAAGGGCTGAATTCCATGAATGCTCATCTTTATCTTTGAGTGCTCTCGCAACTGTAACAATAGCAATCGGCAAACATCCACATTCATCCGCAACTTTCTTCTGTGTGCTATACAAATCAGTTCTTGTGTGACTTGTGTCCTTGGAAATTCCAGCCATCTCCTCAAAGAGATTCCAAGCTTCTTCTTTAGTTAAGACTTCAACTGTAAATTTCTTTTGAGCATTCATAGAGTTGCATACATTATCAAATCTAGAAGTCAGCAAAATTTTGCAACCTCTATGACCATCTCCAAATGGAATTCCAATGTCATTCAGTTCGAGACGCTTCCAAACATCGTCCAATATGACGAGGATTCTCTTGGTGCCCTTTAGTCTTTTACACAGTCGATCTGCTCTTCCACGTTCAGTCTCCTCCTCAAATTTCAAACCCAATTTATCTCCAATTTCACTTTGAATCTTCCTTTTATCAGGAATTTGGGACACTACAGCCATCACAACCTCATCGAACAATTTCTCTTCTTTTGTTCTTTTGGCAACTTCGTTCACCATTGTTGTCTTACCAACACCTCCCATCCCACGTATGGCAATCATGTGGAATCTATCATCCTTCAGTGCCTCCATGACATCGTTCGTAATCAATCTTCTAGATTCAAAAACCTTAATACCTTCAGTGGATGTGGATTCTATCCCTGGTGGAGGCTCATTGTAGGCCACTTCCGTCAGTTTCCTCTCTTCGTGCAACTTAGCCACCTCTTTTGCCTTGTTGGTTGCTTTCTTACCGAGCGAGTAACGTAACTTCAGGTTTGGACACCACCCATATAGACACCCTTTGTTTGCTTCAACTTCATCTTTTAGAATTTCTCTGGTCTCTTCGCTGCATTTATCAACCCTTCCCAGCCACCCCTCAACATCAGGTCCAATAACTTTTACATTTCTTTCTGCTTCATCAACTGATAGCTGCATTGCACGTCTTTTCTCATCCAACTTCTCGACTTCTTCTTTCAGATTCTTGACCTCGGTTTTATAGGAAAATAGATAACCGAAATGACGGCCAACTGGAGCCATTAGAAATTCTCCAATCTTGCCTACAATGCCTACAATGGGACCAACAAAACCAACCCAACCAGTAGCCATTTCTCACTTCTATTTCAGCTATGTACCTCTCTCTCTCTCTCTGTATCCTGGTAAGTAACAGTTGAACAAAGAGAAATACAATTTTGTAGATGATATGAAGACATCAAAGGAACACTTTGCAAGAGCGGATCTAAAGTTTTTTTTTTTGACAAGCAAGGTTGAATATAGAGAATCACAATATAATTGGACAAAGAGAACTTGTGTTGTAAAACAGAAATTGCAAAGAAGAAAGTGAGCTGAGTAAAATGAAAACAGAATGCAGAGAATACTGATTTGGTGATTGTTCGACACAGAGTTAATAAAATAGAGTTGCAGAGGAGAAGATTACAGAGTTTCCTAAAATCAAAAGAGAATACAGGGAAATTTTTTGGTAAGCAACAGTGGAACACCTCATAAAACTGAAGACAGAAAGTGAGTTGAGATTTAAACAGAGAAAGAAATATTAGAATTGAAGTTGAAGTGGAAGTGAAGAAAGAAAAACCTTGGAAACTTTCCACAGAGTGTCTTAGAGATGAAACACGCACAGCCTTAACAACTCAGTCGACAGTGAAGAGAAAAGCTTTTCTTTTAGGTCTCCCATGGTAACTCCAAGTTTTTTGGACCCAGAGGAAACTGTCGGGCGCATATGCGGGATCCTCTCCCAAGGAAGTTTGCTACATCCACAAAGGTTCGAACTCGAGACCTTTGCTTAAGCGACCCAAGTCCCTTTCCACTTGGACCAACCCCATTGGTAAGAGAAAAGCTTTTCACCAAAGACAAACAAGAGCATTAACATCCATCAAAGAGAAACAATCAGATTCAGAGAGGTTTTGAAGGAGAGTTTGAGGAAGAGAGAATATTTTGAGATCAGTACTATGCTCTTACATCCAAAATTAATTTAATTTAATTTTTTTTTTTTGGAGGGGAAACTTTATTCGTTGCTTCCTTGCTTGTGTCTTGGTCTTTTGACTCGGTCTTTTCAAAATTTGCTTTGTGATCTAAAAAAACATAATAAGATAAAAAAGATAATACGTATGTTATTTTAGTTTCCCAACCAACCTTAAATTAAAATAAAAATTAAAATTAAAATTAAAATCAAATTATTATTGATAATTTTAGAAAATTTAGAATTAAATCATATTATGAAAATTTTATAATCAAATCAGATCGAATCAATACTATGTTGCTTGTTTCAATTTAAAATCATAAATTTTTATAACATTGTCATTATTCATAACATGATTATAAAATATCAATTTTATGGTTATCTATAAAGGAATATGATGATTTGACATTTATTTTAATTTTTAAAATTTTAAAATATCAACTTTCAAATTTAAAAAACTAAAAAAAAAATTATGTGCAAAAAAAAAAAGAACTAATCAGTGTGTTTGGTTTGAATTTTTTGGATTAAATTTTTTGAAAATTGAGTTATTTGGTTTTTGTGTTTTTTTTTAGTAAATATTTTTAAAATTTTAAACATTTTTTTTTTACTTTTTTAGATACACCTTACTTAGATGTATCTAAAAAATAAAAAATTTGTAAAAAAATATTTAAAAAATTAATAAATACTTGAAAATACAAAAAAAAATGTACTGAATTCTTGTTTTTTTTTGTTGTTGATATTTTTGGTATTTAGTGCAAATTTTTTACTTTTTAAGTATATTTATGTTAGGTATGTCTAAAAAGTAAAAAAAAATGCTTAAAATATTAAAAAAATTCAATAAAAACAAAAAAAAAAAAAATACGGAAAACAAAAAAGTAGAGTTTTCTGAAAAGTGTTTTTGGAAAAGTGTAACCAAGCAAAGTGAGGTTTTTCTTTTAAAAAAATTTAAAATCTAAATTATTTTTTGTGTAAAACTAAAAATTTTGTGTCTATAAGGAAGCATGATGATAGAACATTGATGTGCAAAACTGAAAATAAATAAATAAGTAAATAAATAAATAACTTTAAAAATGAAAAAAACTGATAATGTTCTCAGTTTTAAAACTGAAAAAAATTAATAATATTATCGATTTTATTAGATAGTTGAATCAAACTAATAAGTAGAAGAGCAAAAACGTTTAATGTCATACTCTATTTTTTTCATCAATTAGTGAAATAACTATCTAGAACACTGCTATGCAAAATTGATAATATTCTTAGTTTTAAAAATTGAGAAAAACTAATAATATTTTCAGTTTTACTATTGATTTAAAAAACCTTAAATATAACTTAAGTTATCATAATATTTATAAATAAGACTTTTAGATAATTAACTCTAAATTATACATTGACCTAGTTGAGACATAAAAAAATAAAAATCCTAAATCCACACTCTTTGGATTGAGATGCTTTGAATGGTTCAAACACATTATTGGAATCTCTATCCATCAGACAAAGGCAGATAGATGCTTTTATGCTTTCATGGACCCCATCCCATGTGATGCGAGTGTCCTACTCTGCTTTTCCTTTTGGTCAATTATTACAGCAATGACTGGGGCGAGTATAGTTTAATTTGGTTGAATTTAAGAATAAAAGGTTGTTTGACAATAAATTATTTTAATGATTTTTTAATTTTTATAAAAAGATATGTAAATAAGTAAAAAAATGATACGATCTAAAAAGATAATAAAGTATGTTATTTTAGTTTGTTCCCAAACAACTTGTAAGTTAAAATTAAAATCAAATTATTATTGATAATTTTAGGAAATTTAGAATTAAAACCAGGCTCTTTGGATTGAGATGCTTTGCAAACACATTATTTTAATCTCTATCCATCGGACAAAGGCAGATTCTTTTATGCTTTCATGAACCACTTTTCTTTTCCTTTCCCTTTGGGTCAATTATTACAGCAATGACTGGCCGAGTATGGTTTAATTTTGTTGAATTTAAACATTTGTCTGGGATATGGATTGATTTTTTAGCTTTTTAATTTTAGTTATTTTCGTTTGGGGATAAAAAGCCTTATTTAATATAGGTTTTTTTAATTTTTTTGACTTTTATAATTAAAAAAAAATGATTATGGTTTAGATATAATATTTTATCTTATTGACTTTTTAACTTATTTTGTCTTTTTTGTGATTATTTTAGTCCAAAAAATTTATGCCAAACATAGCCTAAGAATAAAAAGTTATTTGACAATATGTTATTTTAGTAATTTTTTAATTTTTATAAAAAGATATATGTTATTTTAGTAATTTTTTAATTTTTATAAAAAGATGTGTAAAAAAATAAAAAAATGATATGATATAAAAAGATAATAAATATGTTATTTTAGTTTGTTTCCAAACAATTCGTAAATTCTGATCCAAAAAAAAAAAAACAATTCGTAAATTAAAATTAAAATCAAATTATTATTGATGATTTTAGGAAATTTATAATTAAACCCATGGATTGAGATGCTTTGCAAACATATCATTTTAATCTCTATCCATCGGATAAAGGCAGATGCTTTTATGATTCCATGGCCCACATCCCATGTGATGCAAGTGTCCCACTTTGTTTTTTGGTCAATTATTAAAGCAATGACTGGGGCCGAGTGTGGTTCAATTGGGTTGGATTTACGAATAAATGAATATGTTATTTTAATAATTTTTTAAATTTTATGAGAAGATTTATAAAAAAGTAAAAAATGATATGATTTAAAAAGATAATAAATATGTTATTTTAATTTGTTTCCAAACAATCCGTAAATTAAAATTAAAATCAAATTATTATTGATAATTTTAGAAAATTCTTAGAATTAAATCAGATTATGAAAATTTCATAATCAAATCAGTTCGAATCAATACTATGTTGTTTGTTTCAGTTTAAAATCACTAATTTTTATAACATTTTCATTATTGACGTCATGATTATAAAATATTATTTTTAATTTGTTCAAACATTAATATACTATCATTTTACAAATAAAAATGTTTTAGATAATTATTTTAGAATTAATTTTACTACTATACAAGAACACACTTATTTGAATTATATATATACATATATAAAGAAAAATGGTTTGCCTTCTCTCATGTTGTCATCTCAACTTGAGAGAGGGTTTGAGTTTGGTAAGCCTATTTCGATACTAATTTTAGTGATTCGAACCGTTTATTTTGTAGAATTTGCTGAGTAGAATATTCATACAAAAAAATTAAGATAATTGGATATCGATAGCTCTAAGTTTTATAATATTTTTTTTGCAAACTGGACGATAGATATAAATTCAAGAATATCCATTCATTTTTTTTGTAATTCAAATCTGATTCAAACATATAATTAACGATATCCGATAATCTTGATTTTTTACATAAATATTCTACTCAACGAGTTCTAAAAAATAAATAGTTTGGATCATTAAGATCAGTTCTAAAATGGGTCTACTAAGTCTAAATGCTCTCTCAAGTTGAGATAGCAAACTTGAGAGAAGCCAAACCCAAAGAAAGTAAATTGGTGAAAAGTCCATCCCAAGGAGAGTATAAGACATTAGATCAAAGGTAAAAACACGTTTGTGATTATTGATAAGGACACGTCGAAAAAATTGAGCTTCTTTTACATTGGTTATCTCAACTTGAGATAGTGTTTAGGCTTAGTACGTCTATTTTGGCACCGACTTCGATTATTCGAACCATTCACTTTTTAAGATTCGTTAAGTAGAATATTCATATAAAAAATTAAGATGATCGAAAATCAATAACTATATGTTTGAATCAAATTTGTATTACAAAAAATGGATGGTTATTTTTGAAATTATATTGTCATCTATTTTTTAAAAACAAATATGATTTAAACATATAGCTACCGATGTTCAATTATCTTGATTTTTTGTATGAATATTCTACTAAACTACTTTTAAAAAGCCACGGTTCGAATTACCAAAATCAATCCAAAAATTAGCCTACCAAGCCCAAATGTTCTTTGAAGTTGTAATCTTAACATAAGAGAAGCCAAACCTTGTTTGAAATGGGTTATGATTTAGTTCTCTCTTGCCATAGCATAAATTCAATTAAATTAAGTCTTTCACTTTGATTCATGTAAAAGTAAATTGGTGATAAATCCAAGTTAATGAGGGTTTAAGGCATTAGATCCAATGGACATTTTTTTGTTGGTAATCTTTTCTCAATACACATCCCTATTAATTTGTATATTGATTAATTTTCTCAATATACACACTAAAAATTACAATTACAACCTTCACTCAATATTATTATACACACACCAAATACCCTTCCTTCCCTTTTCCACACACTGTTTGAAAACTAGAACTCAGCATATACAAACTCTCATTCCTGTCTTCGTTTGATCTAACTGGCCTCGATATCTACAAAGCAAAACAAAGCTCTCTCTCTCTCTTTTCTAATCGACTCTGCTCATCCTGGTAATTGTTCGAATTCGATTTGTGATCGATAACGGTGAAAAAATGGCGAGCTGAACTTGTGATCTTGTAGAGTGAGTACATCCTGTTCACCAGTTCGACCTCAATGCTTTGCTTCGCTATGCCTCTTCCCATGTCCACACCTTTCCTCGCTCTCCCTCCAAATTCTTCATCTCTCAGGTTTCCCATTTCTCTCTCCCTGCACATCTACATGTCGTTTGGTTGTTGAGAAAAAAAAAAAAAAAAAAAAAAAAAAACAGAGTAGGAAAATGAAGAGAAGTAGTACTCAACTGAGCCTTGGCTAAATTGAGGCGCCAAGATACATTTTTTGATTTATTTATTTTCTTTCCCTTTCCTTGATTTTATCGGCAACCGAACAACCTTTCTCTATCTCTCTTTTGTTTTTGACGTTTTGGTTTGAATTTTGATCTGTTTTGTTGCAAGTCAGTTTGGGCATGGTCAATCAAACCCTACATTTCTATTGGAAGCTAGTTCGGGTTCTTCTGTGAAGCGATATGTGCTGTGGAAGAAGCCCTCTAGCAAATTGCTTGAATCTGCTCATGCTGTCAAGAGAAAATTTCAAGTGTGCTCTCAAATTCTCAATATGTTGACTTGTATATATATATATATATATATCATCCAATGTGTGTATTGTTACATTGAAACGGTCACCAATAATACTAGTTAAAACCTACACCACTTGATTAATTATCGCAGTTCTGGGCTTTTGCTTATATATGTGTTTTGTGTTCTTATTTCAATATGATAGGTTATTGAGGCATTAGGTGTCCATACACAGGTTCCAGTTCCTAAGGTTTTCTGTTTGTGTACTGATTCAAGTGTAATCAGAACTCCATTTTACATAATGGAATACTTGGATGGACGCATATTTTTGGATCCTGTGCTACCTATATGAACTTTTAACTCTTGTGTTTGCATGTAAGAAATTGTGTACAGAGATCTCTAGCTTGGATGTTTAAGTGTGTAGATGGATGTCTATTTTGATCATTTTATTTAAAGGTAAATTTGTAATAAAAATAAAATTCATTAAGTATGTAGACAGAGGCAATGTGGTGTGTGGAAATAGAATTTCCCGAGAAATCCTTTTGTTTATTTTGAAAGACATTTTGTTTCCAATTTTACCCCTTAATTTATCTATTGACTATCTGTTCAAAACATTTCCTTATCTATTTAATTTTTTTTTCTTATTTGTTCAATTTTTTTACCCTGTCTGTTTAATTTTTTCCCCTTATCTATTTAAAATCCATGGATTTCTCTTTATCTATTTAAAATATGTGGATTTCTCTCTCTATTTGTTCAAATTATCTTAACAAAAAATCTATTTGTTGAAATTATTTGTTGAAAAAATCTATCTATTGCAATCTATCTATTCAAATTCTCTCTACCTCTCTTCATACTATCTGTACAAACAAAATTCAAATTCAACAACAACAAATCTCTATGTTTTAAAAATCTATTTGTTTAAATTCAACAACAACAACATCTCTCTCCTCAAGATCAAAAACAACAAAAAAATATAAATAATAAATAAAATCTTGAACAATAGGCTTATAAACTAGCCAACACCTCATGCTAGCAGTGAAATAGATTGATTTGTAAAATAGAAAAATACTATGATCTAAGAAGAATATTGACTTTGAATCACACTAAGTGTCATGTATTGACAACCTTGCATGTTTGGTTGCTGAGAAAAACACATAAACATAATAAGAAAATCAAATATAGTCTTATTCTCATTGTTGCTTTGATGTTCAAACGATCAATTTCTCCACTTTTCCAAAGAGAAAATAACATCAAAATCAACAATCAACAAACACAGAACTTTGAAACACATATATATTCATATGCAACCGATACACATGTAAATAGAGAAATATATATACATACACACACATATAGTATAGAACCAAATGTCTAGATCTCATTTTCCTTCTCGACTATTTTAGGATCCAAACCCAATCTCTCTGACTGTATAAAACTAGATCATCATCGAACTATTCATCTTCGTCTTCATATTCGCAGCTAGACCATGGTGGTCGTATAGATCTAGGGTTAGGGTAGGCGGATCTACAGATCTATAGGTGTTAGCATCGGATCGGCGACAACAAGAATACAACATGAAGGCAATGGTGTAGAGAGTCATAGGTAAGCTTTAGATCTTCTTCTTCTTTAGGCCTTTGCGACGCTAGTGGTTTCCGAAAGCTGTGACAAAGAAGCCGGAAACCGCCGTTGAATCGGCGGTGCGGTACCAACTGTCGGAGTAAAAGCAATAACGAATACGAGATCTAGAGAGAGAGAGAGAGGATGAGAGGGTTTTGTTGTTTAAGCGCACAGAGAGAGAGAGAGAGAGAGGACATGAAATCTAAATCGTATGAGATAACGGAGGTAATGTAGGGGTATTTTGGTCATTGTGTAATAGATTGTCCTTGTGGACATAATAAATTAGCGTCTGGACCTATGCACAAGGAAAATCCAAAATTGGATTTTTCAACCGAGCACTCTTGATTTAATTTCTTTCAAACTTTTATGGAAATCCATCAAGAGTACTCCTGATTCTAAAATCATGTTTTAGCTCATAATGTAACTCTAGTGTTGGTTATGATATAATAAGAATGAAAATCCCTAAATACCTCAAGGAAGCACTTTTTTGGGAAAAGACAACTATGATATGATCTGCTACTAGTTTCTGGGTTTATTTATTTTTGGTTCTAATAGGACTCGTATTAATGAGACTAAAAGTTTTTTGGCACAAACTTTTGACATTAAAGACTTAGGTCCTGTTGATGTTATTTTGGGTGTTAAAGTTACTAAACAGAATAATGGATTTGTTTTGACTCAATCTCATTTTATGGAAAAAGTGTTAAGGGAATTTAATCACTTTGATTATAAACCTAGTAAAACTCCTATTAATTCTAGCAATAAATTGGCCACATTTAGGCTCTTCTGTTAATCAAGAAGAGTATGCCTGTATTATAGGAAGTTTAATGTATGCTATGAATTATACTAGATCTGATATTGCATGTGCAGTTGGTATGTTAAGTAGGTTTACTAGTAATCCTAGCACTGAGCATTGGAAGGAATTTAGTAGAGTTTTGAGATAATTGAAATATACAATAAATTATGGCTTACGTTATTTTTGCACAATTCCTATTCTTAAATGTTATAGTGATGCTAATTGGGCTTCTGATAGATAATTCTAAATCTACTAGTGAATGGTTATTTACTGTTGGTGGTATAGTTGCATGGTCTTCTTAAAACAATAATGTATTGCTTTGTCTTCTATAGAATATGAATTTGGATGAAAAATTTCATGAGATGTATTCCATTTATTGAAGTGCCTAGAGGGCCTATTACTTTGTATTGTGACAATCAAGCGGCAATTCACAATACTAAAAATATGAGAATCTCAAATAATAGCAAACATATTGCTATGAGATATAATCACATAAGAAAACTTGTGAAGAAAGGTAAAATATTACTTGAATATTTACCTACTGATTAAATGCTTGCGGACCCTTTACAATGCCACATAGTGGTGAAAGGATCAATAAAATTATGAGAGATATGAGACTTTTACCAGTTACTTAAAAATAGATTTTTATTGTAGCCTACTCTCTGTATAACTCAGATAAACACTATTTTAGAGTTCAAAGGTTTTTAATTAAAATCTATAGTATAAAATATAATGAGAGATTATATTTCAAGTGCATTTATAAACTTGTGAATAGTGAGGGTTAATGCTATTCCAAACAAAGTTCCACATCTAATTAATGCACTTAATATTCCACAATTAGAAGGTTAGACTTTTAATTCTTAACATAACTCATAGTTTCGGTGAGACTATAGAGAGGTTGTGAAACGTCCTAGATGAGTTTTCCTTTTCAAGTATAGAAGTAAGGGCCGCTTCTTAAGCATTACCGGTTTAATCGTAGAGTACTTGCTAATCGGGATTAGTGCAAGGCCGATTAATGTGCTGCCATTGTGAACTATGAACCTATGTATGGTGCAAATATGGTTGTTTTTAGTTTTTGAATTCACTAAGATCAAGACTTAGTTCCCTTAGCTATTTGAAACTTCACTAAGATCAAGACTTAGTTCTCTTAGTTGTTTGAAACTCAATTGTCATATTCAGCTCTAAGTTCAAGGCTTGTCCACTTAAGAGTATTTACTATACAAATATCAATTTTTTTTTTATTGATTTCATTTATTTGTTTTATTATTTTTTGTTTTATTAGCAAATAATAGGGGATTGTTATTTATTATTTACTAATAACAATAATAATTTCCGTGTTTTTGTTTCACTTCCTTTCTTGGATCTCACATTGGAATCTAAAAGAATCTCCACACTTTCACTTGGGAGGGAATTCAATATTTCATTTTTCTTACATGCACCGAATTCAAATTTTTAGCTTGATTCCCGCATTGAAATATTAAGCAAACGAGTGTGCTCTCATCTACTATAAATAGAGGAAGGACTTCCCATATTCCTTCAATTTTTCATTGGAGGTCTTTCTTTGAAGATATCTATGAGTTGGAGCTTCTAGTTGTTTTGATATATATATATATATATAAATAAATAAATAAAATATTCAAACAAACAGTTTAATACCGTTTGAATAAAAAAACAGTTAAAGATTTCAAATTCGATTCCTAACTGCAATTTGGTTTATGGACGTTGGACAAGTTTAAACATTTGAATTTTACACAGTGTCTATAAGAAAAGATATGTTCCTTTTTTGTTGGTACCTGTTCGAGTTCCATAAAAGGAACTCTCCTCAATAGCCCATAGATATTGGTTTTTTCGTTTTCTGTTTCTGATTTTCTGGGTTAAGGTTCTGGTTTAGAAAACAACTACGAAATATTATTTTTTGAAATAAGACATTGTATCTTGGAGACATAATTTTCAAGAGACCTTTTCTTAAAGAAAACATCCTGAATATGCCTTTTGTTATATTTTTCTTCTTTCTTTAAATCTAAATCTTCTTCATACATTATTTATTTTTTCCACAACAATTAATACTTTTGATTAAAATTCTGAATAAAAATCCCTTCTATGAGATGATTTTTGCTGACACCAACCCATGTGAATGGGTCACTTTGCAGTATGCGCATGGGTCAATTATTAAATTCAATGACGTGTATTAAAAATCTTATAAATATATTTTATTATGTAATACTTATCATATTATCAATGAATATTTAATTTATATGTTGTTTACAATATAATTTTTTTTAAAATATATTAATTTATATAATATTTGCAATCACATTTTGTCGATACTAATCAATGTGAGTAGCCCTTTTTGTTTTGGGTTTTTATGGCCAAAACCTTTTTATTGGGGCCCTTTTAGTGAAAAGGATAGTCCAAACTTTTTCAATTTGTAAACCCATTGGAAAAGAAGCGTTCATTTGATGAAGGAGAAACAAATTTGTTTTCATTTTTTTTTATTTTTTATTTTTTATAGAAAATCTTGCCCTTAGTAACTAATTTTATATTTCAAACTTTAAAATGACATAACTTTTGATCTAGATATTGATTTTTAATAAAACTAGTATTTTTAGAATCCTCTTGTTAAGATCTATCAAACATGATCGATATTGACTATGAAATTCTTTTTTTTTTTTTAAACCGTAATTTTTTTTTTGGGTCAAAACTAACATCAATAGTAAAAATTTACTCTAATTCGTAGTAAATTTTTTATTCTAGTTTAAGTTTTGCTTAGTGACAATCTATTTATAAATGACAGTAAAAGTTACTTTGGCCAAAACTCCCTTGCTTATTAACAATCATAGTGACTATGATGTTTAGTGATGATGATGGTATTTTACTATTTAAAAACTAAAATTTTACAGTAAAATTTAATGTCAATCGGAGTAAAATTTTATTGTTGACGTTCCTTTCGACGGTAAAAATATATATATTTATCGAATTTTATGGCCAATATGAATTTTATTTGATAGATATTGATGAAAGGATTCTAAAAATAATAATTTTATTAAAAAACAATATCTAGATCAAAAGTTATATCATTTTAAAGTTTAAAATATTAAATTACTCACTAAAGATATTTTGGTAATAGTGATGTGTATTGAATTTTTGAAAACAAAAAAACTTTTTAAAAGGGCTGTTAAATGCCTACCTTTCTACTTTGGAACCCTCACTTTTTTGGCACCCCCCCCCCACCAAAATTGCTTCTTTCTTTATTTTTTTTGGACCCCTACCATAATTCTAAATATACCCTTTGATCCCCACTCCAACACCTTCCACCTACAACTCCTATTCTCTTCAACAACAGTCTCCAATCTACTATAGCGACCCTTCCCCTCCAACAACCCTCCCCCAATGCCCCTCCATTGCCAATGACCTCCTACTCCTCCTTCCAATCTCTACACTTGCACTTCTGGGACCTCTCTCACATTCCAGTAGGCACCATAACCCATATTTTTGCCTTTTCGACCAGTCTCGCTGCCATTCGAAAAACCAGTTTCAAACAAAAGCCTAATGTTCGGTGGTATGTAACCAAACAAAAGGCATATGTTCTGTTGTAGAGCACCGAACATATTCAACAAGTTCGACTCTGTGTGACCGAACGACGAGAAATCGACCAATCTATGAGGTAGAGAGAGAAATCGACACGGAGAGAGAGAGAGAGAGAGAGAGAGAGAGAGAGAGTGTTAAGCACGAATATAGCGTTTCTGGTTTAGACCTGACCCATTTCGTATTCTGGACTCGGGTTTCATAGCCTCGTATGGTTGTTTATGTCTTTTTCCCTTATTCTTACTTAAGTTTGGCTATTAGGTTGTATCGAGCATATTTGGAACAGGTTGGTTGTTTAGTTTTCAAACTTTTGTTGCCTAGGATTTTGGTCCTCCGCTCGAGCGGCACTTCTGCATGTCTGCAAACTCTCAGTACTTTTGCAGGTCTGCAAAACTACTAGGAGAGTGTATTCTACGCTTGAGCGACGTTTCTTACGCTAAAGCGGGTGGGCGCTCGAGCGGCTTTTTCTTGAGCTCGAGCGTTGGTCTGGTGTCTGCAAAACTACTGGATGTGTATGTTCTGTGCTCGAGCAGAACAGCTTATTGTATCTGACGCTCGAGCGTCAACTCTTGCACTCGAGCGGACTATGCGTCTATCAGTTTGTAAAAAGGTCATTTTACATCACTTTTTCACTCCTCTCTCTCTACTTTTCAAAAACCCTAGATCTAGAGTCTCCCTCTCTAAAACTCACATTCTCTTTACATTTTCACCTGGATCTAGTGATCTCTATACCTACGTGCCTTTGTTAAAAAGGTAGTGCACATCAAGAGCTCTCTTTTGGTTCGATTAAAGTTTGGTTTCGGCGTTGGTTTCAGCGTCTTTGAAGTTTCTCCATCTCTTCCTTTGGTCTTCTAAGCTTGAGGTAGGGATTTTCTACACTTTCATATGACTTTTAACTTAGTTATGAGTTGTTGTATAACAATGGTGGAAATTTGGGTGTACTATGAACAAACCTAGGGTTTGGGTATTAATTCAAAAGAGTGGTTTTAAGTAAATGAGTTATAAACGGTTATGGAGTTGAATATGAGGTTATATTGTGACAAAATAGTTGATTTTGGTATTTGGGTTAATGTTTGGAAAAAATGGAGTTTGCCCTAAAATGTTTCAAATATTTATTTTGTATAAATAAATAGAATTGAGATTGAAATGTGGAATTGAATGGATGTTAACATAAACGGTGGAGAAGGATATGTATTATCACTCATCTTTGAAATTTTGAATAAATTATCTGTCTTGAGATTAAATATCTATTTAGAAATATCTGTATTGGGCTATCGGTAGAGGATAGCTATGATTGTTGTAAAAATTGCATGAGAACTAGGTAAATTGAAACTAGTCTCTTGTTAATTGTCATTGAATATGACTGTGTTTTAAATACATTGTATATGTATGATTTTTTGGAGGAAAAATGAGATATACTTCATGTTTAGGAGGAGAAAATGAATGGACTCCATTAAATTAAGTTGGCTTATGTGTCTAGGGTGAAAGTCCCGAAACTGCGCGTATACATGGGTGCCGATTCCCGCGGACGAAATTTTTGTAACATGGCAAATTGAAGAATTTGTGTGATTGTTGTGTTGATTTGAGAACCACTGAATTATAGTCTCAGTTGGGTTGTCTGGAAAATAATGAAATTGCTCATGGGTTGAGATGAAATGAATTGACGTGAATGAAATTGAAATACCAAGGATTGGGATATAAAACTTGGCATATTGTGATTTTGTAAAACTTGAATGATTTTACGATGAACATTGTATATGCACATTTTACTTATATCTTTGTTAAGACTCATATATTGTATTAGATTGTTTCTACTAGGCTTTGGCTCACCCTATTTGGAAAAAATCATTTTCAGGTGTTGGTGATATGCCTTCGCCAGGGCAGTAGCTTGGAGGGATTTGGAGCAATAGCTTTTATTTTTGTTGTATCTATTTTGTATAGCTAAGGGCTTAAATTTTTGTCGAGCTAGGCTCATTTTTGTTGTAACCAAACAGCGACTTGGAAAGATGTAAGCTATTAAGGCAAATGAATATCTGTGTAACTTTCATTCCTTCGTTTATCTATCTCTCATGAATGTTAACTCTGATGAATCAAAGCATGTTAATTCAATTATATTTCTGCTCATGAGATGAGTTTGTGTATTTATTTCTGGGGGCGTTACAACGAAAGAGACAAAAGAGAGTAGGTTTCAAAGGATGAAGATGAAGATCTTAAAAGATAGTTGATCTGGGTAGCTCGATGGTGTGAGTACTTGTGTCAATTCTCACCAAAACTTTTCCGGCAATGAGTTTCAGAATATACCATTCACAACTTTATTGCTACACCTAGCAACAGATGAAGTAGAGATAACCCAATAAAGGTTATTGGGGAGCAAAAGATCTAGATGTTTGTATGTTTATGTATGTAATGGTCGATTTTGTCATGGATTCCAGCGATGTAGAAGTAAATAGATCGTGATCAATTAGAGCAAGAATTTCAGAGTTCAAAAACCCTAGATCATAACCGGAGGCTTTTGGTGGAAGTGAAAATGGTGGTGGGTTGGTCGCCAAAGGATGTCAGTGGGAATAGAAGTTGTGGTGGGATTAGAGTTAGGGTTAGACTTAAGAGAATAGGGATGAGGACAAAATTAGAATTTGAAGTTAGGATAAAATTGTAATAAAAATAAAAAATAAAAATAAGGGGTCCAAAGTAAAAAGGTATGGGCATTTAGCAGCCTTTTTATTCTTATCCTTAAGAGTAATACTAGGAACCCCAAATGTTTTATCAACATTTCTACTAAATGTCTTACATGTAAGACATTTAGTATAAATGTTAGTAAAACATTTGAGATTTCTAAACTTTTTTCTATCTTTAATACATGAAAGTTTTATTTTGAGAAGACTTTGATCTTTTGTTTTGGGTAAAAAATTATTAAATAGTGTTAGGAGTATTAATTTATGTAACAATTTATACAGAGATTTTTAAATTAGGATTTTAATTTTGGGGCAAGACATTTTCATCAATCAGGATTGGTGGAGATAATTTGAGACTTCAAACAATAATGATAAATGACAATTTATATATATATATTTTAATATTGTTACAATCTTTTTATTTCAATTTTTTTGTCACTTTTTCCAATGAAAAATAACTACAAATAACATTAAAAAATAATCTTTACAATAACTCCTCCCTTTTAAACATTTAAAGTTATGCAGTTTTAGCATACTTTTCCTTTTCATCATCTATGTATTTTGGTTATTAGAATCTATTTCAGAATTTTTTTATAAAATATTAAAGATTAATTTAGTGCAAAAAATAAAAATAAAAATAAAATCAAAAGCACTCATTTTTATATAGTTTTATTTCTTTGGATGGCAGAAATATTTTTAAAAATTTTAAAATATATTTTTGATATTTATTTTTATTAAGTTAATTTTTATTTTCTTTAAAAAAAATTAAAATATCTGAAAAAATCAAACCTCTTTTGAAGCTTCAAGTTACAAGGAGTTGTCAAACAGAAACTGATCAGCCACATATACATATTTGGGAAAATTATAGGTAAATGGGTTTTGAAAAATTATTTATAAATATATAAAAAAAATTAGAATTTTAATTATTAATGTTTATAAACTTTACCATTAATGTATAATTTTTTTAGGAAAATTAGTCTAACATCCTTTTCCAACTTTTAGTTATGGGAGAGGTCCACAATATTTTTTTTTATAATCTAAGGCCCCTCACCCACTCTCTCTCTCTCTCTCTTCCGTCTCTGTATTCTCTCTCTCTCTCTATATATATATATCTATACATATACCAATTTTCCATCTCTATATTTTCTATTTGAAATTTCAATAAAGAAAGGCCACCGATTACTACAACTATTAGGAATCATGTGATTTTGATTGATACATTGAGCCTTTGGTTCATGGGTGACACATAAATTTTAGATTATGGTTGGGTTTGGATTTGGGATTGGGCAGAGAAAGGGGTTGCAGGGGGGATTTTGTTGTGGAAATATGTCAAATTGTTTCAGATCTTAAGCCCAAACCTTCGTAAGAGGGGTTCGTTTTGCTCCTCTCAGAATGTTCTGCTTACTTGTAGCAAAACTATATGACATTAGAAGAAAATAGGAAAACAAATTGTCCTTTTTTTTTGGCAATTTCCTACATTAATCTTTGTCTACATTTCCTGGTTCTAATGAAAATTTTCTGTTTTTTCTTTTTTTTTTTTTTTTTTTTTTGTTTCCTGAGTTTTAAAAAGAGAAAAACTTCGTAACAAAAGGATTGTGAGTCAACTTGAAAGATGTTAGAGATGAGGTATAATTTTGGAAAACAATGAATTTTCTCTGATGACATTAGATTCACTTTACTTTATGTGCTTGCTTGATCTTGTTGAAGCTAGTAGTTTGGTTGAGATGAATTTCTCTACAATTTCTTTGCCATTAGTTTGGTTGAGACGAATTTTCTCTGACATTTCAATTTATATTGCTTGTTTGATTTTTACTGGTCAGTTTATTCCATGTGATGAATTTTTTCTTGAATCTTAATTTTCTCTGATCACAATTATAATCATATTAACTTATGTGTCTTGATTAATTTTCTTTGGTATCTGAATTTTTCCTGACCCATCAAATTATGTTGCTTGTTTGATTTTCACTGGTTAGTTGTCACTTGTGTGTAATTTTTCCCTTCAGATGAATTTTCTTTGGCATCACAATTTTTTCTGAACGCATTGGATTGACTTTACTCTATTTGCCTTACTTGATTTTCTATGGCTAGTTGCCTCTTTGATTTTCTCTCCAATTTTCTTTGACATTTTAATTTTCCCTAACTACATTAAACTCCCACTAATTTGTGTTGTTTGTTTGATTTTCACTGGTTAGTTGTTCCTTGAGCTGAATTTTCTCTGGCATTTGAATTTTTCTTGAAAATATTAAACTCTCACTAATTTAGATTATTTGTTTGATTTTCACTGATTAGTTGTCTCCTAGTGTGTAATTTTCCCTTTGAGATGAATTTTCTCTGGCACTAAGATATCCCCTTTCGATTAATTTTCTTTGAGCACATTTGACTCTCTTTCTCTATGTACCTTGCTTGATTTTCTCTAGCTAGTTGTCTCTTTGATTTTCTCTTGAATTTTCTCTAGCATTTGAATTTTCCCTACCCATATTAAACTCCTACTAATTTATGTTGCTTGTTTGATTTTCACTCGATTTCTAACTTTGAATTTTATTTTTGATCTTTTGGGATGTGTAATGTTTGCTATTTTTTAAACTGTAATTAGATTTTGTATTTTTTGTTCTTTGATAAAATTAGCAGGTTGTTTTCTTGTAAAAATTATAGAAAAATTGGTTTGTGAGTAACTCAATTCTCTTTGGTTTGTTCATAACACAGAGAAATTTTGAGCAAATTAGAAAAAATTGGTCAAAACACAAAGAAATTTATGAGTAAAGTAGAGAAATTTTATTTTGAAATTTCTCTGTAAAAATTTGAGAGATGCCAACTACTATGAAAATATTTTATATCCTTTATGATATAAAATCTTAATACGAGGGACCTTAAAAAAAAAATTCCAAATTTGTTTTCTAATCTTACATTGAATTATTATATCCCCTACATATTTCAACACCGCATTCCATGATGGAAAACCCTAGAATCCTTTGCATGAAAGCAGTTCTAAATTTATTAAGATCAATCACATCCCACAAAAGATTCACCGGTTCAATCACTTCGATTTGAAATTTAAAAATATATATATATATATAGATTTTTAAATTTTAATTTATAGTTTTTTTAGTTAATTTTTTTAATATTTTAGGTTTAATTTTTTTTAATTTTAGATCTACTTTGTTTGGATATACTTAAAAAGTACAAATTTTGTAATTTTTTTTAAAATTCGCTAAATACAAAAACATACAAAAATTCAATATAATTTTTTTTGAATTATTGAAAATAAATTTAGATTTATTCACAAATATTTTATCTTTCAAATACACCATAAAAAATAAAAATAAAATTTCACTAAAATATAAAAAAGTCAACTGAAAAACAACAAAACCGGAATGACAAAAACTCAAAAACATCAAATAGGATTTCACTCTTCAAATAGGAGTCTATTTTATGAAAGATTCTCTGGATTTCATGCTTTGATGGGTCTCCAAGATCTATGTTTGTTGAAGAGATATTTATATAATCCGATAGATTGCGTAAAGGGCGTGGTAGCAATGGAATTGGGAAAGAGATTAATTTCTATTCTATTTGAATGTTTTATTAGATTAGTATTAGTTAGTGATCCCAAGACTATTAAATCACTGGGAAATGCTAATAATGTTTTCCTCAAAAAAAAAAAAAACTTCAATACATAGGTAGATTGTTTACCTATCTTGCCAGATCATGAATTAAATTAATTACAGATCTTGATAATATCCTTAATAACTGAAATCACATTCCAATCCGAATCACCTTGTTTTGTAAAATATCAGTCAAAATTCGGCAATTTGTAAAAATGGATATCCATTTGAGTTTTTGTTTGCTGCCTAATGGATTGCATCTAAACAAGCTCTTGCCTCTGTCAACAAGGGTGAAGAAATATGGAGATGAGAAGCTCCTTGGGAAAATGTCCAAACTTGAAAATCTGAATTATCAGTAAGTGAATTCGGAAGCCCACAACTATCATTATCTTGATCTAAATTAATGTTTATGACATTTTTTTCTATCGATAAATTTGCAAAAGCACCTAAAAAAAAAAAAAAATCATTTTGGTTTGAGTTTTTTAAATTAAGTTTTTTGAAAATTGAATTTTTTAGTTTTTGTGTTTTTTTGTTTTTAGTGAATATTTTTAAAATTTTAAACTTTTTTTTTTTTACTTTTTGAGATGCACTTTACTTAGATGTATCTAAAAAGTAAAAAATTTGTGAAAAAATATTTTTACTGTTGAGAAGATGAACAATTAAAAGGACAATGCAATTTTCACTACATAAATAAAAAAATGACAAAATAAATAAATAAATAAGACAGTAAAGTTTTGGGTATAAATTTACAAAAAGCATACAAAGTAAAGTAGGATAAATTACAATTATAGTCCTTAAAGTTTAAGAGGGCTTACCTATAAGTCATAATAGGTGGACTTAATATCCAATATGTCTTATAATAATTAATGACAATTTTTATCAAACACTATTAAAAAAAAGTTGTTCATTGTTAATTTTCAATGACAGTTTGAAAACTTCGTTACAAAAAAAGTCATTAATTGTGAGTTTTAGCAACAATTTATAAAAACCTTAACAAAAAAAAGAAGTCACTAATTATCAATTTTAGTGACATATGCAAAAAAAAATCTGTCACGCCCCATTTTTTATTACTCGAATTCCATTACCAAAACTATTATATTAGATTCAATTTCAGAGATAGCATGCAGAAGCTCGTTATATAAACAAGGAATACATAAGTAAGGATTCTCTCATTCGAATATTAAATGAATGCAACATGAATTCATATCTAAATAAATTGCTCGTAGGCTTACATCATTGAAAATCAAGAGGAAGGGTTTAACCCTTTACAACAATGGCATTCCGCCTACACATAAATAGGCCCCGTGGCCAACAAATAAGGAAGATCCGAAATTCTGTTGCACAACTTGATAATCACCTGAAAAAGATTTAACAACGTGGGATGAACATAAAGTCTAGTAGGGATCTCAACATGATCCTCAACAATAACAACTTACAGATAACTATGATCATGAATGCTAGTCTCATACCATATTAATAATGTGACATTTTGTAGCCAAAGTATACTTACATAATACTTTTCTCAAAAACATTCAGTTTATACATCAATACCAGGTTTCGCCTTCCTTACTCATTTCCCATTTAAACAAGTATTAGTCGATAGCCATATTTTCCATTTGTGACAAAACACCACATAATATCTATTTTATTTCTCTTAAAAACATGTTCACCCAATTCGACTTTCATCACATTAGTTATACTCAATATATGACAAGATCCGTCTCCACATGTTCATCACATTTACAACCCTTAACTCAAAATTTAACGAGGCGCCTTGACAAAATAATTCATGGTAGGGAACTCCACAACAACTCTCTAGCACGACCAAATATACATGAACACATCTTCTCAACTTACAGACAGTTCAACCTTACAAAATCATACTCATCTTATTGCAAGACACATACAATCAAACCGAACACAAAATAAATAACCTCTGCTCTATCTGCCTGAAGCACAGTAAGCCAAATGATGCATCTCTCCACAATAACATGCCAATTTACCAGACACCAGCTGGAAGAGAATGGTACCTCTGCTCCATCTCTCCAGGCGCTAGCTGGAAGGGAATGGTACCTCTGATTCTCAGCGCAACCAATTCTCTAAGCGCTAGCTAGAAGGTAATGGTACCTTTGATTCTCAGCACATTACACACTTTCCAACCATCACTTTAAACCACATTCATAGATAACACAAGTGTACTACGGACACATAAACATTTCAACATACACAATGTCATCCCCCACAGATGACCAAGGACAAAACCTCTAAACAATATATATAAACATGTAATACCATTAACCACTTCTCATGAATCTTTGAGTCTAATTACACAATAAATAAAATAAAATATATTTGTGATCAATCCCAAGTAAATTTCCGAAATTTACACAATGTTAATCTTCCATTCTTCCATTTCAAAATCAATTACCTTGTTCCTCCACATTAATGTTCCCCACCCTTTGCCTCAATCCATTTATTTCATTACACCAAAACATAACCAACTCAATTTTCTTCATTTAAAATAAGGGATTTCAATCATGGCTAACAAGGTTATAATTTACACAATTTCTATTTAACGGTAGTGCACCCAAAGATATTCTAATCTCATGATTAAAATTTCCTTTTTAACAAATAATAAAAACATTAATTTATCGTGCTTAAATATAATCAATCCAATACAAGTCAACATTTCAATCCTTAAAACCCAATTTATTCTTAATTCAATTTCCAAATCATTAGTCACATTCCTTAAACTCATGACAACATTATTCTACAATGTTAACCCCCTTTTTATCTGATAGGCATTACTACAAAATTTAGGGCTTTGTCTCTCCAATCATGAATGTTAGTCATGGCCGAGTCTTCTAAACGTCGCAAGACGGTTGCTTCTCGTCCTTCCTTCAATACTGCCAAATTTGAGTCCAATGCCAAGGCAAAATTGTTTAGAGAGTCCTTTGCCTCTCGCAAAGTTCACTTAGAGCGTAATGTGTTACCTACTGCTTTTGAGGTTATTCCTATTCGGTCTTTGTTTGATCCGTTAGGTGGTGATCAAGTGCTACATTTTTCCGGTCCACAAAATCTAAGTCTCACCCGAGAGTTCTATTGCAACATCCATTCTATTAACCGAGAAGCCTGTACCTTTCAGACTTGGGTTAGGAAGCAGTCCCTTGTCATTACTGGGGATTTGTTTCGGGTTTTTCTTGGTCTTCCCGAAGTTGATGCTTGTCATTTCCCTTTTCTCACCCGGTCTGGTGTCAATTTTAATATGGTTGCTTCTGAGTTATGTGGTGTTTCCCGGACATGGATCGCTGGGGCTCTCATTCAGCAGAATGAGTTGCTTCCTCGATTCTGTCTTCTCAATATTATTGTGTGCGCCAATATTTATGTCACCACCCATTCCTCACATATTACTCAGGACCAGGGTTATGTTTTGTATTGCATTCATCATCGACTTCCCATTGATCTTCCTGAGATGATTGTGTCTAAAATGATTGGGGTCTTTGAGGGTCGCAAATCTTTGGGACTTCCTTATGGGTGTTTTCTTACCCGTTTTCTCTCTTCTCTTAATGTCCCTGTTTTTGATGATGATGAGGTTGCCCATCCCACAAAACCCATCACCAAACTCACTGTATCCCAGAGTCAGGCTCACGTGAGGGGGAGTGGGTCAGGGGTTGGGGGTTCCCATGCAGGTGGTCCAGATGATGCCGGTGATGATGATCCTTTTGCCGAGGAGGAGGAGGTTGAGGCTGCTCATACAGCTCCCACAGCGGGTACTCATAGCTTGGAGCAGGTTCTTACTCATCGCCTTGATCTTATAGATGCTCGACTTGACGAGCAGAGTGCTCAGCTGGCACAGATACTATCTCTCCTACGGATGCAGCATCATCCACCTTCATCCTAGTGTTGGTTTTTTGGTTATTTCCTGGACAGTTGTTTTATTCTTTGGCTGGTTCTTACTTATACTGTATATCTTGTTTTTGTCTCTCTCCCGGACAAAAAGGGGGAGATGGTTTATATGTTTGATTTTTATATGTTTGATTTGGATATATTGGCTTGATGCATATGATGGTTTTCTTCTGCAGATAGGATTGATTGATATTGTTGATATTGTTTTGGGGATATATGCATGCTTATGATGGTTTATTTACAGCTCAATGGATTAGTATTTTTTCATTTGTGATCTATATACATACAATGAAACTGTCTTGATATTTTTTTTGTGCATAACAAACTTTTTTTAAGTTTATGGTGTGCAGATTGGGTGGTTCACAAGCTTGGTTTCATTGTTTGTCTTTCATCGAGGTGTATTTCATTAGATCATTTCTTGAGTTGTAATTATTTTGTACATTCTTTGAGTTGTAAATGTGGTCAGGAACTTGTTTAGAAATTTTTGTCCGGGTATTGACAAAGGGGGAGATTGTTAGGTCCTATCTTGTCAAAATCCTGCGAACAAAACTCAGTGATTGAGTTGTAATTTTTTGTGCATTTTTGTCTTCCTCGCTCGAGCGAAGGACTGCGTCTGGTTTAAAACCTGAAGGGGGTGAATGTACGCTCGAGCATAGAATTGGTGGATCGAGCGAAGGTCAATGCTCGCTCGAGCGAAGATGAAGGTGGCTCGAGCGAACAACTGCTTCCACACAAAAACCTGAAAGTGTTGTTTGTCGCTCGAGCGAAGGCTCTAGTAGAAATCACACAAGATAAGCTTCTCGCTCGAGCGAGAGGGGCCTCGCTCGAGCGAGCTTCAGAATCCGGAATTTTTCAAGTGTTTGGTTTCTTTCAGAACTAGGATTCTTTTTGGCTTTCTATAAGAAGATGGTTTTCTCCTAAAACTGGGGGACTGGTTTTCTAGATCTGATTCAAGGATTCTAGAGTTTTGTTTGAAGTTTTCTTCTGAGTTTTTTGTTAGTTTTCCTTGATGTTCTTGAGAGAGTTCTAAACTTATGTATTGAGATTCATACATCAAGGAGGTTGATACTTTACATTCAAGAGAGTTCTCTTCGGTGGCTTCCGAAGATCAAGACGTAGAGTTTCAAAAGGCGTTTGATTCTTTACGTAGTCGTTAATTCGACAAGTGAAGTTGTGGAATCAACTTAAGAATTGATCAGTCCCGTGACGAAGGTGTGGTGAAAGAGTTGCAGAAGATTCGAGGACAAATTGACTGGGTTGGGTAATTTGTGTATTATCTTTGTAATCTTTCTTCCTTCAGTAGTGGATTGATTAGTGGCGGTTCGCCCGTGGTTTTTGATTACAATTGAAGGTTCTTCAATTGTGGTTTTTTCCACGTAAAAAATCATTTGTGTCGATTTATTGTTTATTCCTAAAAACAAACAATCTAAAATCACTCTCGTAAGTGCTTGTTGATTTTAGGTTGAGTGTTTTGAATAATTGGGATTTGGAATATTTTAATCTTGATCTAATCACGAATCACTTAGTTTTTTCAATGAATATATTGCATCACACCCCAAGTTTAACCCAACATTAACCCCTCTCATGAACTTTCCATCTCAACACCCCAATCTTATATCCTCTACCATGATTTTTGAAAATAAACCCATACTACATGGTTTTTATGCAATAATAACCTACCACATGTCTATCTATAGAAGAGATGTTGAAAAGAATCAAAGAAATCCCTACCTCAAGAGAGAAGAGGAGAAAAAGCTCAAAAATTAACTTTGCCAAAATACGATCTCCACCGGTCAAGATGAAGCCCTCGACACGCCCATCATTTTGATATAAGGAACTACTACCAAAACCCCAATGGATTCTTGGGATCTAAAGGAAATATGAAGATTTGAGGGTTTGGGTAGAGATAGATGAGAGGAAATGAGAGAAAATATTGTAGAGAGAGAGTGATATAATCTGAAAATGAAAGCAAAAGGAACAAAATATCAAAATATAGCTGAAAGCACGAAAATCGGAGCACTTCACGCGTCTGGCCGCACGTGCGGCGTCTACTCCTGCATGTGCAAAGCGGTCTCTCGCACGTGCGGCTCCCACCCTCACACGTACGGCTTCCCCCTCACCTCAGCTCATGCACCTGCCTTTTAAGCAGTGTGCTCACAGCCCAAGCCCCAGCTTCCTGCACGTGCAGCCTGATCTCCAGCACGTGCGGCCCCCTCCCCGCACGTGCAGCCCAAGGCCCCGCACGTGCGGCCCTGGCCCTCTAGTCCGGAAAAACTCTGGCTTCTCCCCCGACCCTCCGGTGCCGACCCCGCACCCTCTGAAACGAATGAGAACTCTAGTTCGAAACAACCACAACAGAAAATATTTAAGAAAGAAATTCCAACATAACTTACCTGGTATTCTAAACAACGATAATTCCAACATGATTCAAGAGTAAAGCAAAACACGCACAGGTCATCACATCATCACAAAAAATTATTTTTAGCGACAATTTTACTAGGACTTATTTTTAATAAGATTTGATGGGAATTAAATTCAATTATTAAGGCCCATTGGTAGTTTACCCTAAAGGGGGTTTAACATTTTTTTTGTTTAAGACATTAAAGTTTCGATTTTGTCAATTAAATCTCTAAAGTACTAAATTAAAATTAATTTAGTCTTGAAGACAATATAAAAATAAAACATAAGCCCAAAGGTTATACAAGATTGATATAAGACACACATTTAAATTTATTATTAACTTAATTATTCTTCGCGCATATATTTTTAGAGTTGGTATATTTCTCCCAAACTGATTAATCCTAATTGCTTACATTGGTCTTCCGCTATTTCTATTATACTATAATCTATTTATTCTAATACACAATTATCCATTTTATCCAAAATTTTGACTATTTTTTATATTTAATTTCATTATATTTTTCTTGTTCCGCCATTATTTCTAATTCTTCTAAACTATGATTACTTAGATCAATTTATTTTTTCTAATGGTATTAATTCAAAAGGTTTATTTGGAGAGTTTCCCTGTAAAGATAAGGATAATTATCTATATTATTTTCTTACTTATTTTTTACAGAGCTAACTAAGCACCTTTATCTAATAATACATGTTGAATTTCATGTATAGTTTTTAATTGATTTTTGTTAAATACTTTTAATAATGCCAAGAAATCGACTTTTAGTGGCGTTTTTAGTAGCATGAAAAATACCGCTATAGGTTTTTACAACGTTTAATATTTTCATCCCTAATGCGGCCATCACAATAGCTTTACAACGTTTCAAAAGCGTTGATAAAAATATTAGGTGGCGGTTTTCAAAGCGTTGCAAAATCTTAAACTCCGGCTCATATTTCCGTCACAATTAACATATGACATCAGGTGACATCACCTTAGTGGCGTTTTTTTGAAAAACGCCACCCTTCCTCTTTTTACTAGAACAGCCTGACATGATGTCATGATTACATCATTTGGTGTTCTGTTTTTTCAAAAACGCCATTTTTTTTCTTTATTACTTTACATCATGTGGTACCTGTTGTGCATATGAACACAAAACCACAATTTTGAATTACAAATTAATACCAAGAATATGACCCATCAATGGCTCAAATTTGAATTATACCTGCTGTGCATATGAGCACAAAAATGTTTTATCAATCCTAATGAACAAATGCCAAAAATAAGATGTAGCAAAATATATATGCTTCATCAACCACAATTTTTATTTTGATGCTTCATCAAAATAAAAATATAGTGTACTCAATCCTTGCTTTCAGAAATGTGCAATCAAAAATAAGAAACAAGCCTAGAACTTTGCATTTCAAAAATCTAAAACAGAAATAAGCAGATCATCAGTATGTGCTCTAAGTAAACAGAAAACAGCTATATTGAATCATCTGCAACAACAACTCCACTTTGAAAATCCATTATTAAGCACATCTGTTTATCTACCAAGGCTGTCATGTCATCAGAACCTTCATTTTCCAGAGAAAAAACATCATGAAACTGGAATGATCTTGTACCACTGCCAAAAATAAATTAACAAATTTTTAATTTTAAAAAATAGGTGAATCAAACAGTATGCACCAAGAAAATCAGAACGATTATAATAAGGCACCAAGAAATGTTCTTTCCTAAATCACTATGCATTGAAAAAACAAAAATTGTAACATATGCATATCAATATCAAGAAGATAAAATAGAAGCAGTTGACTACTTTCAACAATCAATCCACTGTTCTGTTATTAATCCTTATTATTTCTAAACATATAAAAATATCTAAGCATGATTTGAGTTTTATATTGTGGCCTGACCAAAATTCAACAACCTATGGAAAGAGGTCTCACTTAAAAGTTAGAAATGGTCAACCTTAAAAGCCCTCTTCATTTTTAAATGCTAAATGTTGAGAAACTATAAAAACAAAACATGATACCTCCCAAGAATATCCATTTATAGAATGTCATGATCAAGATGGAACTTGAGATTTTTCATATTTCACATAACCAAAACTCATACGCTCTTCTATTTTTTTCTTTTTCTTTTTCTTTTTTCATATATATATATAATCAAGAACCCATCCTAAGCAAAGTCCTGTGGATCCACCTCAGAAGCTATTTGTAGTTACTTGCATAAGATCAGTATGAAAAAACTCATCAATCACATACATATATGAAGCTGGTGGCAAAATAGATTACATTATCATAATTATATAAATGAGATATGTATTGTTTATCTAAAAAAAAAAAAAAGAACTGCAAGATTCTAGAAGAGAAAAAAGAATTGATACTAGATTCTTAAGTAAATTTAAGCAAACTTACAACAAAAAAGAGGCCCTTTGACATTGAGTTTGTCCTATTTACGTCTTCTTCTTCTTCTTTTTCTTTTCTTTCTTTGATATTTGAACCTACATTTGACAAGAACAAATAACATGAACCCGGAACTACTAATTACAATATAGACTCGTGCTCCTGAACTTTCCAAACTGGACAATCCAAGAAGAACTTCATCAAAGATGACTACGTATCTCTAATGAAGATTCTTGGATGGCTCTAAGGCTATTTATGCATGGATGGATCATTACTTGCTAAATTAACGATTGTCATGGTTTTTGCATCCTGGTGGTGCAATCTAAATCAGAACTATTAAGCATACTAGAAGCATTTTGAGCATGAAGCATATTAATGAAGAAACTAAAAGTTTCTACAATGCTTTTGATATATTATGATATATTCAAGTAATGCATTACTTTCTTAAATAAATAAATAATCAGAGAACCTAGCAATCGGGTTCAAAAGTCACAAGAACCAGATTATTCTGATTGATCACAAAGCAGAAAATTCTATGATTGCAGTTGATAGAACATTACAATGGCAAGTACATAACAGGAATGTCATGTGGTGTCCGATGAAAAGTTCAAAAAAAATCATGCGAATCATATAGCACTGCTCTTACTTTTACTATAGTTTTACTTGGTGTTAGAATTTTATTTTTATTGGCTTAAAGGAAAACCTAATATATATATATTAAACTGTTCATTATTTCATTTCTAATTTTTCTTTAAGCTCTCATGCTTTTCAGTTTCTTCATTTCCTTTATCTAAATTTATGATTTTATTAAAATTCGAGGTAGCATTATTTGATACATTAGTGAAGCATATGCCTATGTAAAGTTAGTAATTGTTATGAACTTCGGGTATGTTTGAGTAATGCTTTTAAAAATTACTATTAGTTTTAGATAAGTTTATGCTTTTAACAAATCTAGCCGGCATGCTTCTCACCTCGCTGCCTAGGTAATACAGGCTTAGGTTCTTTTCATTTAATCTTTTCATGTTTGTGTGTACACAGTTCTATGCGTGCTCAACTATTCCCTTCTTAGAAATTCATCATTGGTTTCTTTATTTTCTGTATTAGTTTGTATATATAGATATATCTATATGTATAACCTCTGGTACTCATATCAGGATGCTTTTGGTTTAGGGTTTAGGGATGAGACAAGGTGATCCATTATCACTATTCCTGTTTAACATTGTAGCTGAGGGTCTCAATGTTCTATTGGAGAGAGCTTTGCAGAGGGGATTGATTAAAGGAGCAGTGGTAGGCTCTAATGAGGTTAGGATCATCCATCTCCGGTTGCAGATGGCACAATTTTATTTTGTGAGGCAGAATGGGAGGAGATTGTTCCTATCAAAAGGATTAATTATATGGGCTGAAGATTAATTATTATGAGAGTGGTACGTGGGGTTGGGATTGATGAGGAGCTCACTAAAGAGTTTGCTACCAAATTGAATTGTCTTCATCAGAGTCTGCCATTAAAATACTTGGGGCTGCCATTGGGAGCTAATCCAAGGAAAAGGAGGACATGGCAGCCAGTGATTGATAAATGCAAACAAAAGTTGGCTTCGTGGAAGAGGAGGTTCCTATCCTCTGCTGGTAGATTGACCTTGATAAAATCTGTGCTATCTTACCTATCCTTGTTTAAGATGCCAGAAGGGGTTGCAAAGGAAATAGACAAATTCAATCTAGATTCCTATGGGGAGGTGATGAGCTTAGAAGAAAAATTCATCTGGTCAGCTGGGAGGTGATTTCACAAAGTAAAAGTCAAGGGGGCTTAGGAGTTAAGAGACTCAGACTTGTGAATGATTGTCTTCTTTTGAAGTGGTGGTGGAGGTTTGGGTCTAACTATGATGCTTTGTGGAAGCAGGTGATCTGCAGCAAATACAGTGAGGCTGGATGGGGATGGTGGCCACTACCAGTTGTAAATCTCAGGTCTTCTCAGATCTGGAAAGGTATAGACCTGAACTGGTTGATTTCTTCAAAAGCAACATAGGTCTAGTTATTGGGGATGGGAGGAGAACACAATTTTGGGTGGACAAATGGATTGGCTATGTTTGTTTGAAAGAGGAATTTCCTAGACTTTTTTCTTTATCAATGGAAAACAGCAAATCAGAAGAGAGAAGCCAATTAAAAAAACTAAAAATTAAATAAATAGAAAATTACTTATTGAAAGAAATGGAAATCATTCTGTAAAGGTTGAGAAGCCCTTTGATTACAACATATCTGACAACCTTATTCATCTACAACTCCTTTTATATACTCTGTTTTACCCTTTTTTTCACTGTAACCTCTTCAACTTAGGCAAATTTTTTTTTTATATTTTTTATTATTGTTGAAAATTTGGTATTACAAGTAAAAGCTTCAAAAACTTGGATAATTCTTTCATAAAGTAGCATGGAGAAGCTATAAATATATATATATTATGCAACAGTTAATCAATCATTGTGTCCACTAAATTGAATTCAAACTCTCCTTTTATAAAACAACTTATAGATTAATATCAGAGAAAGCACACACACTCACACTTATATATATATATATATATATATCTCAAACAGGTTTGAAAAATAAAAAATCTAAGTTCATACAAAACAAATGCATATATACATGTCCGAAATTAAAGTTAAGCTTACAGATTTGAGTTTGAGTTTAGCAGCACAGAATGAATCGATCAATTGATGAATGATTAGATCTAATAAAAACAGCAAATCAGAAGAGAGAAGCCAGATCTGAGTTAGAATGTACACAATCTATTAAATAAAAAATAAATAAATAAAAACTAAATGAATTGAAACTCACAAAACCGGAAGAGAGAACTACAAATCTGGAGAATCAACCTTCAAATAATTTTTTGTTCGATAATTATTTATAGTGCAACACTAATATTTAGATTATTTTATTTGACTTCTTTGATGTATCTAATGCTTATTTATTAATATTGGCAATGTTGAGAAATCAAACTCTACAATTCTAAAACGCATGTGCGGATCCGGGCCTTATAAGAATTTTATATAACCTTTATGCTTATATTTTATTTTGTATTGTCTTCAGGACTAAATTGATTGAAATTTAATATTTTAGGGACTTAATTGACAAAATCAAAACTTTAAGGACTTAAAAAAAAAGATATTAAATTGTAGGGAGTATAACTGTAGTTTATCTAGTAAAGTAATATCCACCTGGAAGTTTAGACGTGCAACTACATATTTTTCAATCAATCAACCCACATTAAGATTAAAAGCAACTTCTTTGAGTCTTCTCTATAATTTATTCAATAATATTGACAATTACTCATGACGTGGGTGCAATTGCACACAAAACACAAATTTCAAATTCACTTATAAATTATTACATGGCAAATAATAAAGTGTGTCTAGTTCACAAGGTTTTACCAGCAGCATCACCAACCCAACAAACAAGAACACACTACAAAGAGCAAATAGTAAGAGCTAATAGCTTATTCAAATTTGGACAACAGTCCGATAAAACCTAATCATAACAACTAAATAGTTTCCATAGATATATGAGACCACCCTACAACCTTGGTTGGTTTCTCCAACTTCTTGATCTTCATAGAATTTGAGAAAATCATGCCTCGAAAATCACCTATGAAGAAAAAAGCCAAATCTAAATAGTTTATAGAGAAACTAGAGAGAAGAAAAATACTAAAAAAAGAACAAACAACACGGATGTCTCAACAACATATGCCGTTTCTTAGTAGGTCTAGTTAACAAACCTAAAGATGCCAAAAAAAAGCAAAGCTAAATAGTTATTAGGTCAACCTCAAAAGAAGAAGAAAATTATTAGAAAAATCAGAAGGGATAAAAATGCTAAAGCAAGAACAAAGTACAAACATATATATTCCTTCTATTTATGTTTGTACTTTTATTTTAGCATAAATTTATTTCAAAATTTATCTCTTTCATTAAAAAGAAGCCTATATACAAACTACTATGTACTATGCTTTGTCTATTTTGAAGGGGAAACAAAAATCTATGAGAGATTTTTTGAAAAATGTGTTCCATGGAACACATTGTCCTATATTTGGTTAGGACTTTAAAAATGATGATACTAATAGTCGTGGTAGCGGTGGTGTGAGTTGTGATAGTGGTGGGTGGTGGCTGTGGCAATGGTAGTGACAATGGTGGTTATAGGGTGGTTGGTGGTAGAGAGGTGATAATGGTATGGTAGGTCGTTAAGCACACCAAAAATAAAGACTAAACTGTATCTAAATTCCGTAGAATAATGGCAAGTCTAGGTATCGATCCACAGGAACTAATGTGAAATTCAACTAATTTTAATAGCAAGATTCCTAGATTAATTTAGACGAGAATGATTGATGAGAATTAAATTAAAGTGAGAATTAAAATAACAACTAGAAAATTAAATTAACACTAAAGATTAAGGTTGAGAATTCGATTTGGGGAAGATCCTAGGGCAAATAATCCACCACTAGTTGCATAAATAGGGTTTAACATCGGCATCTAATTGCAATATGGTTTGAACTACCCAATGTTTCACAACTACAAGTTTAAAACATTTATCAAAAGGATTGTTGCGTTCAACGTATAGGCACGAATTATCTCAAGTAGTACGAGTCATTCGCTCTAGACTACGGTATCAACATGACTTGTCTCTCCTAATATGACTTGTCTCATACTTTGAGTACAACACATAGAAAACTATTGTATGAAAAACATTCAACAATCACAGAAAGTAGAAGCCTAGTCGCTCATGGAGGAATGGAAAGATGATGAAGAATAAGCCGCTATGGAAGACCACCAATCCTTCAACTCCAAAACCCTAGCCTCCATTGCCCTTTTTTCAGAGAATTTTCAAACCCGAGAATAGCCTTCTTTTCCTTCTCTTATACTTTTTTAGCGAAATAGGTGACTTTAGAAAGGGGGAAAAAAAATGTGCATGAAAATCAAGGTGCTTGTACATGCGGGAAATTTTGGCTGCACGTGTGCGGCTCCACACATGTGGATTATGCAGTCCGTTTTGATCTTCAGAAAGGGGGCCGCATGTGCAGGAATGACCCTCCGCACGTGCGGTGCATGCTTTTCAGCTAAAACGTACAAACACATCCAACCTGATTCACATCAACACTAGTAAAATGTACAAAGTTGCAACAAGAAGAGGATTAAGAAATCTCAATTATCGGCATCAATGGTATACATTTCGGCCTCAATCACACCCCCCAACTTATAACTTGCTAGTCCTCAAGTAAGGAAAAAAAGAAAAGAAAAGCAAAATTAGCTACATTCTCTTTCGTGGGAAGAATGATTGCATTTTTGAACTGGATAATCCTTTGTGATATGTTTAAAGCTAAACATATTGGAATAGGAAGAAAAACATTATATGCAAGTTATGTCATTTATGATTTTCATTATCATAAATGGCATAACTAAATACCATGAGAGTCATAACTATAAAAAAAATATTGAGTTACAACCAAACATCACATGAGATATAACCAAACAACTCTTGGATCATAAGTAAAATAATATCATAATCAACATCACAATGTGTCATAACTAACAACACTATAGGTCATAACAAATGACACATAAATTGTAACTAAAAGTTCATATAGTACACACAACCATAAAATTTCCGTGCTTAGCATTCCTCAAAAATAAAGTTAATTGGTAAAGACAACAAGAACTAACATTTTGTGCGACGACATTTTTTTTTTTTGGATCAATGGGGTATATGTATGCATAAACCTTTCCTCTAAAGAGTTGATAATCTGCAATTGTTAATACCTGACAACGTTGTTAATTGTCATCGTCATCAAAATCATCTTCTTCGACAAAGTCATCAAAGTCATCTTCTTCGACAAAATCGTCAACGTCAAGATTTTGATTAAAAAAAAAAAGTCATTGTCGAGATACTTAAAGTCCAAGCCAACTCCATCCTCATTGCCTATGTACTAATTAAAGAGAGAGTAATGTTAATGTTTGACAATGTTGTTGAAGTAAAAATCAATTTGTTTGTAAAATAATGAACCTAGCCACATCGTCTATACTGTAAACAATTGGCAGTGGCATAAAGCATATATGAATAGAGAAATTCTATAATTTCACACAATAAAAATGATGTGTATCATATGTTAATTATCCCGTTCAAGAAAAGGGTAAACTTTACTTTACCTCTTATAGTTTGGGTTAAGTGCGATTTACCCCTCTAACGTTTAGAAATAACCACATAACTCCCATGTGGTTTGTGGACTAAAGTGCACCATTAGACCCATTAACGATTTAATAAAAAAGATTAAAATACTCATATATTTTCTTCATTTGTTTGGAAGGTAAAGTGCACTTTAACTCCCTGTGCTTTATTCCATGTGCGATTTGTCCTCTTGAAATTTGAAAATAAGCATATAAACCCCTTATGTCTGCCACGGGCTTCACACTTGGTGTTAAGTTAGACGAAATGTTTAATGTTTAATGGTACACTTTAGTCCACAAATTACGTGGGGGTTGTGTGGTTATTTCCAAACATTATGGGGTAAACCGCACATGACTCAAATCACAGGAGGTAAAGTGAAATTTGCCCAAAACAAAATGTTTACTTATGAATTTTGTGGTTCTTAGTTATAATCAATAGTGATATTTAGATATGATTCATTATAGTGTTGGTTATGATTTAGTAATGCCTTATTGTAATTGTTATTTTGGTTGTGGTGAAAAAAATTTTAGTTATACGTCAAATGATATTTGATTTATGATTTATAGTGGTGTTGATTATGACATATTGTGGTTACTATTTCAATTATGACCAACGAAATCTTTAGTTATGTCTCAAGTGGTTTTTGGTTATGACCCATTATTTTTCTTTTAATTATAACCAAAAGTGATTTAATTATGATATTTGTAATATATATATATATATATATATTTATCAGCAAAAAGACAGCTTTATTGATGAAAAAACATACAAAGTATGATAAAGTACATCAATAAAGAGGAGGGTGCAAAAAACATCACAGTGAAACATCAAGATCACAACCAGGTTGGCACCAAGATGCACACCAGATCATCTGCTAGCACAAACTCCAAGCTCCAAGTTGGTGAGTAGACAACATACAGAGCAAAAACAAACAAGCAAACAGCAGGTACTTAACAACAACCACAAAGTCCAACAAACGAGAAACCCCATGCAAACAACTGCTAATCATCAACAAACAGCAGCAACAGCTGCTCCACACCAATATCAGCAACATAAACAGCAGCAACTCATCATCTCAGCAACTCAGCAGCATCACAGCCTCAGCAACAGCAAAAGCAGAGCTCCTAATCACACTGCTACTCCTGCTGCTCAACCAGAAGCTGCCCAACATACTACAAACACTCACCTCACCAATAACCCACCAGTAACCCACCAACAACAGGACCCAACAGCACCCTCACCCCAAACACTGTCTAACCTGATTCAAGTTAATCACTAGATCCTGAACTGAGTACTGCACCTCCGCAATATTGCTCTTTGCCCAAAAAGCTATCCTTGACTTCACTATATCCACTAGATCAGCAAAATTAGGATGTCCCCCATTAAACACCTTATCATTCCTCAACTTCCACACTGACCATAGCATTACTAGTGGCACCAAATTCCAGATTTTCCTCTCCTTTTTGAGTTTCACCCCAACCCACCATTGTAACAAGGCTTCAACTGAACATGGTACCACCCAACACATATCCCACTAGCTTACTAATGCAGACCATACCTTCCATACCAGTGGGCAATGAAGTACAACATGACAAACAGATTCAACTGCATTACTGCAGAAGGCACACAATATACTAACTTGATAATCCAACACACCGATCCTATGTAAAAACTCAGCTGTCTTTACTCTTTCCCTCCAGGCTAGCCACCCAAAGAACTGCACTTTTGGTGGTGCCACAGACTTCCACAACCTTTTAGCAATACACAGATCAAGCCCCCTATCAACTTGAAGCCACTTCCATACAGATGCCACTGTGAACTGTCTTGAAGAATTCACCTCCCAATGCAAACAATCAACCAAATTCCCTCTCTCTGAAGGGCCATCATTCAACCAATCACACAATCTGCTTACCTCTTCTTCTTTCCAGGCTCTTAATTGTCTTCGAAACCTCAAAATCCACTGTCCTGACACTGCTCTTCTTTGCCTATACTGCATGATAGAATCCTCCTTGTCCTCTGATAGCTGGAACAATCTTGGGAATTCCTCACTTAGCACTCTATTGTTGCACCACTTATCAAACCAAAATTTGGTTCCCAGTCCTCACTCTTGCATTTTCCAAATAAAACTCTACCAGTAGTGGGTTATCTTTATCAATACTCAATACACCCTGCCAAATTGGAGAAACTCTACTTTCTATCCTTACCGCAGGCCACCACCCTCCACCCTCCTTTCCATACATGCTGCACACTACTGCCTTCCATAATGCATCATCCACACCATATCTCCACCACCACTTCAAGAGTTAACTAGCATTCATATCACTGATGCTTCTCACCCCTAAACCACCCTGACTCTTAGAAACCTCCCTCCAGCATACTAAATGTACTTTCCTCCTAATCTCAACCCCCCCAAAGAAACAGAGCTTGCAGTTTCTCAATTGTTTGCACCACTCCCTTAGGCATCTTAAAAATAGAGATGTAGTAAGAAGGTAAACAAGACACCACCGATTTTATCAGTGTGAGCCTACCTGCGAAAGACAACTTCCTTTTCCATAATGACAACTTTTTTCTTACTTTATGGATTACTGGTTGCCAAGTTGTCTGTCTTCATGGATTAGCCCCCAAGGGTATGCCCAAGTACACCATCGGCAGCTTGTGAATTCTAAAATTCAGTACTACTACGAAATCTGACACTTCCCTATCTGAAACACCTACCCCACACACAACACTTTTATGGAAGTTGATCTTTAGACCTGACATCACTTCAAAGCATCTAAGCACCCTTTTAATCGAAAATATCTCCTCTGAATCAGCTTCCCAGAAAATGATTGTGCCATCGGCGAACTGTAAATGTGAGACACTCATACCATTAGACCCCCACAGTTGTTTTCTTGAATAACCCCAACTGCTGAGCCCTTCTCAATGACAAGTTCAGACCCTTAGCCACTAGATTAAACAAGAACGGTGATAGTGCGTCCCCTTGCCTTAACCCTTTTTGAGGTGAAAACTCATCAGTGGGTGATCCATTTACCCAAACTGAAATCCTAGATGAAGATAAACACTCCTTAATCCAGCCACACCATTTCTCGCTAAATCCAAAATTAGACAACATTGAGAACAAAAAATCCCAGTTTACTGAGTTATAAGCCTTCTCAAAATCAAGCTTCAAAATCACTCCTCTATGTTTTGTAGATTTCCACCATTCAATAACTTCATTTGCTATCATGACACCATCAAGAATACACCTTCCACCTATAAAAGCAGTTTGCACCTCACTTATCAACCTAGGCATAATCTTCTTTAACCTTCGAGACAGAACCTTCGCCAAAATTTTGTACATCGAATTTACCAAGCTAATTGCCTGTAATCCACCAGATCCATTGGGTCGTCTTTTTTCGGAACTAGTGTGATGAATGAGCTATTCAGCCCCTTAGCCAATCTCTCATTCTTATGGAACTCATCCATAAATTGAAGAATGTCACCCTTCATTACTTTCCAATTCTTTTGAACGCATGCTAGATTGAACCCATCTGGCCTTGGAGCTTTATTCCCATCACAATCTTTTATAGCAGCCTACACTTCCTCCTCCGAGAAATCTACTACCAGCTCCCTTGCTGCCCCATCAACTCTTATAGTAACAAAAGGCCCCTCCAACTCTGGTCTACCTCTCCACCACTTTGAGGCCTCATTTGGCAAGTGGCTTTTTTAGCCAAAAAGCCAAAAAGTCACTTAAAAAACCAAAAGGCCAACAACCCATACCAAAAAGTCAAAGATTCCCTTTTCTCTTTACTTTTTGCACATCTTTTCGTAAAAAGTCAAAAAGTCATCCCAAACATACTAGTTTTTTTTTACATCACATTTAGCCAAAAAGCCAAAAAGTTACTAAAAAAGCCTGTTCCCAAACGAGGCCTGAGTATACTTTTCTGAAATATCTAAACACAACTTGTTTTACCCTATCTGGATCCTCAGTGATCACCCTATTCTCCTTGACTGAATCCAGCACATTTTTACTTTGCCTTCTACTCGCCATCACATGGAAAAATCTTGTATTCTTATCCCCATCTTGAGCCCACTTTAGTCTAGACTTTTGATGCCACATCCATTCTAATCTCCTACTGAACTTCCAGACTAAGCTTCTCAAAGTTCTCCTTCTAGTAGTCTCCGAGGTCTGAAGAGGCCCACCTTCAGCTTTTAGGTCAATTTCATGAAGCTCCTCCTCTCCAGCTTTTAATTGATGCTTAACATTTCCAAAGACCTCCACATTCTATTTTCTGAGATCCATCCTGAGCTTTGATAATTTACCCTTCAGTCTGTACCCTGCCCACCTTTGTACATCAGCCTCCTCCTAGGATTTCTTGACCATAGCCTTGAAATTTGAATGAAGAAACCAGGCATTTAGGAATCTAAATGGCCTAGGGCCCCAGTTCCTAGCATCTTCCATGAGCAGCAACGGGCAATGGTGAGTGACACTCCTTGGAAGACCCCACTGCTTCAACCGAAATACTTCCAACCATTCAGGCTCCAGTAAGAATCTATCTATCCTGCTCCACCTCTCACCATCCACTGAATTGCACCAAGTGAACCCCCTATCGAGCAATGGCAAGTCAGTCAACTCCATCTTTTCAATAAACTCATTAAATTCGAACATTCCTTTGTCTCTTCGTAAACAACCCCTTCTTTCACTCAAATATCTGATTTCATTATAGTCCCCCCCCCCAATGCACCAGGGTTTTCCAAAAGATGGCTTCAACCTAACCAGAGAGTCCCACAACATACCTCTACTCCTCCCATCACTGGGTGCATAAATGTTAACAACTACACAGTCAAAAAAGTGATTAAACGTACCTGATAGCAGTAAGAAATTCCTTGAGCTGCAACACTCCATCAGCTTGAAAGCACCTGGGTTCCAAACACAAAGCAAACCTCCAGCACTACCTTCCAAATCCACTACCATAAATTGTATCGATTCAAACGGCCACACTGATTTCATGAACCTTTCATCAACATTACTTCTGTTTGTCTCTTGCAATAACAGAACATCTACATTTCTACTTTTGACCAGTTTCTTAATTTTGTCCCTCTTTTCTTTCCAACCCAACCCCTTAATATTCCACGACATAATCTTCATATCAACAAACAATCTACACCTGAAAACCCCTTTTAACGGTTACTCATTATGGAACAACCATCTCCCCATCTCCCCATCCCCAACCTTGCCTTGATCATTAGCTTCCATTTCCATAATTCGATTAATGACCTCAAGCTTCTTGCCTTTGCAATTCATACCCAACATATTTCCCATATGCACCGTTGCCTGAGCTTCATTCCGAATCAGCTCCCTTCTACTCGCCCCATTTTTTTGAGGTAATGAGAGAGATAAAGTTGACACTGCCGCTCTACAAATGGCCCCTCTCAAGAAGCTTCTTACAGGAACTGAACCCAAAAGCCTTCCTTTTTTCTTCACCACTTTCGTTACTGCTGTTCTCCTTCTCCTTTTGCTAGTCTCTGCGTTATCTTTTCCAATAGCTAGCCTTTGTTTTTGACTCATTAGTCACCACATGATCATTTCCTCGCTCAATAGCCCTTTGGGCTACACCAGCCCTCAGATTTGGGTCACCAATCGATTCCTCCAACTGGGCCTTGTGAAATACCACCTCCAAATTAATATTAGGCTGATCCTTTTCTGGCCCACTAATGCTTCTTAGAAAGCCTTGAGTCATAATATCTGCATCCACCATCTGCATTCCATCAGATTCCTCCACTCACGACTCTTTTACTGACTCCACTTCTAGGTCATTTATGCAACCACCTCAGTCACTTTAGCAGCAGGATCAACTAACCCATCATTATAGTTTCCCATACCTGCCACATCCTTACTTCTACGATCCATTGCCCTGGACAACTCTGCCCCCTTGTCCAACCCCTTGCTTACCACCTGTTCCACATCCTCCACCTCATCACCTACCTTCACTCCCTCACTCTCCACGCTGTCTGGGTTATCACTTTGCCTTTAACCTCCATTGTAAGAATTCTGATCAACTTCGGTGCCTGCTCCTTCCTTTGCATCCTCACTCCTACTGGTACTACCAAACTCGCTGTGTGGAATCTCCATTACTTCATAGACCCAAATTGGAAATAAGCTTCCATTGCAATTCAAATAAATCACCCTATTGATGTTTCCCATGAACTAAGTAACAATTCTAATTTGCCCAAACTGGAATGATCTCATCTGGTTGGTATCCTCATCAACTTGCACTACCTCTCCCCATACTCTACCAATATTTTTAAATGTATTGACACTCCATAAATTGAGTGGAACACCAAAACAATATATCTATTGGGTATACCTCCTTATTGGAGTTTGAGACCCAATTGGTTTATTAAAAGAGTTTAAATTTGGTTTGGTTTGGGTGTAATATGTTTTTAATATATTATATCTAACTTATGGAGACCCAATTCAGTTTGGTAACAGCTAGGGTTTTGGATACAAAACCCAAGACTTCACAATATATATTGGAATTGTTTTTGTTTTCTCAAGAGTGTGCTGTGGCTGCTACTATTCAAATCTTTTGGTGGGTTTGGTTTTGGGCAACAACATAGAGCTTTGTAAAAGTTCAATTGGTGATTTCCATTGGTACAGTGGCTGTGTGTAGTTTGCTTTGCTTCACTTTGTTTGGACGTTTTGACAACTCCGGCTCCGCATTGAAGGTGTTGGTTTTGGATTGTTATTTTAGATCTTCTACAACTCTGTTTCGAAGACAATTTTGTTCATCTATTTGGTGAGGTCTTTCCTCTTGTTTATTTGTAATTATTTGGAATTCACCTAAGGGTGGTTTGTGAGACCATTTGTGTCTCGTTTATAATCGTTTGGAAACTCTTTGGTTGATAGTGGAATCAGATTTCGATCCCGTGGACGTACCTCACATTGAGGGAACCACGTAAAATTCTTGTGTTGCTTTTGATTTAATTTTTCCGCATTAGTTTTTATTCCCATTGATTGATTTACTCATGGAAAATCATATATTTTCCCTAACAATATCAACACGCATCTCTCATATTCAACAAACTCACATTTGCTCCATTCTGATAATGAATCACACCATTCAAAGATCCACTCTTTTAGACTTGCAGCTCCCTCTTTTACTGCTTGTACTGAGGGAAAAGTCAAGACTGCCAATCTTCCTCCCCTTTTACGAACAAGAACATCCATGCAACCGCGTCTCCGAACCTCATCCTTGAACGCATAGAATGAGAAAAATGATTTAAGCTTGACAAACACACTCTCATACAACCAACCATTACCTTCCTTTTCGTAAATACTGTGATACCATCATTTCCCTACTCTGCCCTTATGAGAGCACCTCCGCGTAGGATCGTAGTCCCCTCACTGCCACCCTGGCTTGCCTAGGAAAATTATCCTTTCCTTCCCTCACAAAATGATAAATGTAAGTAGTTAAGTCTAAATTTGTAGCCTTTCCTTCCCTCACAAAATGATAAATGTAAGTAGTCAAGTCTAAATTTATAGTATTACTGTATTGGATACACCATGGTTGTTAGTGTGGGGATATATTTTCTGATTACCAACATGTGGCCAAGGTGACGCCGACGTGTCAGCCGAGGTGCCACGTGTCCTTGTCGTGACGCCGAGGTTATCTCGGCTAGGCCGAGGTTATCTCCGAAGATATCGGAATCCGAGATAAGCAGATAAGGGACAAGAGTCCTAGAATGAAGAAGGAACTTAGCCTAGACAAGGATAAAGCTCTTAGGGAGTTTATCTTTATCTACTGAAGAGTCCAGGATAAGCACTGAGCTAAAGTCCATTGAAGCTAGGCTTCTATTGGGACTAGGATTGAGTTAACTATAAAAGAAAGGCACCCCCGGTGGGTCTAAGGTACGCAACTTTTACTCAGAACAGTGAGTTGAGCACTATTGATTATCTTTGAGATATTTGATTACTGACTTAATCATCGGAGTGCCCCCGGGTGGACGAACCACCGCCGGAATCACTTCTTTCTGTTACAGGTCATCCAGACGCCATCTATTCCGCCAGTACTCTCCAGCTGAATACTGAGTTGGCAGTGTGGTCAGAAAATCACTCATACAATTTGGCGCCGTCTGTGGAAACTTAAGGAGAATAGATGGCCAACGACAATGGACAGAAAGAGAAGATTGGGGATAACACTCTTACTGGGAGTGGGAAACCTGTGGACGTTGACGTCGAAGAGCACAATTGCAACGAAGACCAGAATCACAGAGTAAAAGACGTCGGCAAAGAAGGCGACGTACAGAAGAAAACAGACCAAAGCGGGTACTATAACGAAGATGACCTCCAAGTATGGAAGGATCGATGCCTACGGAGGGACGAGAAGGTGAAGGGGATGGCAAACAAATTGGCAGACCTACAGACAATGGTCAATTTCATGATGCAGAATAGCGTCATGCAGCCACCATTCCCGCTGCAGGACACGCCGATTCTAGCGGCCAATGCCTAGAAGGGAGGACAGAAAACAATCCCTGTAGCCCCCCAGCACGCCAGGAGCGAAAGGCATTCTCACCGGCCTTCAAGGGAGGTCGGGCGAGGAGAGCCAAGAAGGGAAGAATCTCGAAGGACACATCACACCAAGGAGGCAGACCCCAGAGAACATCAGCATGTTCAAAGGCAGGAGTTGTGCTTCGACGCGACCAACGAAGAGAGATCAAAAAGGCTCACAACGAAGCAGAAAGCAGTGCACCTAAGAGACTGAAATCAGGAGATAGCCGAGCTCTTGGGCGGACCAAAGAGGACCTGAGAGTTTACCTGAAGAGGAAGCAAGATCATGCCGAGGTAACTTCAACAGTTAGACCAAGAACACCATTCTCGGTAGAATTAGACAAAGTTAAGGCCCCGAAGGGATTCAGTATGCCGAGGTTACAGATATACGACGGTAAGTCGGACCCCAACTTTCATGTCGGCTTGTACCTAAATTCGATGGCACTGTACACCGGGAACAAGCCGTTGCTCTGCAAGGTGTTCCCCTCATCCTTCGGGGACATTGCATCGGACTGGTTTCACAAATTGCCGAAGGGAAGTGTGAAGACCTGGAAAGGCCTAGCCGAGATGTTCGTGGCCAGGTTCGTGACAAACAAATTGCAGCCATTAAGGGTGGACGCCCTGATGGCTCTGAGAATCAGCAAGGATGAAGGCCTTAGGGCCTACGCAAAAAGGTACTACGAGGTATTCAACCGAATACCAGAGTGCAACCAGGAGGTGGCGGTCATATCTTTCAAGAACGGCCTAAAAGATGACTGCCCACTACGAACGTCTTTGGCAAAGACATTGCCAAAAAGCATGGAAGAGATCATGGCCAGAATTGAGAAATATACCAGAGCCGAGGAGGATACGTCAGGGACTAAGGAGACAAAGCAGGAGAAAGGAAACGGCTCGCCAAAGCGAGGCCGAGGTAACAACGGAACTAACAAGCAAGAGATAGGACTGAGGGCTGCACAGGCAGTCACAACTGTGTTCCGAATCCCAATTCACAAAGTCCTGGATAACATCCGAACCCAACCCTATTTCAGAGCACCAGTAAGGGTACCAGGAGAGTTCATGGGAAGGAGCCTTGGTAAGCATTGCGCCTACCATAATGAAGATGGGCACATGACTCAGGGTTGAAGAGCCCTAAAGGCACACCTGGAAGACCTGGTAAGGCAAGGCCATTTGAGGGACCTTATAGATGAAGCCAGGACAAGGGAGGAGCAAGCAAGACTTCCTCAGGCACCAACAACTCCACCTCCCCCAGCACAGCAACCACAGGCAAGCGGACCTCGGGTAGTTAATGTAATTCACTCAAAGGTCAACGAAAACGAAATACGGGGGGAGACTCAGAAGGTAAAACACTTGCAGCATGTGTACCAGGTCCGGCAGAAAAGACCTCGAGTCGAGGAATGCCAGGGACCGGTGGTGTCCTTCACTGAAGCTGACCTTGAGATGGTTCAACATCCGCACAACAATGCGTTGGTAGTATCCCTCCAGGTTGGAGAGTGCCAAGTAAAGCGCATCCTAATCGACCAAGGTAGCTCTTGTGACATCATGTATGTCAGATGTTACAAGGAGCTAGGCCTTCACCCTGATGATATGGAATAATCCGATGGCCCAATGGTCGGGTTCAATGGAACGCCGACATCGCCGCTGGGCGCAACAAGCTTGGAAGTGCAGGCTGGTACCAAGAAGGTAAAGACAGAGTTCACCATAATTGACACACCCTCCCCTTACAATATTATCTTGGGAAGGCCATGGTTGCATGCAATGGGGGTTGTTCCCTCAACATTGCATCAGCTACTGCGGTTCCCAACAGAGCATGGAATAGAAGAGGTCAGAGGGAATCAACTGCAAACAAAGAACTGTTCCATGGCAGCAATGAAATCCACCTGCAGCATACGAGAACCAGAGAAGACAGAGATCGAAGACGAGAACGTGGAAGTCCTAGAAGATGTCAGCAAAGAGCCAACCGAGAAAAGTGAAGAAGCACTGAAGAAAATCCTCATCCAGGAGGGAGATGAAGAACGCTTCTTTCTTCTCGGCTCGGGCTTAGCCGAAGAAGAGGAAAAAGAATTGGAGGCTTTCTTGAGAGCAAACATTGAGGTGTTTGCTTGGACGCCTTATGAAATGGCTGGCATTGACCCCGAGGTCACTTGCCACAAACTGAACGTTAACAGGTCGGCCAAACCTGTAATCCAACGAGCAAGAAGACCGACGTTGATGCACATCGAAGCAGTGGAAGAGGAAGTAAACAGGCTTCTAGACGCCAGGGCCATTCGAGAGGTAAATTACCCGACATGGCTATCAAATACAGTGGTGGTAAAAAAAAAGAATGGTAAATGGAGGGTCTGCGTGGACTTTACCAGCCTGAACAAGGCCTGTCCCAAAGATAGTTTTCCTCCACCCAAGATTGACCAACTGGTAGACGCCACTTCAAGGCATGGAAGGATGAGCTTCCTGGATGCCTACAGGGAGTACCATCAGATAGCCATGTACCCCCCAGATGAAGAGATGACTGCGTTTATCACCCCAAAAGGGCTGTATTGTCTGATTGGCAGAACGGTAGAAGTGTACATCGATGACATGGTCGTAAAGACCAAGGAACCTGAAGGTCATCTGGCCGACCTGAGAGCAGTCTTTGATATCCTTAAAACATATCGGCTCTGACTCAATGCATCAAAGTGTGCATTTGGAGTTGGATCTGGTAAGTTCTTGGGATACCTGGTGATAAGAAGGGGCATTGAGGCCAACCCAGATCAGATTAAGGCCACCCTTGAGTTGAAGAGCCCGACGTTGGCAAAACAGGTGCAAATGCTGACCGAAGGGCTGCAGCCTTGAAGAGGTTCATAAGCAAGAGCTCTGACAAATGCAAACCCTTCTTCAACTTAGTGAAAAAGGCCTGACTTCTTATGGACAGAGGAGTGCGAAGCCGCCCTTGCCGACTTAAAGAAGTATTTAACCTCGGCTCCAGTTTCTCAAATCCAGAACCTGGAGAGGAGTTGTTCCTGTACTTAGCAGTTTCAGAACACGCAATAAGTGCAGTGGTAATCTAAGAAGAAAAAGGGGAACAAAGGGCTGTCTACTACGTAAGCAAAACCTTGGCTGATGCAGAAACCAGGTATCTACCCCTAGAGAAGTTGGCACTAGAATTGGTAATGGCTTCGAAGAAGCTAAACCATTACTTTCAAGCCCACAAAATTGTGGTGCTAACTGAACATCCATTGAAGTCCCTATTGCAGCAAAGAGACCTGACAGGAAGAATTGCCAAATGGGCAGTGGCCTTGGGCCAGTATGACCTGGAGTATAGACCTAGAACAGCGATTAAGGGGCCAAGTCTTGGCCGATTTCGTGACCAAAATCATTCCAGGAGCCATCGAACATCGAGCTCCGTTGAGCCGAGGTGAACGATGTCCAAGCAAACAAGGAGAAGCCCAGCTGAGGGCAACAGAACAAAGGAAGGAAGAAAAACTCAGACCCTGCAGTATCTACATCGGCGACTCCTTTCGACTATTCGTTGATGGGAGTTCAAACCGATAAGGAGCGGGGGCAGGAGTAGTACTGGTATCTCCAAATGGAAAGATATTGGAACAGTCCATTCGTTTGGGGTTCAAGGCCTCAAACAATGAAGCAGAGTATGAAGCACTGATTACAGGACTAAAGCTGGCAGCAGCAGTAGAAGCAGACGAGGTCATAGTCTTCTGTGACTCCCAGCTCATAGTCAACCAGACAACGGGCGAGTTTGCAGCCCGAGATGATAGGATGTTGGCCTACGCAAAAGAGGTCAGGTTGGTAGCCTTGTTTCAGAATTGTCGACTTCATCAAGTTAGCCGAGATGATAACAGTCACACCGATGCACTGGCCAACCTGGCTAGCGCAATACAACCTGGGAAGGTAAGGACGATAATGGTCGACTACTTGTCAGGCCCGAGCATCGAACCACTGACCACAAAGCGTGAAGCAATGTGCGTGGACATGGGACCAAGCTGGATGGACGCAATAATCACATTCTTGAAAGATGGAAAACTGCCAGATGATCACAAGGAGGCACACAAGATAAGATCGAAGTCGGCAAGATTCAATCTGACAGCAGAGAGACACCTCTACAGAAGATCCTTCACTGGACCTCTTTTAAGGCGTGTACATCCTTCACAAATTGAAGATTTTCTATACGAAATACATGAAGGAATATGTGGAAGCCACGCTGGGGGCAGATCACTTGCCCATAGGGCCATTACCCAAGGGTATTGGTGGCCCTATATGCAGAAAGATGCAGAAGCCTACGTGAAGAAGTGTGAGAAATGCCAAAGGTTTGCACCTCTGATACACCAACTAGCAGCAGACCTAAACCCAGTATCCAGTCCTTGGCCGTTTGCCTAATAGGGCATGGATCTCGTTGGACAACTCCCCTAAGCAACTGGACAAAGGAAGTACCTGCTAGTGGCAACAGACTACTTCACCAAATGGATAGAAGCTGAACCCCTTGCCAAGATCCGAGATGTGGACGTGAAGAACTTCATGTGGAGGAACATCATCACCAGATTTGGGATTCCAAGAGCAATAGTTGCAGACAATGGAACACAATTTGACAGTAAGCTAATCAAGAGCTTCTGTGCAAAGTTCAAAATCAAGAATTACTTTTCAACCTCAAGCTTTCCCCAAAGCAATGGACAAGCAGAAGCATCCAACAAAGTTATCCTGGAAGGAAAAAGAAGAGGCTGCAAGCAGCAAAGGGAAAGTGGGTGAATGAGTTGCCTAGTGTACTCTAGGCATACCGGACCACGCCAAGAAGATTAACAAGGGAATCCCCCTTTGCCATGGCTTATGGCACTGAAGCTGTCATTCCGCTAGAGGTCGGCATTCCAGGAATCAGAACCCAGGGAGTAGAGAATGAGACTAATAATATACTCTTAGCTCGAGATCTGGATCTACTAGAAGAAAGAAGTGAGAGAGCTGCAATTCAACTGGCGGCATACCAGCAGCAACTTGCCAGGGCTTATAACAAGAAGGTCAACCCAAGGGAGTTTCAAGTCGGCGACCTGTTCTTAAGAAAAGTCGTCGGCAACAAGAAGGATCCCAGAGAGGGCAAGCTTGGCCCGAATTGGGAAGGACCCTACAGAATCATCTCAGTACTAGGAAATGGGGCATATCGGCTTGAAGATAATGAGGGCAAAGAGTTGCCAAGGCCCTAGAATACTTGCAATTTGAAATTTTTTTATCATTAGAATCTTCTATTCTTTTGTTATTTGCCGAAGTAAATAAATAAAGTGTTAGCTTGATTTTTTCTATACTTATGACTAATAAAAACATTTGACGATGTTTCCGGAATACATGCATAATGAGAACCCAAGTGGAACTTAAGTTCACATTAGGGGGCAGAGAGTTGGAAATTGGTTTTAACACTTGTTGGAACTTGAGAAAAGTTTACAAGTTGAAGTTAAACTGAGATCATGTTTAACACTTGTTGAAACTTGAAAAAAGTTTACAAGTTGAAGTTAAACCGAGATCATGTTAACACTTGTTGAAACTTGAGAAAAAGTTTACAAGTTGAAGTTAAACCGAGATCATGTTTAACACTTGTTAAAACTTGAGTTGCAAGTTAAACGGATCATGTTTAACACTTGTTGAAACTTGAGAGAAAAGTTTACAAGTTGAAGTTAAACGAGATCATGTTTAACACTTGTTGAAACTTGAGAAAAAGTTTACAAGTTGAAGTTAAACCGAGATCATGTTTAACACTTGTTGAAACTTGTGAAAAGTTTACAAGTTGAAGTTAAACCAGAATCATGTTTAACTCTTGTTGAAATTTGTGAAAAATTTACAAGTTGAAATTAAACTGAGGTTGTGCCTAACACTTGTTGAAATTTGTGAAAAATTTACAAGCTAAATGTTGTATTAAATTAAGTATTTATGTACTTGCCGATATAAACCATTGGTTGGCATAACCGAGGTGTTTCACCCCGAGAAAATTACACAGATAAGGTGTGCATTAAAGATATGCAAAACATTCTAAGTATGGAATCATAAAGGAGTAGTAAAATGACAATAAAGACATAAGCATTCAGGAAAAGAAGTTGCATTTATATACAAAAAAAGGGCACTTCGGCCTACTAAAAGGGTAATTGTTCAGAGATTACAAAAGAATGCACGTCGGCCATATGAAGAGCTTACATTGTTTCAAGAAAAAACAAAAAAAAAAGAAGAAGAACATCAAATCAAGATTCTTCAGCGCCATCAGCAGGTTGGGTCTGGATCTCGGAGGAATGCTGAGAAGACATTTCGACGACCTTCTCAGCCGCGAGCTCAGCATCAATTTCTTGAAGGGTTTGATCGAGGCTCTTGTCAGCGAGAGGAACGTCCGATGATGCCCTCTCGGGAGTAGCATCCTTGGGAACCTCCTCACCCTCCATCTTGAGTCAAGTCCAGGACTTGCTCATTTAAAGAAGGGGATTTGGCCCCCACAACCTCCTTGGACTTCCTCACCAAAGTCTCCTCCTCAGACTCAGAGTCATCGTCGGATTGGCTTGGCGTTGGGGGAAATGGAAGAGGAATGATGTCGGCGTTCCTGAGGGGGGAGTCCTCAGGGACTTCAAGTTTTTTTAGAAGAGACATCCAACCAAGGATGAAACCCTTGTTGTATGCCTGCTTCACTTGTTTTTCATAGTCTGCCCTGACATCGGCCACTCCCTCAACATATGCCTTTTCGTCTGTGGCCTTGACCTCGACAGCTTTGGTGGCCAAGGCATCTTCAAGTTCTTTCTGGGCCTGGGCCATCTTTTCCTCAACTTCTTTCTTTTCGACCTCAAGAACCTTCTTGATGGCCTCGACAGAATCCGCCTTCTCCTCGGCGTCACCCTTAGCTTTGATAGCAACCTCGGCTTGATCCTCCAAGGTCTTCATTTTTTATTGCAAATTTTTATTAGTCTTCTGCAGACTGGAGACCTCCCTTCTCTTGTCGGCCAGCTCCTTCCGATTCTCAAAGGCTTGCATTGAGAAGGAATGAGCATACTGGATGGCCTGAAAATAAAACGGAGCAGAAGTAATTAGAAGATTTTCTAAGTATAAAGAAGACAGAAAGGTACCAAGTGTGAAGACTGACTTGAACAAAGTGCTGTAGCATCAAGGCAAAGTTCTCGTGCTCAGCCATCTCGGCATTGCAGTTGAGATCCCCAGAAAGGAGCAAGGCTGTAGAAAGGGCAATGCCAATGTTGATGTCGTCGGCGTTGTCCTCAACAAAGACTAGCCTGTCTTCCAAAGTGATACGTGGAGCCCAGGGGGCACCAGCCTTCATGGAGCCCGACGCAGTGACGGATTCTGATCTCCGCCTTTTGGACCGAATGGATTGAGGTGGTTCGGCCTCGGCAGACCTCTTCTCAGGGACGGAGGTGGTGGTTTTCTTGCTCGAAGCCAATTTCGAAATTGGCAAGGTATCCTCAGTGTCAACCTGAGTTACCTTCGCCTCTGGCTGAGCCTTCTTTATTCTCTTCGGCTTTGGCTTTGGCTTTGGTGGCGTCTGGGACTGCGCTAATTGGGCGTCAACTGTAGATGGGATGCTAGCTAAGAGATCTTTAGCAACAGCTTTTTGGCGGCCCATCTCGGCAGCAAAAACAGTTCGTCGCCGGCGTTGGCGTTGGGATGTTGGAATCAGATATGGAGCCGAGGTTGATGGCTGTTCAGCAGGATCGGAGGTCGAGCCTTGATCTTACCGAGATGTGGAGGCGGCTTGAGGAGTTGTGGCAGAAGGAGGAGATTGGCTCTTCTTCTTCTTCTTTGGGACGTCGGGGAGTACTGATTTGTATGTTGGAATGAAATTGAGTACAAGAAGAGCTCTGCGCTTGTGGACTGGCAAGTCTAGTAGTTTCCTCAAGCCTATGTTGAGAAAAAAAGATTGGCGGAAGCCTTTGGTGGCTGAGGAAGAGCTGCAAGAGAAAACAGACATTAGAATAACTAAAGTATTGAAGACTTTAAAAATGAATAAGTGCAAACACTGGGCTCTTACCATTACCCTCTACAAAGACTGTTCGAGGAAGAGGGTAGAGGTGGAAGTCCTCGTCTGGAGCGAACTCCCAGTTCCCCGAGGTAATGAAATAATCGTCCCCAGCTCCCTTGTTGGAGTCAAGGAGGTCGGCAACAATTTTGTACTCTGTGGACCTCGGCTTGAGGTAGTAAACGTAGCCCGTATCTTTTTTAAAGCCACACATGGTGTAGCAGTATTGGATATCGGTTAAGGTAATCCTAGCATTTTCTTGTTTGACTAAGGCAATTATGCCATTGATGACACGGTAGGAGTTGATGGCAAGTTGCATCGGGTTCAACTTATAGTAGTGAAGTATCTCACGGAAAAGGATATTGAGTGGGAGCCGAAGTCCGCACTCGATGAAAGCTACAACAGGAAGGGGTATAGAATCAGCTGTAGGCATGATAGAGTCATCCTTCCCAGCCAATCTCAGATGGATGTCGGCCGGGATGTCAAACTCTCGCCTAAAGTGCTCTAGTTTGGTCGGGGTGTCTACCCTATGCTTCCACATGCCCATGATATCGGCTTGACTAGAAGAGTTGGATTTCAAAAAGAAGTGTTTTGGAAGAGTTTGTAGGACCTCGGCTCAAGTCCAAAAATACACAGAATCTATGGAGAATTGTTTTAGTTTTTTCCTAAAAATTTGTGGGTTCTACAAACAAATCCCAAACCTAAGTCTATGCAAATAGAGATTGAAGACAAGAATCTGGAAAAAAACAAGACAAACAGAAACAGGAATGCGATTCAGAGTCAAGAACAGTGATGGATCATCAAGAAATACAAGATAAAAGTTTTCACGAGTGTATCAGGCCAAGAGTAGTGGCAGGAAACAAACAAGTATGTGAACAATATGAATTCAAGGGATGAATTGGGCAAGAACAGAGTCATGAAACAAATGTGTTCAAACACATGGTGGGATACAAGATACAAGATACAAGATGAAATATCATAATATAAACAAGATTGCAGAAGCAGCAGATAAAACAGTAGAGTTCAAGTAGAGAAACAAGAAACTGAAACAAGAAGTTAAATTGGGAAGAAACAGTAACTCACCGAAGAAAAGGAGCCGGTGTTGAATTTGCCGAAGTTAGACGAACGGCAGCAGCGGAAAAGATTAGCAAAAGCCTCGCCGGAGAAGGTAAGAGACGGTGGTTGCAGAGCTTGAGAGCTTGGAACAATGGAGGATTTGAGAAAGAAAGAGAGAGATTGAGTTTGAATGAAAACGATGATAAGTGAAAAGATGAAGAGAGAGGGAACGAGTTTTGTTAAAACTCGAAACGGTGGCAAAAAGGCAATTAATGTGCCTAAAACGACGTATACGTCAGACGGCGCATGCTAGAAAAATTCGGCTTACAAGAACGTATCAAGTACGATCCAGTAAGAGAAAGACACGTGGCTGAAACGGTTGAGTTGTTATGCATGACAGCTCATACGCGTAAAGGAGCTCTTGGAAATCTTGTTATTTAAAAGACATGTCGGCCTGTATGATGATCTCGACTGAGAAATTTTAAGCCGACGTACTGGAGGGAAGTACTGATATAGGTTCCATCACCTCAGAATGTCGAGGTAATAGAACCTAGGGGGCAGTTGTGGGGATATATTTTCTGAGTACTAACACGTAGCCAAGGTGACGCCGATGTGTCAGCTGAGGTGCCACGTGTCCTTGTCGTGACGCCGAGGTTATCTCTACTAGGCTGAGGTTATCTCCGAAGATATCGGAATCCGAGATAAGCGGATAAGGGACAAGAGTCCTAGAATGAAGAAGGAACTTAGCCTGGATAAGGATAAAGCTCTTAGGGAGTTTATCTTTATCTACTGAAGAGTCCAGGATAAGCACTGAGCTAAAGTCCATTGAAGCTAGGCTTCTATTGGGACTAGGATTGAGTTAACTATAAAAGAAAGGCACCCCCGGTGGGTCTAAGGTACGCAATTTTTACTCAGAACAGTGAGTTGAGCACCATTGATTATCTTTGAGATATTTGATTACTGACTTAATCATCGGAGTGCCCCCGGGTGGACGAACCACCGCCGGAATCACTTCTTTCTGTTACAGGTCATCCAGGCGCCATCTATTCCGCCAGTACTCTCTAGCTGAATACTGAATTGGCAGTGTGGCCAGAAAATCACTCACACAGTTAGTGAGGTAGCTATGTGGTTAGGTTTAGTACCTTATTTCACCCTTTCGACTCACTACTATTTACCTTGTAAAAATATTTTTAGAAGTTAATTTTATTTTTCATTTTTATAATTTGACTCAAATTTTACTTTGGCCCTACATCTTAATTCCAGTTTCAATTTGGTTCTCTCATCCAAATTTTCGTTAATTTTTTCTATGTGTACATTTAGAGGACTGACAATTGTTCTAAAATCATTCATTTTAACTTTCAATTTAAATAGAAAGATCAAACTAAAACTAGATTTGAAGTATAGAGACCAAACTATTCAATTTGAAATCATAGGGACCAGAGTGAAACTTAGGTTTAATTACAAGAGTTAAAAGTGCAATTAACTCTGATCTAATTACTTTCTAATATCCTAACTTTGTCAAAAATAAAACAAAAAAAAAAAATTTATCATTTTGCAAACTTATAAAGTAATTTGCCCTAAAGTTTAACCATATTCATTAGTAATGTGAGGGATTGTGCAGAATATTATGTCCTAGCATTGTCCAATTATCATTGGACATGACATAGGTTTGTGTTCCTTTATCTTTTGTTTGGCCATTTAAAATTAAATAAAATAGAATGGTCATTTAGAACATATATTTTCATATTTGGTGTACTAAAAATATAATATAAAATATATTATAAATAAAATTATTGTTTACTATTATAAAAGAATGATCATTTCATAAAGAGTTAAGAAATAATTATTCCATTTCAATCTTTTTTCAATGAATCAAATACTACCTTATCATAACTACTTTTTTCTAAGCTGTAAGATGTATTGCTAAAAAATTGAGTAGTGAAGTTGCCTTCTTGAGTTCGTCGAAACTTGCAAACATATAAATTGGAGTTTTACCTGGAAATTTGGGGCAGAAAGAGCTTTGGCTGTTATGACTGGAATTTCAGTATCATTTACATCCGGGCCAAAACACACAAGACTTGGAAGATTTCTAAGCTTGACAACCATATTTTCTCGCGAAAAGATTTCTTCTTCGTTTTCCCTGGTGACAATCTTTTCTACCTTCTCGCAATGTTCAACTGTTAGATTTTGTAGATTCACAAGAACTTTGGCCATGGAAATTGTGAATATATATCTCAGGTTGTCACAGTGCTGCACTGTTAGAAATCTTAGATTTTCGAAACAATGAGTTTGTTGGGAAATATTCTTCCATATGTGCGTCAACTTGGGCAAATACTTCAATTTCAATTTGCTTAACTGAGTGATTAATGTTTCTTTCTCAGCAACATCAGCACATACCCCTTCTTGGAGACCAAATATCATTTCCAGTGAATCACAACCATACTTTTAGCCCTTGTATATTGTGCAGCCTTTGCATTAACTTGGATGAGACAACACTTGATAATTTTCCACAACATTGGACCCGCATGAATCTTACTTTGTCAAGGCATCCGACTTCAAGTTGGTTGTGCCATATCTCAGTTGGCTCATCTATTCCTGTGACATCAAGTATTCCCTTGGTGCTTAAACTAAACTGCAATTGTTATCACCTCAATTGTGTTAATGACATATTTACTAATCCATTGTTTGGTTGAAAATGAAGATGTAACTAATAGTCAAATACACATCATTTTTAACAAAATAGTCTAGAGACTAATTATTTAAGACTAACAGTCCATTGTATTGCAATCCACCCCTATCTATTTAGGACTAACAGTCTATTGTGTTGCAATCCACCCCTATCTATTTAGGACTAACAGTCTATTGTATTGCAATCCACCCCTATCTAGTCCGTCCAAACAAACACTTCCTTAGTGTTAACACCATTTATTTGGGAACTGAGAACAATTAACAAAAGAATAATGATATACAAACAGAAAAAACATATAACATTTGTATACAGAATAATGTGATTGCACTGAGATTTGTCCTTTTAAAATCATTTGCTCATTAAAATGACATTTAATTACAAAAAATACCACCGTTACATCATTCTAGAAAAAAATTAGGGAAAATATCATATCAATGGAGTTTTAAAAAATAATTACAAATTAGTGAAAAACTTTATAAATATTAATAATTAAAATTGTAAACTTTTCAGACTCCCCCCCCCCCCAACATCCACTGGGATGTAATAACCCAAAAAATTATGTTTAATTTTTATTTTTTAAAGAATGGATTATTTTTCTTCACAAAATCTTTGACCGCATCAATGCTAAAGAGTTTATTCTCTTGATTTTGTGTACCCAACAATTCATTCCTCTTCAAACATTTAGAAATTAGACGTTTATCCTTAATTTAATGGATATTGGAAATATTTTCTTTGAAAGAATGGGTTGTTAATGTTGAATACTATAATTTTAAGACAGCTCACTTACCTTTCTATCCAAGAGATGGTGTTGAGCTGAGTTAAAAAAGTCCACTTTTCGAACATTGCTCTCTTGTAGCTCTAGCATGCGCTGCAATGCTGAAGGGAGTGCCCTCATGTTGGGACAGTTGATTACTTTTATCTTCTTGATGAATGATCCTTCAAATGTGTAATCTTGCGGACATAAACTCTTGAAGTTTGGCAGATGACAGAGTTTGAGACTATTTAGTTGAGTGAACATGATTATATTTGTTGCAACTTCATCATCTATTTTTGGTTCCTATTAACAATCACTTCCAGCACACCACATTCAGTTACAGTTATTTCTTGTAGTTTCGCAAGAAGTTCGGCTTGAGAAGATGAGAATATATATCTCAAACTGCTACAACACATTACTGTTAAGGATGTCAGGTTCTGAAAGCTTGGAATTCTTAGTAAGTTGCTCTTACAAACATGTGTCAACTTTGGTAGATAACATAGGACCAATTTTGTTAATGAAGGGAGTACGATATCTGGATAGCCTTCCCTAACAATTATTCCTTCAAGATTAAATGCTACTTCCACAGATTGACACCACATCACCATAAGTCGTTCAAGACTCTGCATGCCCTTAATCACATTGGATGGAAAAAGAATATTCGATAGCTTAGGACACCGCCAAATAATCATGTCCCTCACTTTAGGTTGAAGTTCCCTAGGCCATATCTCTATCACGTTATCAATTTGAGCGATCAACAATTGCTCAATGGTAAATAATTTAACCTATGAAGTCCATTCACAGGGTTACAAATATAGTTAAACACAACATAGTTTATTTCCATTGAAAAAATCCATTAAATATCATTCGTTTAATGTTGAAAATAACATAGCAGAATTTTCAATTCTGTTTGTGTTGAGTGTGGTTTAGATAATGAAGTTGCTAACCACTTAGTCATGATCTAAAGTGAATTTCATCGTTATTTAAATTAAAATTATTTTCTTCAAAAACTATAAAATTAGAGTATTACTATACAAGTTTAAAAATTAGACCCACTTCTTAATTTCAATGATATGACAATCAATTAAGATATCTATGACAATATTCTCTCTCATATCTTCTCTAATTATTAACTAATCACATCACTTACATGTCATTAGATCTAAAAAATGAGTTTAAAATGTGGACTTATATATCATTTTTCATAAAATTATACATGTTTTCTAATGCAAGCTCACTATACTTGAAAATCATTGATTTTGTCATTTCATAGCAAGATAAGGTTAACAAGAAAAAATATAATATATTTTTGAGTTTAATAAAATATTGGCCTCCAAACACGTTTTACAATATAAATCAGATTTTTGACAATTTAAGTAAATATGAGCAAGTAAAATGATTGAGTGGGATCCTTGTTTGTTGTTGTTTTTTTGTGTTTTGTTTTTCCTTTGATTGGTCCCTCTCCAATTCTTGGGTCAAGTGCTAGCATAGGATTGCGTTCGTTTTTCAGTGCCAATCTAATTGGGATCGTCGACTCTAATTATGATACTTTGTGCACTTCCCTCCTTTGCTGATATAAGTTATGCTTATAATTTTACTTCTTCATCAATAAAGCCTTTTCTTTGTTGATCAAAAAAAAAAAAAACACATATTAGATACTGTAATTAAATTTTACCATATTAGAATATTTTTATTGATAGCTTTCATGGTGACCACTCTTACTTGACTATATATAGGCCTCTCATTGTATTGTAAAGAGACACATTATTGAATACACTTTTCTATTTCTTCAATACTGTTAACATGGTATCAGACATATTACAACCTTTCCTTGGCCGATCACCGGATCTCAGTCCTATTTGCTATCTTTTCATCTCAAACCCCTCAATCCTTGAACTTCAGTATCTCACAGCCACACATTCGTCTCTTTCTCCGGCCATCGCCGCCATTACTCACCGCAACTTCAGCAATTGCCTCCACCTCAGACGTCTATTCCATCATGCCAGCTACAGCTTCGGCCATCACGCCGGCAGTTTCGACCCATCGCCGCCATCCTTCGCCGTTGCTAAACCACCAGCCCACATTCAAGATCTTTCCTCTCCCTCTCTCGGATTTACCCCTCTCTAATCTACACTCTCATTTTTTTAAGCAAACCCATCCTACACGCTCCCCCAAACCCACAATTTTTTAATTAATCCATCCAAAATTCTCTCTCTCTCTCTCTCTGGTACACTTTCTATTCAAACAAAACAAAACATATGTTTTTCAACTCTATCACATGGGCTTGTCCCACTATTAAAATAAAAATTCCTTTCTACAAATAATCTTTTTTTATTTTAGAATATGATCTCTCCCTTCCGCTCCATTGTCTTTCCCTCTATTTCGATCTCAAATAGGTTTCTATCTTCAAACCTATTTGAGTTTGAGGGGGAGGGGGGGCAATATACTTATATCATGGTGAGCAAGGTGATACACCATACAAACCACCCAAGTTGTCCCTTGGCGCACCACCCAAGTCGCCCCCTAGCGCACCACCACCTAAGCTGTCCCCTGGCACACTACCTAAGCCGGCCCCTGGCGCATTCTGTCTTAAGTTGCCCCTTGTCACACTCAATTCCTACAATGGTCTAGTACAACCATAAACTGTCTTCTGACATTAGCTCCGGTTGCTCACACAACCGTCTGATACGACCATAAACTATCTTCCATCATTAGTTTCAGCTGCTCCTACAACGGTTAGGCACGACCATAAATTGTCTTCCAGCATTATTATTTTATTTTTTTATTTTCTCTAGTTTCTCTTTCCAAACTCTAGTTGGTCTCTTTGCAACCACCTTGAGTTTGAGGAAGACTGTTAGTGAATATTGTATATATATATTATATTCACTATATATATTCGATACTGTAATTAGGTTTTACCATATTAGGATATTTCTATTGTTAGCTTTCTTGGTGACCACTCTTACTTGGTGACCACTCCGGCTTGCCTATATATAGGCCTCTCATTGTATTGTAAAGATGCATTTTATTGAATACACTTTGCTATTTCTTCAATACTGTTAACATTGAAAAAAAATAAGGTTAACAAGAATGTTTCTATGAAAATATCAAGCTTAAATTAATTAATTTTTGCTTTATTAATATTTTGAAAATCGGGGAATGACAAATTAGAGGCAAACTTATAAATTTCCTCTACTTTATCTGGGGAAAACTCGCAATTTGGGCATCAACTTTTTATTTTTCTCAAAATTTCTCTTTTAAGCAAATAAATCACAAATTCTTCAAAAATTCTAATTAAATTATATACAACTCTAAGCTCCCTATAATCAAGTAAAAGTACATAAAGAAGTGTAGGGAAAATCCCTACCTCAAGCTTAGGAGAGAAAATGAATGAAAACTCCAAAATTCAACGTTGCCGAAATTCGATCTCCACCAATCAAAACGAAATTCTTGAAGTGTTCTTCAATTTGACCTTAAGAACTATGGTCAAAAACTCAATAGATCTTGCTAGATCAAGAAAAGAATTAAGGGTTTGTGGTAGTGTTTAGAGAAAGATGAGAGAAATTGAGGGAGTAGAGAGAGAGAGAGATATGTTCTTTGCCAAGAATAAAAGGAAACAAATAAAAGCAAGGGGGAATGGGGGTAGCCCCACGTGGGCTCTCATTATTATTATTATTTTATTATATATATAGGTCCATCTCTCTCTATGTATATAATTAAAAGTACAATTAGCAACTTTATAAGATTTCGTAACCTAATTTATAAAATGATATCATTATTTCTTCACTTCAAAATATATTTCGTTTGCTTGTACACATCACAAAATATAATATTTCGCTCACCATGAAATATAAGCCCATTTTATTTACTATAAAAATATATAATTTTTCACCATATGGTACACACCATAAAATCGAATGGGGGATACTGCTGTGCCCAAGGCACAGCAGTTGCTGCTGTCCCCTTGTGGGAGATTATTTTGAAAGTTTTTCGATGATCTGAACCGTTAACATTGTAGGGCTCGTCGATTAGATCATCCATGCAAAAAATCAAGTTGATTGGATACCTGTAGCCCTATAACCAAGCACATTTGTTTTTATAAAAATAAACGGTTAAAGTAACTTTCATAAATTTTTTAAAACAATTAGAACCTGATCATGAGGTTATGAATATCCGATTAACTTGATTTTTTACATGAATAGTAATCTTGACGAACCCTACAATATGAACAGTTCAAATTAACTATCAAATATTTATTATAATCCTATATAATAAATAATAATAACTCCCAAAGTGGTTATTACCAATCACATTTTAAAATGACCAAACAGTTAAACATAAGTCATTAAACAAACTCAATTTAAATTAAATCTAAGTCATGGGTCTCACTCATAAGTCAAATATGGTTCAATTATATACCAAAATAGACCCAACAAATTTATCTCAAATCATGGTCCGAACACCCAAAACTCAATTTTAAATTCCGCTATAAATTAAACTGAATACCAATCAGTCCGTGAATTTTCATAAAATAAATACTCATCATTAAATTCTGAAATTTTTATCCAATGTGCTAGACTCATGGGAACAACATATAAAAATTTCATAATTTTTTGAGATCGGGAACTATTTTTAAAAAATACAAAACCAAACTATTTTTGCACAGAATTTACACGGCAATCAAATTCAAAAATTTGCTCAATTATATTATGCACTGACTATTTAAAAAAAAAAAATTGAGTCATTACATCGAAAGTAGGCAAAATTCGAATTAGTGATTAATAGAATATTATTATTACCTATATATATTGATTGGATTTGTAATGTTTAATTGCTTAGCTACTTACTGGTATGGTGACCTCAAAACCTAACTTAGAAGAAACAGATGCATGTGCAAGTTGGTTACCATCCACTGAACACAAACTTGGCCAGACTAGTGTAATTAATTACTAATTGAACCACAAGAATTTTTGTAAAAGTTGAGGGGTAGGCAAATATAGGTCTGACCAGGGTTAAGACTCTATTTGTTTTATGTTAGCAACTCTAACCACGCTCTTCATTTTTCACAAGCTAAAGTACAAAAAAGATAAGCTTTTTATTTTACCTAAGTACTTTAAGCTTTTGTGTGTTCCAATCATACTCTTTATTTTAACTAGTCATTTAAACTAACTTAACCAATTTTTAAAATAAAAAAGCTTCATATATAACTGTTGACATAGTTACTGAGGTGGCATTTATAATAAAATATTTTTTAACATATTTTAAAATAATGTTAGTTATTTTTTTATTAAAATATATAGTACATGAATTTTATTTTTTTTTAATCAGCAAAAAAGGAAACTTTATTGATGACAATAGCATACAATACATATGAGATTTCATCGATAAAGGAAGGCAGTGCACACAGCTAAATCATGAGCAAGCACAACAACCACAAAAGGTTGGAGAGGAACCAACACAAGCCAAAACAAGAGGAGAAAAGATTAAGAGGCTTAGACCCACACTGCTGCACCATGTTGTTGCTGCTACAGCATGTTGCTGCCACAATGCACCAAGTTGCTACTGCCATGCCACAATGCTGCTGTTGCTCTAACCCAAGCACCATCTCACACTGCAATCCTTATCACCACCACCCAAGGCTATCATAATAGAAGACACCAAAGCACGCTGCAACAGATCAAGAACCAAGGCCAGACCAAAGCATAGCCAAGCCCCAAACACACCAGACCTGCCACAAAGTTGCTGCTGTTACTCTAACCCAGGCACCTTCTAATCTAATGCATATAGTATATCCTGACAGAAAAAACCACAGAAGGAGCTGAGGACTTAACCCAAGACTATTATCATTTCAAAAACATAGTGACACAACCCCAGAGTGAATTTTCCATTTCTCAAGCAATCCTCATCACAACCACCCAAGGCTACCGTAACAGAATACACCAAGATAATACCATAAACATTTTTTTGTTAAGTTGGTGTAATATGCATCATGTTGATGATCCATCTACAGATAATACCATAAACATTTTTTGAATTCTTAAAACTCAAAAATAAAACATAACAATGTAGTAATTTATGTAAACATAAGACTAGATGAAAAAGAAAAGCAAAAGAACAAGCTAAATTGAATCAGTTACATTCATCCAAAATAAATTGAATCAATCACATTTATCCAACATAAATCACCTTCAACAGTATTAAAAAACCCAAAGAAAATTGTTATTCCATAAGGAGGTTAAGAATTGGTCATTCCATTCCAATATATCTTTATTTCAATGAACCAAATACAACCTCAAAGTTAAAATATCTTCACGAGAGGGAATCATCCTAATCAAATAATGACCCTGTTAATCAATGCATTCAAGTTGATTATTAGTGTCATTCAAGTGGTTTCATTGGGCTCATCCAAATCTCTTTTCCACCAGTAGCTCTATTTACACACAACATAATTTTAAAAGACTGAAGATTATGCATAAAAAGATTACCCTATAGATAAAATTACGCATACATATCAAGATTTCACAATAGTTGGCCAGCAACAATAAACTTTTCTAATCCATCAATTGAAATGAAAATTATTAATTAGTTACCTTTCAAACATACAAAACAAATTAAAAAAGTGACCAAACACATATATGAACCAAAATAACAACCAAATCAAACCAACATGACAAGAAAATAAATAAATAAAATCCTACACCTCCTACTAAATTGAATAAATTTTCCCTTTTCAATATCTTTTTATATTGAATAAAATGCTACTTTTGCTGGGGGAAAAAAAAAATCAGAGATTGAATAGATTTTGGGTATTTAGAAAGCAGAACAAATCATCATCAAACAATTTCTACCAAAATCTATAGATTCCAAAGCCATCAAATACTATCACTGTTGTGGTCTCATTATATACATTTCTGATTTCATAAATCAATATAGTCGAAGGGGGTTGCAGGGAGGGAAATGGGGGTTTAGCAGAGGGGTTTGGGAAGAGGGTTTCACATATAGGAGATGTCAGAAGATGGGTTCTAGTGGTATGGAGTGAAGGAGTTGAATAGAGAGAAAAAGAAAGGTTGAAGAGAAGTTTTGAAATAGGGTTTTGTAGGTAGGGATGTGGGGAGCTGAAGAGGGAAGGAAGGGAGAGAAATGGCTTTGCCGACCATGGAGGAAGAGAAAGATAGATTGAGAATGATACATACCTATTGGCTTTTTGGCTTTCGAAGGTTATATTTCTAAATGCGAGCGTGCCAGCAAGGATCAATCAGTCCTTACAGAAATTTTAATTGCCAACCAATTATCAGACGATTGTGTTTTAGTTCTTTCAGCCTCAATGAAGATGACTTTTACTAGTGGCTTGACTTAGGAGAAATTAAGCAAAATAACAGTTAAATGAAGAACAATTGAAATATTTCATTAGAATGAAAACTTACAATGATCCAAACTTAGCCTCGTAGAGGTTTACAGCAACAATCTACTTGAAACTACTCCTATGAATGAAGTGCAGTGCAAGAATTTAAAGTGCAGGAATGTAAAGAACATGAATTTAAAGAACAGGAAATGTAAAGACTAGAAATGTAAAACTGGAAAAGAAAATATGAAATAAATGACTGGTTTGTTGGATCTGAGTCTGAGGGTTTTTTCTGGGACCTTCCCTGCTATTTATACTTCTCAAGGATGACCATCGAACTGCACTTCAAACCGTCGAACTGCTCCTCCATGATCGCTGATCATGCTGACTTATAAGTAGTTCCACTACGCCATCACTTGCAGTTGGGCTTCCCTCCTATATTTGAATTTGAATGTGAGTAACCGTTGAAGCCACGTCACCTTGCATCTCTTTACTGATCCAATGCTACTCAGATCACGTGAGAACCAATATTAACTGCCACGTGTACGATCAGGATCGAAGACTTGAATAGTCTTTCTATATTACCCTTACTCTGCCACGCGTCGAATTGTAACTGGCCTTATACAAAATATGTAGCCAACATTACCCCCCGCACTAATATACCCAATACTTGGTGATATTAGTGGATCACAGTTGTGCATGGGCTTTGTGTTTTAGAAACACAACCGTCATCCATTGATGATTAGCTGCATTAATTTCATTTCCAACCTTTGGAACATCCCCACCACCTTAGTAATCGAACGGACTGATATCTTTTTCATGGCTGAACCACACTTCTTCTAACTCAGAGAAGCCTATTGATCAAACTTCTTCTAACTCAGAGAAGTCTATTGATCAAGCACATGAAGAGTCATCTGATGGTGCTGTTTCTCCTCGAAGGAAACTCCATACATTAATTAGCCACCTTCACTCAACTTCCTATATTTGAGTCATGGAGGCCTTCGCAAATTATCAATCCTTGGACTACGAACATATTGCCCTTAATCCTTTAATTCAAAAAATTGCAGATATGGACATAGGAGACTCTTCTTTGCAGTCTGTATGGGATAGAGCTGTAGCTTCTTCTACCTTCGAGGGTTCTGGGGCTTCTAGATGGTTGAAATCTGAGGCTTGTGATTTAAGGGAGCGAGTTAATCACCATTTCGTTGAATTCACTGACCCTTTAGATTTTCCCTCCGATGCTCGAAGTTCGGTAGTTTATCCTTATGTACCTATCGACCATCGACGCCATTTGGAAGACAATTTACTCGTAGCATGGTACACATCCTCCATGTCTACAAGGATAATGTCTGCCGCCCGACGCATAGAAGAGGCACAAGGGCACAATCCATTATTCTTAGCCAAGAAGGCGAAGCTTTGATCTTCCAGTTGGCTCGATTACATTAATGCCTTTGTTTCTTCTGCTCCTGCGCCATCTCCTGAAATGGAAGCATCCACACCTTCTTCTTTATCTGAAATAGAAGCATCCACACCTTCTCATCTGCCAACTTCTTGCTGGACAGAGAGACTAGGGCTTGCCCTTTCTGCGGATAAGGTCTTTCTTCCTTACAAGCCTCCACCTTCCCCTACTCCCGCTGAGCGAAAGCAAGCCCAGTTCTTGCTTGTAGCCTTCTCTTACTTGCCTTTCGACGTTCTTGAGGACGATGTTCCTCTCAAGAACTTTCGATGGGCTTGTGATATTCTAACTCGGGGTCAGGTCCTCAACCCCACCGCTCGAGCAGAACTCCACATGTTTCTGGACCAACTCCCATTACTCCTTCATTGGCATCGGACTGCTATGGCAACCGCCCAATCTTTGGACCAACTCTCATCCCTTCAAGTTCATGCCCAATACGAAGCAGAGAAACTCATCAAGAAGTTCCATGATTTCCAAAATAAAGACTCTGCTTACAGGAATGACATGGACATGGGCGAACTGGAGTGAGGATTGAAAGAAGCAGCATTCGAAATAAAGGCTGAAGAACTCTTTTATCAAGTGAGAGCACATCAACTTCAGCAACCAATCCTGGAAGAAATGGAGGACAGAATAAAGAAAGAAAAGAAATTCAGTGACCATTGTTGGACAACATTTCATGATCTTGTTATTTATCCTATTCCTTATTTCTATGAACTTGAACTTGTACCCAAAGAGGGTCATTCAATGTAATTGTTTTTGCTTTAATACAACTAAGACTGTTTTGGCATTATTTGATTTTGCCTCCATTTCATCTTCAAAAGCAATTTTAGAACTTCTTTCTAAACAAACTCATCCTTCGAAACTGGACACAATTATTAAAACACTAAAACCAACACGAATTTTTCCAACTTTTGGAATAAAATTGACAATTTTGCTGATTTTCATTTAGAATCAGTGCTTCGAATTTAACAATCTTATCCTTCGAATATAGATCCAATCAATCCCAATAAGGATGCTGAAATGATTTTTTCAATTTATGGACTATGGTTACCAACTTTCGTTGATTTTTGTTTAGAGTTGGTGCTTCGAATTTAACAATCTTACTCCTCAAAGCTTGTTTTAATCATAACCAATATATGGTCATGGTTAATATAGTCAACCAATTTTGAATTGACCACTTTTGCTTCGAAGGGCAGTCCATGCTGTTTTGGTCCAAAAGACAATCTCCTTTTGTATATATGGAAACCAACGATTGGTTTTGATGTTTCGAACACTGTCACGACCCAAACCCGCCCCTATGGGTTTAGCACCGTAACCGGCCAGTAATTCGAGATTACCGAAGGCCTGCTTAACAGTAAATCAGTAATACAGAGTACAGGGGCATGGCGGAAGCCAAATCAGTAAATAAACGATGTCCAATGAGCTGTGACAGTCTGTATGCAAAAGATTTTTCATTCATATGCACATGAACAGTACAAAACAATATGTACAGCATTTACAATCGATCAGAACAGGGACCTAATCCCTATTAAACAGAACAGTACAGTGCTATCAGTCTATACAATTATTACAAACAGATACAGAGACAGACGGGGAAATTAAAACACCCTTAAACCATAGCTTGACAGGCTCGGAACCTTGCAGTGAGGCACAGTAGTTGGCTTGACAAAAAGGGGAGTCTAACCCACGCTCCTAGCTCCGGTCTGGTGCCTGAACACCTACATATATACATAAACAGTGAGCTAAAGCCCAGTGAATAACACAATGCGTAAAGAGATTAAGAATGAATGTCCTTACAATAATGAAAACAATTCATTTATTCAGTATATTAGTCATTCAGTCATTTAGTGATATGTGGTACATCCATTAGCATAGCAGTACAGTAAACAGTAGGTCTTGAAAGACCGAACAGTCAATGATGGCCATCATATCAGTATACAGTAGTGGTTCCAACATAGGAACCGATAGAGATCTCTGTAACAATAGCAGTAACAGTAACAGTAATTGCTAAGGATGCCACAATACAGTTCAGAATAGAGGACATACATTCATTCAGTTAACAGTAACATTTCATAAAGCAGTTCAGTTAACAGTCAGAAAATATTCATCTTTGAACATATCTTTACACAGTTGTTACTCACAGAGTTCTGGGCTATAAGCAGCTAGAGCGCATCTCCGAAAGCCAACCCTAAACAGTGACAGAACGAACACACACTAAGTTACATATTTGGGAATCAAAGACTTAGTCCCTACTTAGACTCGGTGTGGTTCTACATCTATATCCTCATTAAGATACCTTAAACTAGGCCTAAGAATGCCTAGGATGAAATGAGGATGCAAAGATGCACTTAGAAAACATTTTCAGAATTTTCAAAAAACAGGGGATCCGCTCGAGCGCAGGTTACCCTGCTCGAGCGGTCAGGCAAACAAAATACTCTGCTCGAGCGCGAGTTACTCCGCTCTAGCGGACTGTAAAACAGTGCCAAAAGTACTGGATGTGTGAAAATCACGCTCGATGGGCGCTCGATAGCCGCTCGAGCGTGAGACACAATGTCCCGCTCGAGCGTCCAATACCCCGCTCGAGCGGACTACAAAACAGTGCAAAGTGCTGAGAGCTCGAAATCCACGCTCGAGCGCAATTTCACCCGCTCGAGCGGAAGACCAAAATCTGGAAAATCTAGATTTGAGTCCCAAGCTCAAAACTCAATCTTTGATGCATTAAAACCAATCCTTTTGGGCCAATTTTCCAGAAAACATTCCAAAACTCATAACTTAACATGATTCCAAGCTCAATTGTAAAATCAAAGCCCCAAAGGAAGATCAATTCAAACTCATTTCAAACCAATTTTCATGAACATAATTCAAACACGACATTCATGAATTTAAACTATTTCAAAGCTTCAATTTCATGCTCTAATGAGCCAATATCTTCAAAGACAAGATGAAATCATGGTTTACTCTCAAAACATGGACATGCATGTGAGGAATTATGAACTACAACCTCAAAGCTACAAAATATATACATGTATGCAACAATTAAGCTTTAATACAACAATTTGAGCCATAAATTGGCTCTAGACTTCAACTTGCTCTAAACCATGCAAGAATCAACTTAAATACAAGAATGAGAAGATGAATTTCTACCTTAAGTCTCCAAACACAAGAATAGAAGCTCAATTTTGCAATTATCTTCCAAATCTCCTAGCTTCCAAGCAAATTCAAGATGAAAACACTCTAACTCCCTATTCTCTCTCTCTCTCTCTCTCGGTTTGCTTCTCAAATGTGGCTGAACAAATATTGTATCTAAATGTAATAAGGCTCAACATATTAATAAACAAAGGCCCCACTAGATGGCATTTAAGTAATAAGTCCAACTCTTATAATTTGGCTTAAATTAATCTAGTTTAATCATACCAAATCACATTTCAGATAAATATGCCATAAAATCACATTAATTCTAATGATTATGAAACATCAATCAATTTCTGGTTCGGCCGCCGATAAGGCCTTCAATTAGCAGTTTAAACACAAAGACATGAACAGATAATTTGGCAGTCAAACAGATGGAATTGCAATTTAACTAATATACTCAATCGATTCGGTTTCAGTTTTCAGTCAGTCAGTTCAGTATTTCAATCACTTCAATTATCAATCATAATCAGTCTCAGTTTAGCAGTAATCAGTAGTTTATCGGTAAATAGTGACGAGGGTTATTACAAACACCAATTCTCATCTTTAAAGAATCCTAAGTTTTGCTTCGAAGGTCGTTACTTCATTAAGAAACCTCAAACAGGTCTTTAATCCCTTTGAAGTAGACCAATACTCAAGCATTCTTGCATCTTTAAGTATGGAAATGTGCTTCGAAGCCGGCTTTTCTATTTCGAAGCCGTTGTTACTTGACTTTTGGTGCCAAAACCTGGTTTCGAAGCCAAATATTTCACTTCGAAGCTGGCATCATCACCCGGGACGTGTTTTCCCTCAAAAAACTATCAATATTGAAGGAAACCCTTCGTATTCGTATTTTTAGTACTTAACGAATCAAGCGCTATATATCTCCCAGACACAAAGGCTTTTAAAACCCTTTTATTTCATGTTCTGAAATCATTTGCTCGCTCAACACACAAACCCTTTTACCTCTGGTGATCTTCTACTTCTCTCTACTCCCTTTCTCAGCTTTACCTTCTAAAAAAGCAGACTATCAATGGCTTCTTCTTCATCGAAAGTGCCAGTCGTAGAGCGTGCAAGCCCATCTGTAGCCCTGAAGAGGATCATTGATGTAGAATGTGAGAAGTACAAGGCTGGGGAGAAAAGCGCTATTGATGGACGCATCTTTGTCCCTCGTCGCCATGTGCAGCAAGACTACGTGCTTGGGCCCATTTTCAAGGAGATCCTTACTGAGCTCCCAACTCTATATCCTCGTCTGGAAAACCAATGTCTCCTTTACGAAGGTGGTCTTGATTGGAGGAACTGGAGGATGAATCGCCCCCACCGATGCTAGCCCACGGTGAGACCGGAGTGGCAAGAATGATATGACCGGGTTGTTCCTGCTAGGACTCTGGACCTTCAAGAGCTCTGCCTTCTCGATGCTCTCCGACTATCTAGGGTAACTATCTCAGAGGACCCTTTCCTAATTCCTGCTGCCTTGTGTTTTTGGAATCCTATCTTTAATTTCTTTCAATTTAGATGTGGGATAATGGCCCCTACTGTTCTTGACATTTGCCATCTACTAGGATTATCCCCTATTAGTACCCTTGTTGGACCAGATTATCCTGACTCAGAAGTCCCTTTCTCCCTTCCCTCTCTTAACTCATCCTATAGTGATTTCGCCAAGGCTGAGAATAAAAGAGAGGGCCTTGTGACTGATAGGGAATTCTTTTCTTTCTTATTATATTGGCTTTGCAAATTCCTTTTCTGCACCTCCTCTTAGAGAATCATGCTTGAATTTGCCCCTCTTGCCAAAGCCTTTGTTTTACAGAAAATGGTGGCCTTGGCCCCATACGTTCTAGGCCATGTATATAGAGTCTGTTCCCTTTTCTGTGAGAAACCCTTAGATGCTAACCAAGGGGGGCCATTCTGGATCCTTTAGCTTTGGCTTTTTGCCTATTTCACTGAGTTACAATCCAACTGCCTTAAATTTTCTAAGCCAAACCCTCTTACTCATGGCATAAGGCTGGCCAATGCTTCACTTTATCCCTCTACTTTTGCTTTTTACTTCTCTTTCTTCCACCAACTTCCAGCTTCCCTTCCTACTTACCGTTTCCGTCTCTTCGAACCCACCATTGGTCCATCTTGGTTGAGGAATTTCCTAAGTGACAGGTTCTGTGCCTCACCTGCTCACAAAGATATATGGGCTTCCATTCTGATTCCCATAGAGCTATTTATCGGGACCATGAATCCCAGAGCCTACAAATGCATAGCTGAGCCTTATTGTCCTGCTCAATTTGCTAGACAATTTGGCTTCACACAAGGGGTCTCAATACCTCTCTGCAGCAACACTAATCTGAGTCTTACTAGGAGGGATCTGAAAGTTCGGAGGTCCAGACTAGAAGAAGCAACTTCCAAATTTATAGATGACTTTATCAATTTCAAGTATACCCCCTTCCTTCCTCAAGGTACTCTTTTGAAGAGATACCAGAACTGGTGGGTGAACAACATGAAAGTCTAATTGGCCATTTCACCTCAAAACCTACTAAAGGTGTTAGATGTGCCCAAGCCCAAAGGAGCTGGAATTGTCACCTCTTCCACTGTTTCAGTTGCAGTGCATGCTACAACCCAGTCTGCTCCTGCTGCCTCAACTCCCCCAAGAGTCACTCGGGCTGCCTCGAAGAAAGGTATATACCTTTGTTTCCTTTCCTTTAACCTTTTCTATAATGCTTGTAATCTTATTTTTAGTTCTTCTTCTGTGAAGGTGGTCAACAACAAAAGAAAATGAGACTCCTTGAGCTAGAAAAGGAAACATCTGAGGTTCAAATAGAGGAAGAAGAAAAAGCAGATCAAGAGCAGGAGTCGCCCTTGAAAAGAAAGAAAAGAGTGATTGTCCCTTCTTCTGACTTGGTTCAAGATGAGACAGCTACTAAAGAGGTAGAAGAGGAGCTCATTTCTAGGGAATCCAGATCTCAGATTGAAGAAGTTGAGATGGAAATTGAGAAGGAGACAATACCAATACAGAGAAGAAAGATGACTGTCTCTCCTTCTGATATGGTCGAAGACTCTGATTCCAAAACAATTGCCCAAGCAATGGAAAAGCGAAAGAAAGTGACTGCTTCTGTTACTGACTTGGTTGAAGATCCCATCCATGAAGCAGCTGCCAAGGCAGTAGAACAAGAACATTCCAAGGCCATAATTGTCTTCGAGAGAGCTGAGAAAAGACGGCAGCAACAATTTCTGAGAGATGAAGCAGCTGCTGTGATGCATTACAAAGGGAAACTGCAAGAAGGCAACAAATTGCCGATCATTACTCCCTTCGTAGCTCTCCCATCATTGCCAACATTCCTGAAACAAGTAATTTCTTTCATACTTTTGCTATTTTTTTCCCTTGTCAACTTTTGGTACTGAAGTTTGACATTACTTTACATTTCTTCCTTTTGCAGCAACAACTACTGAGCCTATCCTTCAAGTGAGGACTCCCTCAATTTCAGTTGAAGTTGATCAAATGCAGAATGTTAGGGCTATTCAAATCATACTCCCACTTCCAAGGCCTACACACTCTGTACCTTCCCTGAGGTCAAGCATTCCTGCATCTCCTTCTCTTGGCTTAAAGCCATATCTTCCTCACTTGACCTTTGACCTACCTCAATTTACTTTTCTTTCGAGCCTTGTTCCTCCTCCTCCTTCCAAAGAAATTCCAACTGTTACTCCATCTCTGATAGCAGTTGATTCTCCTATAGAGGGTGCTGGCAGTTCTCCAACCCATGGTTTACTACCTTTACCTAACTCCAGCCCTTCTTCCCTTGATTCATTGGTGGCTAGGACCATGGAGACTGCTAAAGATGCTTCACCCATTTCTCCTATCCCTATGCAGTCTTCTGTGCCTTCCACCACAACTCTCTCTGCGTCCCTCATGTCTATGGATGAGGTAGATATCTTCGAAGCAAGACTAGCCAGTCTATTCGACATACCCTCTACCTCTCCAACATTCAATGATGAAGCTGAGCCATTAGTCTTGGCTAACTCCTTGCTAGAAATCCTTGAAAGCTCTTCTTCCTCCAGCAGCAAGCCTTCTGTACCTTTGATAGACTTAGACACCTGCCTAGAACTGTTAATCTCTTTTTCGAGGATTCCCTTCGAGGCTCTACAAAGGCCTATAATCAGAAATGGGTTCCTTCAGTGCTGCAAAGTTGCTGAGCAGTCTGGCATAAATGTCTCAAGTCATCTATCCCAGGCAGCAGCTACTATTGACTTCTACATTAGCATTTGTCATGTTGCCAAGGCTGCGGATGAGAAATTGGCTAGAGACCAGAGTTTTGTTTCCCAAGTGCATACTGAAGTGTCAGATCTCAAAGAATAACACTCCTCTGCCTTCCACTTTCGAGTTCAGCTGCTGGAGAGGAAAGCTCAACTTGAGGAGGAGCTATCTGCAGTGAACCAGGCCTTGGTCCGAACTGACACCAAACTGCAACTCACCAACCAAGGACTGGCCGATCGAAAGGAAGAAATGGCTGCAACTATTCAACTGTTTTCAACATTTACCAATAGGAAATCTGTTGTAAAAGAACAATTAAGACATTATAATGATTTTTGGGCCAATTTGTGGCACAATGTACTTGACTCTTTATGGAAAAACAAATTCTTGTCTATCATCTGAGTAATCTTGTGTTCTTGTACTTAGTGTTTATTTTATTCCTCGTGTTTCCTAAATGGTTGGAAAATAAGGCTTCAAATATCTGTTATTAATCTTTTTGGGATGTACATAACCATTCAAATTTCTCAAATGGTATGCTCCAAAAGGCAGAACTCTATGAACTTGATATGGTCCTCCCCAGTTAGGTGACCATTTGCCAAATTTATGGCTTTTAATTCCTATTGGGAGTATTGTCTTCCATACTAAATTACTTTCATCAAAGCCAATGTGTTTGACTTTCTTATTATAATTCTTGGCTGCTTTCTTCTTTTGGAAAAGAATGCTATTTAATGCCAAAATTCTGGCTTCATCTATGTCTTCTAACTCCAAGCACATACTTTGATGGTACTGCTCAGGATCTAACTGATCTTGACATCTTACCCTTAAGGACTTAACATTGATCTCCACATGTAACACTGCATCATGCCCATATACTAAGGCATAAGGAGTGACCCCTGTGCTTGACCTTGGGGAAGTTCTATAAGCCCACAAAACATCCAACAATAAGTTATGCCAATCTCTAGGATTGTCTTCCACAACCTTTTGTATTCCTTTCTTCAAGGACTTATTGGATGATTCAGCTTGACCATTGGCTTGTGCATAATATGTGGTGGAATTAACAAGGCTAATTCCAAACTCTGCCACAAAAGACTTCACCATTTTCCCATCGAACACAGTTCCATTATCAACAGTTATAGTTTATGGGATGCCAAATCTATGGATCAAATCTTTAATGAATCTAATAACCTCAGTCTGGTCTACAGCCTTGTATGGCTTAGCTTCGACCCACTTAATGAAGTAATCAGTGGCCACTAGAATGAAAAAATGATGCTTCGAAGAAGGTGGGTGTATTTTTTCCATCATATCCATGGCCCATCCTTTGAATGGCTAAGGCTTCACTACTGCATGTAGATCAGTTATGGGCACATGCCTTATTGTGCCATGCTTTTGACATGCCTGGCAACCCTTCGCATATTCTATGCAATCTTTAAGGATAGTTGGCCAATAGTAGGAATGCCTTCGAAGCAACCATCTCAATTTTACACCAGGCTGATGAGCACCACAGATGCCTTCATGAACCTCAGCCATAGCTGTTAATACTTCTTTTGGGCCTAAACATTCTAGCAATAAGCCATCTCCCCCCTTTTTGTAGAGAGCATTACCATATATCATATATTACATAAACTGCAATTTAATTTTCCTGCTGGCCTTCGAAGATGGACCAGCCAAGTACTGCATTATTGGATACCTCCAATCTTGTTCTTGTAAGTCATTATGATTGACTTCCAAGACCACATTCCTTTTATTCAATGGTGGTATTAATTTCTGATATGTTGTTTGGCTTATGTTCCTTTGGGCATTATCCCTTCTCTTGAAGTTCGAAGCTTTCTGAGCCACATCATTAGCTCTATTATTCAAGAATCTTGGAACATGAGTTACATTTGCTATCTGAAATTGAGAAAGCAGATGTAATGCAACAACATAGTATGGCAAGATGCTTATACTTTGACACTTGAAAATCCCTTTCACTTGGTTAACCACCAATTGAGAATCTCCAAATATGTCAACTGCATGAACTTGTAATCCAATAAGAATTTCTAGTCCCACTATTAAGGCTTCATACTCAGCTTGGTTATTGGAACAAGTAGCTTCATCCACTCTGAAACCATGTGTGGTTTCTACCCCTTGTGGTGACCTAATCACAATAGCAATTCCAGTTAAACCATTGGCTTTTGATCCATCGAACCACATTTGCCATGGCTCAACACTAGCTGTACCAAGTTCCATTATCTCTTGGCTTTCTATTTGAGATGGATGGTCTGCCAAAAAATTGGCTAAAACTTGGCCTTTTACTGCCCTTTGAGGGACATATTCTAAATGAAATTCTGATAAGGCTAGTATCCATTTGCCAATTCTTCCCCTCAACATAGGTCTAGATAACATGTACTTAACCAAATCTGTTGTTGCAATTACCAAGACAGTTGTAGGTAAAAGATAGTATCTTAATTTTATTGCAGCAAAATACAAAGCAAGACACAGCTTTTCAACTGCTGAATATTTACATTCACAAGAATTTAGAAACCTACTAAGGTAATAAACAGCTTGCTCCTTGCCTTCGTCATTGTCTTGGGCCAAAAAAGCTCCCAATGAATCTTCTGCTGCAGCTATGTACACTTTCAAGGGCTTATTACCCTTTGGTGGCATCAGCACTAGAGGGTTGGCCAAGTAGGCTTTGATACCTTCGAAAGCAATTTGATGCTCTACTGTCCACACAAATTCCTCTTCATCTTTCAGCCTTAACAAGGAAGAAAATACTTTAGTTTTCCCTGCAATGTTAGAAATGAACCTTCGAAGAAAGTTAACCTGTCCAAGGAACCTTTGTAATTCTTTCTTACTTGATGGAGGCCTGGCTTCAATGATGGCTTTGGCTTTATTCTGATCAATCTGTATTCCTTTCTTGTGCACTACATAACCCAAGAAGTTTCTAGATGACACACCAAAAGCACACTTAAGAGGATTGAGTTTTAACTTGAACTTCCTCATTCTTTCAAAAGCTGTTTCTAAATGAAACAGATGCTCCTCCATGGACTGGGATTTCACTACAATGTCATCAATATAATACTCTAAATACCCTCCAATGAGGTCATGAAAGATAGTGTTCATAGCCCTCTGATATGTAGCCCCAGCATTCTTCAGGCCAAATGGCATTTTAACCCATTCGAAGGTGCCAATATTTCCAGGACATCTGAATGCTGTCTTGTGGACATCCTCCTCTGCAATGCAGATTTGGTTATAACCAGAGTGCCCATCCATCATTGATAAAACTTGATGCCCTGCTGAACTGTCTACCAACAGATCCACTATAGGCATAGGGTACTCATCTTTTGGAGTTGCTAGATTCAAGTTTCTGAAATCAATGCATACCCTCATATACCATTCTTCTTGACTACAGGCACGATATTAGATAGCCATTCGACATACCTGGCTGTCCTAATAAAGCCTGCCTTGAGTAGTCTAAGAATCTCCTTCTTGACTTTCTGAATTACTTCTGGACTCATTCTTCTTGGTTTCTGCTTGTAGGGCTTGAAATTAGGCTTCATAGGGAGCCTATGTTCCACTAATGACCTATCCAATCCTGGTAGTTCATTATAAGACCATGCAAAGCAATCTTTATATTTCTTTAGAACAACCAACAACTGGTCCCTGTCCAGATCATTCAAACAAGCACTTATATAAGTGGACTGTTGTATAGAACCTTCCCCTAAATTTACTTCTTCTAAGGGGTCTTGTGTCTGAGAACTTATTGAAGCTTCTTTTTTGGTTTCTTCTACATTCGAAGCAATCTCCTTGCTCTGTTCTGCTCCCAGGTTCTTTAATTCAACATCTTTGCCCTCCTCCTCATAGACAAAGTTTGTCCATAAGGCTTATTCTTCCTGTATCTCCTGGACTTTTGTCTCAATGTCCAATGCATAGTATTTATCAAGGGTCAAAACTCTGACCTGTTGCTGCTCCTGTTTGCAGCCAATTATCATGGCTTCTCTCTCTTGCTCCTGTACTTTCTAGACTATTGCTTTTACATCCAATGTTGAGAACTGAATTAGAGTCAAAGACTTGGCTTCTTGTGCTTTATCTCTTTGCCTACAACCAGGCATCAATGTCATCTTTAACGACAACCTCTTCATCAGCACTCTCTTGGACTAAGTGCTTCAGGTGTGTCACTTCCTCATCAGCCGTCACTTCGGCTGAGCCATCAGGTTTCCTTAGTATACTGAGTGGTGTCACTCCCTCAATATACAATTTGGCCTCTGTGAAGTCTGCACAGGCTATGAAGGGTTGAGGATCTACATCAATTTCCTCTGTCTCTCCATTGCCTAAAGCCATCATAATTTTTTGATGCAAAGAGGAAGGCACACATTTGTTAGTGTGAATCCAATCTCTCCCAAGTAAAGCATTGTATTTAGCATTACTGTCGATTGCGAAGAATACTGTCATACAGTCCCTGGTTCCCACACTCAGGTTGATGGACAGAATTTCCTGAGCCATCTGTTTGTCTCCAGCGAAGCCAGCAATGGTTGTGCTGGTTGGGATCAACCTGGGATTCTTTTTCCCTAGTTTCTTCAAAGAAGATTTCGGTAGTAAGTTCACTGCTGCCCCATTATCTATCAGGACTCGGTTCAATTGTATCCCATCGAAGAAATCCTTGATGTACAAAGGCTTGACATGTTGTGTCATAGAATTTGAGGAATACTCAAAAGGATATAAGAGGTTAATGCTCATCTCTTCTTCGCTCTCATATTCAGTTTCCATTGGGGTAGCCATTCTGGAATCATCCTGTACCATACTCACTTGTGAGTCTTCACTAGAAACTGGAATTGGATCAATTTCTTGACCATCTTGGTTCCCATCTCCAGCTTGGAACTCATGAGGTAGTATATGTACCATATTGACTGATACTGGAGGAAATGAGCCAAACTGGATGGCTGGCTGTGTCTGTTTCCCCTCTTGGCTACCTTGATCAGTTACCTCAGAAGCATCTTCCATGCTGCATTCTGGCACTTCATTGCTAACAGGTTCCTTCGAATGGTTTTTCTCGACTGGTTTTTCAACCAGAATGTTTGCTCAGCCATGAAGGCTTCGAACATTTCTTCCTCCACATTTCTTTCTTTTCGCTTATGCCAATTTCTTTTTCTGTCTCGCTATCACTCTCCATCAGAGCTTTCTCCAATCCCGCTAAGGTAGACTTCTCTCTGGCTTTTAGTTCAGAATGAACCTTGGCCAACTATTCTCTGCTGCAACCCACTTTGCTTTGTAGAGTTGGCTTTGGAGTATGGTCTGACTTTGGAGTCTTCTTTCTTTCTGTCTGGACCAATGAAGAGCTTTCTCCATTTTCTTTCATATCTTTTTGGTACTAAGTGTACTTGCGCTGAATCTTTCTCCTTTGTGATCTCGAAATGACTGGGACCATATCTGGTTCCTTTGTCTTTGGGTGTTTAAGCAATACCCAATTGTTCGGAGCCACCAAAGGAGGTTTAACCATTCTTCTTTGGTTTCCAACATCTCTCTGGGTAGGCACTTCCCTAGGTTTGTTTTGCATCACAAACCAATCTGGAACTCCAGGTACCCACGAACTTACTAACTCAGATGTTGAACTGCTTTTTTCTACCTTCAAAGCCATCTTCGAAACTGGCTGTGAAAGCAATTGCTTGGCCCTGACCTCATGTTTCGAGCCTGATTTAGGCCTTTGATGAAGGTGGCCACTTTCTGTCCTGCGTGAGGTTGGTCTAGGGGGCCAATCTCTAGCTTTGATCCCATAACCTGAACTCTTCTCCAGTCTTCTTTCAGAATGACTGCTCTCCATTCTGTAATAGTTAGGTGGTCTGGACTCATACAAGGGCCTCTTGCCTTTAGCATGCATTCTATCGACTGCTGGTTCGACTACCAATGGCTGTTGCCTAACACTAGCCGGATACGGCCTTTTGTTATGAGCATTGGTTGGTTTAGGACGTCTCTACACATCCCTGTACTATTGTTTCCAATCAACTGGAAGCCCTTTCAACCACTTATAACTCAGTCTGCACCTGGGACACATCCTTTGCATTACTGCTACCTCTAAGGAATCATCATCGAGTGATTCTTCATCAGAGTGTTCCCTCTGGTGTGAGAAACCTTGTCCAATAGCTGGTGGGTTTCTAGTGTCCTTCTTGATGATTGCCTGGTTGGCCACATGCATCTGCACATTGACTTCTTCCAATTCTGTCAAGGACAAGTTCTGGAAATCTGGCATAATGACATTGGCTGCCACCTCTCCAACTTCTGGAAATGGATTACTGTCGATCTCCATGGCCTTTTCTACTTTGGTTGGGAATTTCAAACTTCCTTTCCGAATTTGTTCTTGGATCCTGTCTCGAAAAACAATGCAGTTTTTTATAGCGATCCCGGTTTCCCATTTCTTTAATTATTGTATCCGAACTTAGGTTCTGTGGAGTTGGCTGTTGTGTATACCTTGTTTACATCCTTTACTCCTTGTATTTGAGTCTTGGGTTGTGTTGGGAAGGTTTGAAACAGGTTGGTTAAACTTAGAAACCAAAGCTAGATGCTTAGATTTTAGCCTGTCCGCTCGAGCGGAGATTTTGACGCTCGAGCGGGGCCTTCGTTGTTGCTTGTCCGCTCGAGCGGGGGTTTGGTGCTCGAGCGGGAAAATGACCCATCCAGTATTTTCTCTGCAGGGTTGTCCGCTCGAGCGGGAATTTGGGCGCTCGAGCGGGAGTTTGTGTGTGACGCTCGAGCAGGGAGTTGGACACTCGAGTAGGGACCTGGTTCTGCAAAAGTACTGGGAGTGCGTATCCGGCGCTTGAGTGGCGGTTTGGACGCTCGAGCGGGAGTCTGTGAGTGACGTTCGAGCGGAGGTTTCCACGCTCGAGCAGGGCGACTGGGTTAAGTCTCCGAGATCCGGGTTTTTGAATCACTTTTTCACATCATTTTCTCTCTCTTACTTTTCCAAAACTCCATTGTTGAGCCTCTCTCTCTAGAACCTTGCTTTCTCTCTAGGTATTAATCTAGCAAGAGTTGTTTCCTCATCTTTGGCCTTTACAAAAAAGTTGTTGATCGTCGAGGGCTATCTTTTGATCCAAGAATTTCGGGATTTGGAGCATTTCTGTTTTCTTCATCTTCTTCGTTGGGTGTCAACTTTTGAGGTAGGGATTCCTACTCACTCTTATGGTCTTTGACATAGATTTTTGGTTGTTTTGATAAAATGTTGAAGTTGGAAAATTTTGGGACTTAGGGTTTGAAAATGTTGAAAGAGGATTTTGCTATTTTGATTCTAAAATGTATATTTTGGGTTTCAAAATAATGATATTGTTGTTGGTAGTTGATATATAGACCATTGGGTCAATATTGGGAAATGGGGTAGAAACCCTAATTTGTTGTATAAATTAATTGTCATAATTAATTTGGGAAAGTTGTGACTATTTGGAATTGAGTTGGAAATAATGAAATTGGCTCATTATATTGTAAAATGGTGGAATTGGATTTATTAATCGCTCACTTTTGAAAACATTGATAATTTATCTGTTGGAGCTTTTATTATCTGTTTAGAAATAATTGCTTTAGACTACCGGTGGAGGGTAGTTTTGATTGTTGTAGACAATGCATGATGATTAGGCAAACTAAAACTAATCAATTGGTTGTGTCATAGAGTATGACGGTTGATAGAATACATTAACGTTATGTATTGATTGATTGTGTATATGACCTATGTGTATATACGTTGTGTGTGTGGGAGGAGATAGGGGATGTACTCCACGGTTTAGGGGAAGATAGGGGATGGACCTCTAAACCGGATGTTGTTTGGGAGGAGATAGGGGATGGACTCCGCTGATACAGCTCATATGCTTGTTAGTTAATGTGTTGATATAGCTCATATGCTTATCTATGGAAGTGTTGATATAGCTCATATGCTTATCTATGGAAGTGTTGATATGGCTAGTATGATTATCTAATGTAAAATGGGAAACGTTTGATATGAGTCACTGTCTCATGTAAGTTGTTGGCCAGGTTCTGAGCCGTTGTTGTGAGTTTGAATTTGATAAGAAATGGAAAATGAAATGAAACATGGACATAGAGGTCATGTAATGGAAATGGTTATGAATTGATTTATGGGAATTAAACATTTATCAATTGCTAATGTCTTAGTTACTGCTCATACTGTGTTTAGCATATCTCTACTGGGCGTTGGCTCACCCGATATGGGACATTATTTTCAGGTACAGGTAGCATGCCACCTCCAAGGACATAGCTTGGATGATGATGAGAGTTGAAGACTCTTTTTTTTGTTTATTTTGTTTGTATTACATGTATATCAAGCCGAGGGCTTATTTTGTATAGAGTTAGTACTCTTCTTTTGTGTAACCAAGTGTTGACTTGGAAAGCTGTAAGCCCGTAGGGCATTTGCTTTTGTTGTTAACATGTAATACCGTTGTAAGAACTACTTTGATGAAATTAAATGGTTGATTTCTTTTATATCAATGCATGTCTAAAGTGATGGGTTTTATGTAATATTTTGAGGGCGTTACAACTTGGTATCAGAGCGTACCGGGTTCGAATACTTTGGGTACGTGGGAAGTGATTAGGATCACAATGGGTTTGTCTCGCTTGGTTAGAGACTTAGATGTAGTGTTATGTGCTTATGTGATAACATGTTTATGTGGCTATTTGGGTATGGGATTTAATTTCTAGGATGTTGATTGGATCCTTGGGTTTCTGTGAGTCTTGTTGGAAAAGCACTTGATCAATGCTGTTTCTAACCGGAACTCTAGTAACGCCTCGGGACTGTCATTATCCGGAAATGAAATTCGTAAGTGCTTATGTGTTTATGTGCTTACGTGGAGTGAATTACAGTTGTCCATGCATTAGGACGCGAGTGTTATAGCTTCGGCACATTTGTGAATGTGCTAATAGTCTTGGTTATCTTTATTAGGATGTCAGGACGAGGATGTGGTAAGCGTGGCAGGCGTGGTAGGCAGGAGATGCCTTTACCGGATGATATTCCGGCACAGCAGGAGGGAGTTGGTCAGGCCAATGTGGCCGAGCCAGTGGGTTAGCAGGCTATGAGTGCCTTGGCCCGAGAGATAGCAGGAGCTTTGGGTATTCTCAGAGTAGGGAATCAGGATCAGGCCCACGTTGCTGAGGTAGGGCCTTCCTTCTTGAAGAGGGAGTTCTTCCGGTCTAACCCGGACGAATTTGTTGGGGATCCGAAGGAGCCACTTAAGGCTGACGAGTGGTTGGAACAGATGGAGAAGACGTTCGAGATGCTTGGCATCGAGGATGGGGCTTTAAAGGTGACCTTGGCATCCTTTCAACTGAAGGGAGATGCGGGTCAATGGTGGAAGTACGAGAAGGGCCGTGTTGGGGGTGCATGGGAGGCTTTTGTGAATGCTTTCCAGGAGAAGTTTTTATCTTCAGTTGCTAGGGAGAAGCTAAGGGAGCAGTTTTGCCAGCTTAAACAGCAGGGTTTGTCAGTGGCCAAGTTTGAGGCTACTTTTACTAGTCTGTCCAGGTTTGCACCTGAACTTGTGGCGTCCGAGGAACGCCGTTGCTTTGAGTTTGAGCGGAAGTTGAGGCGTGGACTTAAGTTGAGGGTTGGAAGGTCGTTTATTCGGGAGTATAGACGTTTGGTAGATGCTGCAGCTCATATGGAGATTATGATGCAGGAAGAGGAGGAAGGACAGAGAGGCTCCAAAAGGAGCCAAGATGGTCAGGGTGACGGCAAGAGACAGAGGGGTTCTAACCCTCAGCAGTCTCAGGGTGGTTTGACTAGATCGACCTTCCCAGTGCCGAGTGCAGGCTCCGGGAGAGGTAGTCAGGGAGGCTTGACTTGTTTCACATGTGGCCAGCTGGGTCACAAGTCTTCGGTTTGCCCGCAGAAGGGAGGGGGTCAACGAGCTGCTTCTTCTTCAACTAGACCTCAGGGCCAGAGTCAGGGCAGGGGCCAGCCTTTGTCTTGCTATCAGTGTGGTCAGCCTGGGCACCTGAAGAGGTATTGCCCACAGTTAAGTGCCACTTCAGGAGCGTCTGGTTCTAGGCAGACGCAGAGTTATCAGCCAGCTCAGTCTGTGCAGGCCTCGAAGGCCAATCCGAGAGCTTCGTCATCCCAGTCTGTGCAGTAGTCTTTTGCTCCTAGAGGTGAGTAGGTGGATTAGGGGCCTACAGGGCGCGTGTATGCTGCTACCGCGCAGGACCTAGTACCAGCTCCATCAGTTGTGAGAGGTACCTTTCTGTTTTGCAACTCGGTTGCTAGTGTGTTGATTGATACGGGTGCGTTCCATTCTTTTGTATCTGCTGCATTTGCATCTGTGTTGGAGTTAGAGTTAGCACTTTTAGCATCTCCTATTTGTGTAGTATCACCTATTGGGGATGAATTGATTTTGAGACACGAATGTAGAGGTTATGATATAGAGGTCGCCGACCGTAGGCTTCCTTTTCCCTTTGTTGTTATGCCCATGAAGGGCTTTGATGTTATTTTGGGTATGGACTGGCTATCGTCATACGGGCTGTTATTGATTGCTACCGCCAGAGGGTCACAGTTTGTACCTTGAGCGGGGAGTGTTTCCATTTCTTAGGGGATCGGGTTGGTAGTGTGTTGCCACCGATGTATGATCCGCGAGGGCGGAGTGAGCTTAGTGGTCTACTTTCCAGCGTTATGAGTGGTGAGTGTGATGAGACCCAGATTATATTGCCGAGGGTGGTTTGTGAGTATTCAGATGTTTTTCCTAAGGATCTCGTTAGTTTGCCACCTCACCGAGAGATAGAGTTCTCTATTGATTTAGTGCCCGGTACGGCGCCGATTTCTATGGCACCTTATCGTTTTGCCCCAGCCGAGTTGAGTGAGTTGAAGATTCAGCTCCAGAATTGCTAGATAAGGGCTTTGTTCGCCCTAGTGTTTCACCGTGGGGAGCACTGGCCCTCTTTGCTAAGAAGAAAGATGGTGCCTTAAGATTGTGTATCGACTACCGAAAGTTGAATCGGGCTACGGTTAAGAATAAGTACCATATGCCCCATATAGATGATTTGTTTGACCAGTTGAAGGGTTCCCGTTGTTTCTCTAAGATAGACTTGAGATTGGGTTACCACCAGTTGAGGGTCAGAGAGGAGGATATTCCAAAGACGGCATTCCGTACGCGGTATGGCCATTATGAGTTTCTGGTGATGCCATTTGGGCTTACCAATGCACCGGCAGTCTTTATGGACTTGATGAACCGGATCTTCCGGGAATTCTTAGATCGCTTTGTGGTCATTTTCGTGGACGACATTCTTGTCTATTCGCCTTCTGAGGAGGAGCACGAGGAACACTTGAGAGTGGTGCTAGAATTGCTTAGAGCCCATAGGCTGTATGCCAAGTTTGGGAAGTGTGAGTTCTGGCTAGGAGAGGTCAAATTCTTAGGCCATGTGGTATCCGGGGAAGGGGTGTCGGTTGATACATCCAAGGTTGAGGCAGTACAAGATTGGGCACAGCCTAAGAGCGTGTTTGAGATCCGCAGTTTTCTGGGATTAGCTGGGTATTACCGCCGGTTTGTGAAAGATTTCTCCAGGCTAGCTTCGCCGTTGACTAGATTGACGCGAAAAGGGGTCAAGTTTGTGTGGAGTGAGACTTGTGAAAAGTTGTTCAAAGAGTTGAAGGTTAGATTGACCACCGCTCCGGTTTTAATTATTCCGGAGAGAGGCTTGAGTTATGCGGTTTATTGTGATGCCTCACGAGAGGGTTTGGATTGTGTGTTGATGCAAGAGGGGAAAGTGGTAGCTTATGGCTCACGTCAGTTGAAAATACACAAGAAGAATTACCCTACACACGACCTAGAGTTAGCAGCGGTGATCTTTGCCTTAAAGATTTGGAGGCACTACCTTTATGGTGAGAGGTTCGAGTGTTCTCGGACCATAAGAGTTTGAAGTATCTGTTTACACAGAGGGACTTAAATCTGAGGCAGAGAAGGTGGATGGAGTTTATTGAGGACCAGGACTTTGAGTTGCACTATCACCCGGGAAAGGCCAATGTTGTGGCCGATGCCCTTAGTAGGAAATCCATTAGTGATGTAGCTTGTATAGCCATCCGGGAGTGGGAGATGTTGGGTGCACTGGGCGAGTTTGATTTGCTTCTGAGCGAATCTGTTGAGGCTGCGGCCTTGTTTTCTGTAGTTGCGCAGCCTACACTTGTGACTCGAGTGTTAGAGGCACAGAGAGGGGACCTTGAGGTAGAATCCCTCCGAGAGAAGATCTCCAGTGGGAAGGTTGAGAATGGTTTGACGGTGTATCCCGACCTGAGTGTGAGATACCGAGACCATATGTTTGTGCCAGAGTCTTGCCGAGACGAAGTACTCCGAGATTCCACCATTCACGTCTTACGGTGCATCTAGGAGGCACTAAGATGTATCGGGATTTGGGTCGCCAGTTTTGGTGGCGGGGTATGAAAAGAGATGTAGCTGTTTTTGTATCGAAATGCCTTACTTGCCAGCAAGTGAAGGCCGAGCATCAGAGGCCAGCGGGTTTGTTGCAACCCTTGCCTATTGCCGAGTGGAAGTGGGAGCATGTCACTATGGACTTCGTTGTAGGTCTTCCGAGGACTCAACGGGGTAGTGATGCTATTTAGGTGGTTGTAGACTGGTTGACTAAGTCAGCGCATTTTATCTCTATGCGCGTGAGAGATTCGGTAGATCATCTTGCCGACTTGTATATTCGGGACATAGTGAGATTGCACGGGGTCCCAGTAACGATCGTCTCAGATAGAGATCCTCGTTTTACTGCTAGGTTGTGGCAGAGTTTGCAGAGTGCCTTGGGCACTAAGTTGACCTTTAGTACGGCTTATCATCCCCAGACTGACGGGCAGTCCGAGCGTACTATCCAGATCCTTGAGGATATGCTTCGAGGTTGTGTCCTTGACTTTAGTGGGACGTGGGAGAGGCACTTGCCCTTGGTGGAGTTTGCCTACAACAACAGTTTTTAGTCTAGCATCGGTATGGCACCGTTTGAGGCCTTGTATGGCCGACCGTGTAGGTCTCCAGTTTGTTGGGCCGAGGTGGGTGATGCACCTTTGTTGGGTCCGGAGTTGGTTAGGGAGACGACGGAGAAAGTTGAGCTTATCCGTAGGAGGCTTGTTACAGCCCAGAGTCGCCAAAAGAGTTATGCCGACCGTAGGAGGAGGCCTTTGGCGTTTGAGATAGGTGATCATGTTTTCTTGAAAATATCACCTAGGCGAGGTTTGATGAGGTTCGGGAAGAGTGGGAAGTTATCCCCTCGGTTTATTGGTCCCTTTGAGATCCTTGAGAGGATTGGGGAAGTTGCTTATCATTTGGCTTTGCCATCGCAGTTGTCCGGAGTTCATGATGTGTTTCATGTTAGTATGCTTCGGAAGTACGAGCCGAAACCGTCCCATGTGTTGGATTGGACCGATTTGGAGGTAGATGAGGATGCCTCGTATGAGGAGAGACCGGTTCGGGTCTTGGATAGGCGGGATCAAGTCTTGCGAGGCAAGACCATTCCCTTGGTAAAGGTTTTGTGGAAGCATCACGGAGTGGAGGAAGCCACTTGGGAACGTGAGTTGGAAGTCCGTGAGAAGTATCCGGACATGTTTGTTGATGTGTAATCATGTAATGAAATTTTGTAATATCGTTGAACTTTAAGAACATTATATGTGTCTTAAGTTGTAAAACATTGTAAATGTTTTGATTTATGGAAAAGTTGTAGAACTTGCCTTGAAATGGAAGTTTGTTTTTAACGTTGTGTATGTTAAGTATATTGTGAAAATGCAAGCATGATATTAATGTTGCATGTGTTATGGAATTGCGGAAAATGAGTTGAAATTGGTAAATTTCAAACGAATGCATGTTGATGATGCAGGTTATTTTGTATAATGTGAAATGCCTCTTGAAAAGAGATGGGATTGACCGGTAATGGGTCGGAATGTTTAATGTTATGTTGTAATATTGTTGGAAATGGAGAAAACTTGTTTTTGAAAAACTTGTGTTTAATTTCGAGGACGAAATTCTTTAAGGGGGGGAGGTTATAGCGATCCCGGTTTCCCTTTTCTTTAATTGTTGTATCCGGACATAGGTTCCGTGGAGTTGGTTGTTGTGTATACCTTGTTTACATCCTTTACTCCTTGTATTTGAGTCTTGGGTTGTGTTGGGAAGGTTTGAAACAAGTTGGTTAAACTTAGAAACCAAAGCTAGATGCCCAGATTTTGGCCTGTCCGCTCGAGCGGAGATTTTGACGCTTGAGCGGGGCCTTCGTTGTTGTTTGTCCGCTCGAGCGCGGGTTTTGGCGCTCGAGCGGGAAAATCACCCATCCAGTATTTTCTCTACAGGGTTGTCCGCTCGAGCGGGAATTTGGGCGCTCGAGCGGGAGTTTGTGTGTGACGCTCGAGCAGGGAGTTGGACGCTCGAGCGGGGACCTGGTTCTGCAAAAGTACTGGGAGTGCGTATCCGGCGCTCGAGCGGCGGTTTGGACGCTCGAGCGGGAGTCTGTGAGTGACGCTCGAGCGGAGGTTTCCACGCTCGAGCGGGGCGACTAGGTTAAGTCTCCGAGATCCGGGTTTTTGAATCACTTTTTCACATCCTTTTCTCTCTCTTACTTTTCCAAAACTCCATTGTTGAGCCTCTCTCTCTAGAACCTTGCCTTCTCTCTAGGTATTGATCTAGTAAGAGTTGTTTCCTCACCTTTGGCCTTTACAAAAAAGTTGTTGATCGTCGAGGGCTATCTTTTGATCCAAGAATTTCAGGATTTGAAGCATTTCCGTTTTCTTCATCTTCTTCGTTGGGTGTCAACTTTTGAGGTAGGGATTCTTACTCACTCTTATGGTCTTTGACATAGATTTTTGGTTGTTTTGATAAAGTGTTGAAGTTGGAAAATTTTGGGACTTAGGGTTTGAAAATGTTGAAAGAGGATTTTGCTATTTTGAATCTAAAATGTGTATTTTGGGTTTCAAAATAATGATATTGTTGTTGGTAGTTGATATATAGACCATTGGGTCAATATTGGGAAATGGAGTAGAAACCCTAATTTGTTGTATAAATTAATTGTCATAATTAATTTGGGAAAGTTGTGACTATTTGGAATTGAGTTGAAAATAATGAAATTGGCTCATTATATTGTAAAATGGTGGAGTTGGATTTATTAATCGCTCACTTTTGAAAACATTGATAATTTATCTGTTGGAGCTTTTATTATCTGTTTAGAAATAATTGCTTTAGACTACCGGTGGAGGGTAGTTTTGATTGTTGTAGACAATGCATGATGATTAGGCAAACTAAAACTAATCAATTGGTTGTGTCATAGAGTATGACGGTTGATAAAATACATTAACGTTATGTATTGATTGATTGTGTATATGACCTATGTGTATATACGTTGTGTGTGTGGAAGAGATAGGGGATGTACTCCACAGTTTAGGGGAAGATAGGGGATAGACCTCTAAACCGGATGTTGTTTGAGAGGAGATAGGGGATGGACTCCGCTGATACAGCTCATATGCTTGTTAGTTAATGTGTTGATATAGCTCATATGCTTATCTATGGAAGTGCTGATATGGCTAGTATGCTTATCTAATGTAAAATGGGAAACGTTTAATATGAGTCACTGTCTCATGTAAGTTGTTGGCCAGGTTCTGAGCCGTTGTTGTGAGTTTGAATTTGATAAGAAATGGAAAATGAAATGAAACATGGACATAGAGGTCATGTAATGGAAATGGTTATGAATTGATTTATAGGAATTAAACATTTATCAATTGCTAATGTCTTAGTTACTGCTCATACTGTGTTTAGCATATCTCTACTGGGCATTGGCTCACCCTATATGGAACATTATTCTCAGGTACAGGTAGCATGCCACCTCCAAGGACATAGCTTGGATGATGATGAGAGTTGAAGACTCTTTTTTTGTTTATTTTGTTTGTATTACATGTATATCAAGCCGATGGCTTATTTTGTATAGAGTTAGTACTCTTCTTTTGTGTAACCAAGTGTTGACTTGGAAAGCCGTAAGCCCGTAGGGCATTTGCTTTTGTTGTTAACATGTAATACCGTTGTAAGAACTACTTTGATGAAATTAAATGGTTGATTTCTTTTATATCAATGCATATCTAAAGTGATGGGTTTTATGTAATATTTTGAGGGCGTTACATTTTAGTCGAGTGAGGCCAAGAGTTATGTCATTTACAGTGTACTTTTCCTTTAAGTTCATCTGGAGATGGAAGTTTTACTCCTTTTGGTAACTTAAGGAAGTTGGCCGCAAGCAAATGATCAAAAATGTCATCTGCCTTTGTTAAATCGAAAGAGTACTTCCTGTGAAGGTATTTCTTTTTAAACTGCTGGTCAATTGTTATATCCTTATAAATTAATGCTTCACAAATTACAGGTTCTTTGCCCACAATTTCTGCTGCATCAATCTCATAGTTAGGATCTCTATAATACGTCTTGTATGATGCATTATTTCGATCTTGTTTCTCCTCTAGTAATGCTGCATACCTAGACACCTTATAGGTTAGTTCCACCAAATCTCTGACTTCAGTTGAGTCAAACTTCTTTCGAAGCCTGAACTCTAAGCCATTTTGAGCCAATCTTACGAATTTTGGCTCTGGCAGGATGACTCTACATTTATTTCGAGCCCTTTTAAATCTGGCAATAAACTGAGCAGCCTTTTCTTCAGGCCTTTGACTCAATCTTGCCAAGTCTACCATGGAAACCTCTGGCTCCGATTGGAAGAATTAGGCATGAAATGCCTCTTCCGTTTGTTGTCAAGTTTGAATAGAGCCAGGTGTAAGGTTGATGTACCATACAAATGCTCCCCCAGTTAGAGAATTTGGGAATAATCTCAGTTTCATATAGTCATGATTAGTAAATTCACCGCATTGAGCAGCAAACCTAGCAATATGCTCTACTGTTGATTGGTTTCCACTCCCATAGAAAAGGGTAAAATCTGGTATCCTGAACCCCCTTGGGTATTTATGTACCCTATCTATCCATTCTGGGTATGGTTTTCTGTATACAAGAGTCTGGACCTCCTGAGCCATCGGTCCACACATCTCCCTAACAATATCAGCAATTTGGTCCCTAGGGACCATATTTTGTGCCTGCTGAACCACTACTGGAGGAACAAACACAGGGTTTGGTGGACAAACTTGTACCTGTGGTCCTCTTGGTCCATAAGGTGGTACATTTGGGACTGGTTGTCCCTATGGTGCAGGTTGCTGTTGGGGGTGTGGGTAACCCCTTTGAGCCTGTCCTGCGAAAGGTGCTGGAACAGGTGTTGTGTCTCTTCCATTTGCAGGAAAACCTTTCAACCCCCCGGGTATAAATTCGAATAAGGGATTAGTGAACCCCCTTGTACCAGGTATGGCTTCGAACATGGGATTTGTGACCATTCTTATGCCAGTTTCTTGTACTGGGCCAAATCCACCAACTTGTATGGCTTCATTGTTGAGTACTGAGGCATTTTGACTTGTTATAGGCCTCGAAATGGGTTCATACCAAGACTGAGGTGATGGTCTTTCATAGTTCTGATTCCTAGTTTGACCATTAGAATGTCCATTAACTTGCATAGGCTGTTTATCTCTAGCCAATCTTTGCTGAGGGACATTTAAAACTTCCTCGGTGTGTCTTGTGTTTGTTAGTTGGTGGTTATTCATTCGATCCAAAAAGGATGTTGCCCACCTTTCCATTGTGTTCATTAATTGCTGTCCCATGGCATCTATTAGGCCATCCCATGGATTTATTGGATGAGTAGATGGAACAGTGGATGGTCCAATTCCTTGGTTTCGTCTAATACTATGAACATGTGGTTCTTGTCCTGAAGTACTGGTCTGTTCGACCATAGGTTCTGAAAAAATAGGAGTTTCCACAGGATGTGTTATCACATTATCCCCTGGATTAGGTATTTCTACCTCTCCTTCTACGCCTTTTTCCAAGCGTTCATTTTCTCCTTGTCTTCTTCTTCTAGCCATTTCAATTAGTCCCACCGGGCATGCCAAAAATATATGTTGGCTTTTTGGCTTTCGAAGGTTATATTTGTAAATGCGAGCGTACCAGCAAGGATCAATCAGTCCTTACAGAAATTTTAATTGCCAACCAATTATCAGACGATTGTGTTTTAGTTCTTTCAGCCTCAATGAAGAGGACTTTTACTAGTGGCTTGACTTAGGAGAAATTAAGCAAAATAACAGTTAAATGAAGAACAATTGAAGTATTTCATTAGAATGAAAACTTACAATGATCCAAACTTAGCCTTGTAGAGGTTTACAGCAACAATCTACTTGAAACTACTCCTATGAATGAAGTGCAATGCAGGAATTTAAGGTGCAGGAATGTAAAGAACATGAATTTAAAGAACAGGAAATGTAAAGACTGGAAATGTAAAACTGGAAAAGAAAATATGAAGTAAATGACTAGTTTGTTGGATCTGAGTCTGGGGGTTTTTTCTGGGACCTTCCCTGCTATTTATACTTCTCAAGGATGACCATCGAACTGCACTTCAAACCGTCGAACTGCTCCTCCATGATCGCTGATCATGCTGACTTATAAGTAGTTCCACCACGCCATCACTTGCAATTGGGCTTCCCTCCTATATTTGAATTTGAATGTGAGTAACCGTTGAAGCCACGTCACCTTGCATCTCTTTACTGATCCAATGCTACTCAGATCACATGAGAACCAATATTAACTGCCACGTGTACGATCAGGATCGAAGACTTGAATAGTCTTCCTATATTACCCTTACTCTGCCACGCGTCGAATTGTAACTGGCCTTATACAAAATATGTAGCCAACAATACCTTGATGAAGGAGAGAATTGCAGAGATGGAGATAGATTGAGAATGATACATACCTTGATGAAGGAGAGAATTGCAGAGATGGAGTTGCCCAACGATTTCGCGGGAAAAGACTACAGCTGTATTATTTGGAGAGCTTCTGTGCTCTTTGAATGTAGCCAGCGAGCAAGTGTGATGGTAAAATACCTAGCCTTTTGGCCAGGCCGTTGGAGGGCCCAAAATGGATTGAGATTAGCTAAAATGTCTAACAAAACTATTTTTGAAATTTAGTTTGGCTTGATATTTGGCCTAATTTATCCATTTTAAGTTGAATTTTATTTTTTTTTAATTTCAAACTTGACCACATAACTCAATAGATATGAGCTATTATTATTATTAAATTATACTGAATTTATTAAAAAATAAATAAATCATACAAGTTTTGTATAATTATATAAACTTCTCTATTAATAAAACTAAAACAACCAAAACTAATATAAATAATGGATAGATATATGGATAAATAAAATAAAATATATATTTCAACGTAAAAGATATAATAATATTATTTTTTCATCTGTAAGACTAACAAAATACTAATGAAAAGACAATTAATTATTATGTGAATTTAAAACTTAATAAAATTCAATATAATTATGTTAATCGTGTGAGATTTAATGCATTTTTTCTAACTCTCACTGCAAGTTGGTATAATTTAATTTTTTGTCAATCTATTTATTTGTAAGTTTTTTTCTTAAAAAACGTAAATTACACTAACCTACCTTAAGGTTTGGAGAAAATATTGCAAGTTTTATAATTTTTGCATAATTATCATGACTTTCTTTTTATAAGGACAAAAGGGATCGGAAAACTTACTCAAAAGAAAAGAAGATTGGAAATGATTCAGATATGGTGTGAAAATACAAAGATGAATAATAAAAAATATATATTTAAACGTAATATAACAATATCATTTTTTTTCATTCATATGATTAACAAATTCTTGAAGAAAAGCGAATTAAGTGTAATGTAAATTAAAATCTTAGAGGAATCTAATGTAGTTGTATAAAAATTGTGAGATTTTATGTATCTTCTTTAAACTTCAAGGGGGTCAATTTAATTTACCCATAAAAAAAAAAAAAAAAATGCATAAGCTTCCATCTAGTCTTGATCTAGACTAGAAAACAATACAGGAAATTATACTTTTGGCAACCAACTTTGCCGACTAAAAGAAATTTAGTCGCCAAAAGTTGTACAATCAGCGACTAAAAATTACTTTGGTTGGCGTTGTTTATGGTTTTAGCTACTAATTTGTTTTAGTAGCCAAAAAATTATTATTGGCGACTACAAATAAATTTAGTCACTAAATATGCCACAATAGGCGACTACAAAAATATTGGTCGGCGGTAATTTCAGTTTTAGGCTACTAAAATTTATTTTAGTCGTGGTATACTAATTTTTGCCGACTACAATAAATTTAGTAGCCAAATAACTAGCTTAATGTTTGGGTCCAAGAGACTTACCATAGGTTGCATTTCAATCAAGGGTGAGAATTTTCAATACAACTTGAACTATATATGAAGTTAGCATGTTACGGTTGACCATTTCCAACAGACACGTATATAATATGATCTGATATCACAAAATATTAAATAGGTCGGGTTAGTATCAATTCTATGTAATACAAAATCGACACAGATAACATGTATAATGAAGAATTAATTACATATTTTAATATTGTCTTTTATGTAACTCCATCAAATTTGTTAAAACGTATATAAAATAAGATTTTAAGACTAATATAAATTTTGTTGAATAGACTATTTTAATAACTTTTTGACTTTTTATGAAAAGATATACAGAAAAGTAAAGAGATGATGTGACTTAAAAAATATAAAAAGTATATGATTTTATGTTAACCCAAACAAAGTATAATTGAAGATAATATATTTTGTCTACTGTTTGAGTTAACTTAGTAAAAATAATAATAACATATCATTTTTATAAAATAAAATTGAGTTTAAATCAAATATTCTTATGAATAATTTTATTAAATAGAAATTAGTTGTATTGAATTTAACTTGAGATGAAAAAAATAATTTTTTATACACCTGATTTTTTTAGTTGATAGTTTTTTTTTTTTTGGCATAACATTTTAAAACGATAAAAATTGGGCCAGGACTGAAAATGATACGATATGAAATAATAAGCTATTTGAATTAATGTTGAGGTAATTCTAATATGAATCCAAAATGAACATGATCCTACATGACACGACATGACACGACACCTACTCCTAATTTCAATGATCTATTATTTTGGGGTACTCAAGTTAAAAGTCCATTTTTGAAATGAAAAATGCGGCAGACCCCCACCCCCAGTGACCCCCAGCCCCACGTGGCTGTGGGTGATTGGAAGGAAAGAAAAAAAAAAAAAAAAAAAAAAAAAACAAAAACAAAAACTAGCCAATGAAAAAAATTTGGGGGTGCTGGGGGTGCCCCCCACTGAGGGTCCCTAGCACAACTGTTTTTGAAATTCTTGGGCCAAAAGGCTGAAGCATTTTTCTTTTTTTGTGTGGCCAAAATGACATTATTTGTTTAAAAGAATATCTATTTGTTCAAACTTTACTTGTCTATTTATCTATTCAAATGTTACTTATTGTACACGTGTCACCTATATGTGCAAATTATCTGTTCAAATGTTACTTATCTATACACATGTTTAAATGTCTAACTATTTGTACACATGTCACCTATCTATTCAATTTATTGCCACTCCCTATTGCCGCTAGCAACCACCACTGGTGATTTTTCCAACGCCAATGATTTTTCTAATAACTTTTCAATGGGTGTCCTTATTACAAGGAAAAAAAAAGGTTTAAACTTTAGACTAAATGACATATGGTAGGAATAACCCATTATTTTGTAAGATCTTTCGTATGTATCATTATTAAAAAAATTAAATTTAAATAAGAACACTCAAGTGATAAATTTAAATTTGAATTTTAGTTCCCCAAAGGTCTACACACTAAAATATCAGGTATATAAGGACAAGTTTCTACAAAATGATGAAAATACTCATTCATACAGATCTGTTGAAATTGACGTTGTTTGTCCATTTCTTCAAACCATTTATCTCTCTCTCTCTCTCTCTCTCTCTTTCTTCAAACCCTAGACCTAATGAAAACACCATTGTAGCCCAGCTGCATTATTAGAGTGGCATTGGTGGAGGTGGCGACATAGCCAATGATGAAGTGGACCATTGAAAGATGCCACAGTAATTAGACCCTCTCTGTCTCGGAAATGGTAAAAAAGATGAGGAGAAGAGTACCAGAGGTTCTATGGAGGCTATTCCACAACCGCGGTCGCCCTCTTGTCGATATCATCATCTCTTTGATTCCACCATCTCCGCTGCCGCCTAAGTGTTGTTACCAAGCATGGCAATGCATCGGTTGTAGTGACGACGACGCCATGTCATTTCTCCTCACACTAGATGACCCTTCTGACTATCGCAAACTCTTAACTCACTACGTCGCTATCATTTCTAACAATGCTCCTCTTCTCTCAACTTTTCATCCCGACTATTGTTTCCAAGACGAGGTCTCTCTCTACATCTACTCTCTCGCGTGAAGCTTTGGATCTCCTTCGACGGCATAAGTCACATCCACCACCACCACTGCTACAAAGAAGTTTCTGGCAAACGAAGATCTGTATACTGCCAGATCTGAGAAGAAAAAAAGTAGGGAAGATCTGTACACTAGCAAATCTGTATATACAACATATGTGTGTGTATGTATAGAGAGAAAGAGAGATAAATAAGGAGAGTCAAAAAGAAAAAAAAATTCAAATAGGATGATGACATTTGAAGAAGTGATTGTTTCTCTCTCTTTACTCTCTCACTATATTACATAGATATGATTAATCTCTACTATTTGTATAGATAAAAAAAAAAAGCACAGATAAAATTTGAACAGATAAAAGAAAAAATTAAACATATAGGAAAACATTTAAACATCCAAAACAATCAAATAACTTCTCACCAAACTATTTCATAAAATGTGAGTTTCTCACCAACAAAAAATATTCACTAGACCTAATGTATTAAACAATTATCAGATTGGACTTTTCAACAATTTTCCCTTTAAATAAAAAAAATACTCATAAAAATCAATCCATAATCGATCCTATAAAAAAAAATAAATAAATAAAAGGATTAATTACATTTTATTGCTTTATCGTTAGCTCAAATACACGTTACCCCCTTCAAGGTTAAAAATATACACATAACCTACTTGTGTTTTGAGGTAAATTACAAAATTTAATTATGTTATGATGATTTTTGCACAAGTCAATATTACCTTTATTTTTATTGTCAATTTTCTTCATATGCCATTATCACCATAACTTTCTCTCTCTAAAATTGGACTACATACCCCTTCTAACATACCACCATAACTCACGACAACAATCCAACCCCTTTACACTATTTCCCTTCTAACCCAAGACATCCACTTTATGCCTGCTTCAAAGCAACCATCATCATCTTCAAGCGTACAACCCTTTCAATAGTGAAGATTGTAGATTTGATTCACAAGGCAATGTAATTTTTAGAGCTGAGTAAAGAATCTGTGAAATCCGTAATCCGATCCAGTCCAGTCCAATCCGATAGGTTTGGATTGATTTTTTAAATTCGTGGTTCGGTTCCAGATTGAAGAATTAAAAATCCGTAGTTCACAGATTGGTTCCGGATTGAACCCCACGGTTCCAGATTGGAACCGATCCGGACCGTATACAAATAGTCTATATTTTTATTATACATCCTTCCCTATAATATCTTCTCTTATTCTATATAAAACCTAAACTCAAACCTAAACCCGCATAATATCTTCTTTTATTTGTTAGTTTTTAGTTTTAATTTGTAATGGTCTAAATACTTATGATTGAACCATTTTTCTTATAATTGTTTAAATTTTAGAACAATATGTCACTATTATAGAAAGACATGTTGCTATTGTGGAATTAATATAGCGCTATGTTTATGTTTTTATGAAATTAAAGTGTTATATATATATTTTTGTTATTTAATTATGTGAATTTATGGTCCTAAACCGATCCAATCCGTGTTTAAATGGATTGGTTCGGATTGGTTCCATGATTTAAACGGATTGGATTGGTGTCAAGTTTTCAAGAACCGTAGATAACGGATTTGTCTTGGTTTTACCCCAATCCAGTTCAATCCGGACCATGATCACCCCTAGTAATTTTTAAAGAAAACATGAAGCCTATTGTTGTATTATATATATATATATATATAATTTTTTGTATGTTTGTATATATATAATTTTTTTCTTCTTCCAATAAAACTGTCAATGTTATTAATTGTCAAATTATTTTATTATTTGCATTATGAAGCTTTGATTGAAGTACTTCTATATTGGATTATGTCTTCAATTATAAAAAACCAATTACTCTCTTTTGTGATTTTTGAAGAAAACATAAAGCCCATTGTTGTGTTATATATATAATTTTTTTTCTTTTTCCACTAAAACTGTCGATGTTATTAATTTTGTCAAATTATTTTGTTATTTGCATTATGAAGCTTTGACTATAGTACTTCTATTGGAATATGTCTTCAATTATAAAGTTCAAACCAATTACTCTCTTTTGTCTTGGTTGGAATCAGGTGAGCATTACAACAATTATAATTTGGGAACTTAGCTAAAAGTTAATTATTTTAGGTCATATTTCTTTTTTTATTTTTTTACACATTTTTTTAAAAAGTCAAAAAAAACTTTAAAAAGTTAACTTTTAACTAACTTCTTAAAACAAGCCAAATCACTAACTTATTTGAATGAAAGAAGGTTCTGGAAAAATAATTTTGTGGCTACCATGTGGTGACTGTTTCTTCCAATATATATGTGTGTGTGTGTATGACTGTGTTGTGTTAGTAGGAAGTTGTGGGGAGTGATGATGGTAGTGTTTCGATGAGTGGGGATGTGGCCATGGGTTGTGTGGCGGTGATGTTAGAGCAATTGTGGTTTTGGGTTGAGTTCTTTGTGATGACATGCAATACATAAATTGTTGGTGATAAAACAAGGGAACGAGGGCATTATAATAATTTTGATTTCAAATTATATCCTTAATAATGTCACCACGCTTCTTAACTAATATTGAGCTACACGCATGATTATCTATAACAGTTTCCGTTAATTTTACACTTGATTCCAAATTATGAGAGATTTATGTGTATATTTATAAACTATTAGTTTGTTTGGTTTCACTTTCAAAATTTATTTTTCAAAAAATTGAAAATTTTTTTATTGAATTTTTAAAAATATTTTAAGTAATTTTTTTAAAAAAATTATATACATTTATTATAAATACACTTTAAAAGTATAATATTTGTGAAAAAAATCTTTAAAAAATTCACTAAATATCAAAAATAAAAATATAAAAATTTAATATATTTTTGTATTCTTATATATTTATTAATTTTTTTAAAAATTGAAACTAAATACAATAAATATATATTTGAGTTAAATTAAACTAAAACGGATAAAATATAGGCTCAATTTGAGAACTTAGTTGTTTGGTTTGAGTTTTTTGAGTTAAGTTTTTTGAAAATTGAGTTTTTTGGTTTGTGTGTTTTTTTTGTTTTTAGTGAATTTTTTTAAAATTTTAAATATTTTTTTTTACTTTTTTAGATGCACCTTATTTAGATGTATCCAAAAAGTAAAAAAATTTGTGAAAAAATATTTTTAAAAATTAATAAATACATAAAAATATAAAAAATGTATTGAATTCTCGTATTTTTTTTTATATTTTTGGTATTTAGTGAATTTTTAAAAGGTTTCTTTCACAAATTTTTTACTTTTTAAGTATATTTATATTAAATATGTCTAAAAAGTAAAAAGAAAATTACTTAAAATATTAAAAAATTCAATAAAAATAAAAAAATACGAAATATAAAAAAATAATTTTTTCTGAAAACAGTTTTTGAAAAACCGAAACCAAGCATTTTGTATTATCTAGTAAACAAGAAACAGAGAGAGAGAGAGAGAGAGAGAAGCACAAGTCAAAAAGAGAAACCAGATCGATGAGTGTGATTGAAATCCTAACGAGAGTCGACGCGATCTGCAAGGAATACGACAACTACGACTTCGACCAGCAGAAACATCTCAACCTCTCCGACGCCGCCGACGCCGACGCCTTCGCCCGCCTCTACGCCGCCGTCGAATCCGACATCGACGCCACTCTTCGGGTCTCTCTCAAGAAGTTCTTTTTTCTAGGGCTTGCGTTTGATTTTTTTTTTTTGCAGTTGGAGGTTTTGATCTTTTTTTTTTGTAGAAAGCGGAGGCGGCATCGAACGATAAAAGTAGGGCCTCTGCGGTTGCTATCAATGCCGAGATTCGACGCACCAAAGCTCGGTTGCTTGAGGAAGTCCCTAAATTGGAGAGATTGGCTATAAAAAAGGTTCGATCTTTTTGAAATTATTCTGTTGATTTTATAGTAGAAATGTATAATTTGATAATTTAGTTTGACTTCATTGAATTTGAATTTTGTGGTTATGTGATATTTTTGAAATCATAGAACTGAGGTTGACTTCAGCTGATTGTTCAACAGTTTAGGGGAACTTATGATTCTAAGTTTATGTTAGAATGTTCTAAATTTGGTTGGGTTTCAAAAGTGAGCTTGTTGAATTTTTTAAGCTTGATTTGTTAGGGTTTTGGGGTTGAAATATCCATTTTGAGGACTGTGAACAGTGACCTGTGAATACTAACTTAAGTTTTGTGAAAATAAGGAGAAGGAAGAAGAAAAGTAGAGGAAGCAAGGCACAAAAAATATATAATATAATCTCTAATTCTCTAGAGCTCAACTCCATTGAATTGAGGAATTACAATAGTATTTGTAGGATTTTAATAAAGTATGATTATTTATGCAAAAAAAAAAAAAAGTATTTGTAGGATGCTATATTTCTCGTATTTCCATTATGAATTTTGACTCTCAAATAAGAATGATAAACCTTACTGATTAAAATATTGTAAACCAACTGAAAACTATAGGAAAGACTTAAAAACATAACTTCAACCATAACTCATTGGTGACCCTCATGACTTGTGTTCAGGAAAACTGAAAACTACTGAAATACACTCAACTCGACCCTTAGAACCTAATAAATTACATGTAAATTTTATTTTTTTTAATAATTGGGTGTCTGTGTCAGCTTGCGCGCACCTCGACTAATTCTAGGGCTCTGAAATTAATGACCAGGCAAATTTCCAGTAATCCCTTAGAGTGACTCGGACTTGAGACGTTGAATGTTATCCTCAAGTCTTTACTGCTCAGCCAACCCCTTGGGATTTAAATAACATGTAAATCTGTCCAGCTACTTCCAAACAAACCTCATATTATTATAATTGGAGACTTTCAAAACTTCCATGGGCCCCCTTCCTTTTGTCTGAAAAAGCATCTCGATAACCGTGGTACCCATGGCCTTTGTCTTAAGCTTCTAAAGCCTATTAGATTTGTTTAACCAATTGACGGATTTTGCGTCAATAATAAATCTTACTTTCAGGTTAAGGGGCTTTCGAAAGAAGAACTTGGTGCCCGTAATGATTTGGCCATTGCTCTGCCAGATAGGATTCAATAAATACCAGATGGGACTGCAGCTGCTCCCAAACAATCTGGAGGCTGGACAGGTTCAGCTTCCCGCACAGAAATCAAGTTTGATTCAGGTGATTGGTTGCCTTCGTTTTTTTTTTTTTTTTTTTTTTTTTTTTTTTTTTTTTTTTTCTGGGAGGCTCTTACTTGAGATTTGTTGTTCAATTATTTGTTTCATTTGGATCATAGATGGACAGTTCAACCGTGAATACTTCCTGCAAACAGAAGAGTCCAGCCAATTCAGGCAAGAATATGAAATGCGGAAAATGAAGCAGGCATGTAATTCTTTAGAGTTGAATACCTTTCTTTTTTTAATTGGAGGGAAATATGATTTTTTTTCTTTCTGATGAGGATTTGTTCTTCTGTGGTTTCTGCATTCATTGTTCTATTGATTCCAAATAAAAAATACAAATAATGTGTTTTACTTTGATGTTCACACAGGACCAAGGATTGGAAGTGATATCAAAAGGTTTGGATACATTAAAAAATATGGCCCATGATTTGAATGAGGTTTGCTGCTGCCTTGTGCATTTGTATTTGTTGCTTTGTCCCATTTTGTGCACTTCAATTTATGACTTTGCAATTCATACAGGAAATGGATAGGCAAGTTCCTTTAATGGACGAGATTGACACTGTTTGAGAACTTGTCCTGGTAATATTTGAAGCTACAAGTATTCTTAAATTATTAATGGTGTATTTCTTCACATCCTACAGGTCGACAAGGCAGCATCTGACCTTAAGAACACCAATGTGAGACTTAAGGACACTGTTAACCAGGTGATTGAGCTGCCACTGTATTTTCTGTAGATTTGCATCACTTTGTGTGCTGCAGAGAGAGAGAGAGAGAGAGAGAGAGAGATTACAGACAACCAAGTAGTAGAACGAGCGATATTTGGTGCTCCGAGCTACAACATCCTCCTTACCATAGAAAAGTTGTAAAATCGATCAGAATACTAGTAGCATAGGATGTGGCCAGCATTCAACAGTATAACCGTTTTTCTTTTTTTAAAACCTAAGAAGAGTTGTAAATTCAATCCGAATAATATTAGCATAGGATGTAGCCAGCATTCAGTGGTGTTTGCCCACTTTTCTAGCTGAATAAAAATGATTGTCTCTTGGGCTAAGAAGCACGGGTGCGGGTGCGGGTACGAGTACGGGTACGCCGATACGGAAAAATCTCAAAAAAGTAGGATACGGGTACGGCTGCGGTACGCCGATATTTTTTTATTTTTATAATTATGGTTAGAAGATCAACCTACAAATTGAAATTAAATATCAAAATTAAAAAGAGAACTATAAAACTAAAAGACAAATATTAATATATTTCAATTCAACATAACCAACACCAATTCAGTCCATAATCCAAGCAAAGGAAAAACATTTTTGATCTAATTTTTTTGTGATTAATTATTAACATTCTGTTGACGAAGATTAATTATTAACATCAGATTATAATTATTAACATTTTTGATCTAATTTTTTTTTAAAATCAGATTATAATTATTAACACTTGCAGCATATTAATTATTAACATTTTTGATCTAATAACTCATTTTCCTATAATTATTAACACTTGCAGAAGATTACTTGTATCTATTTGATAAAATTCCAAAAACCCTCATACCATAACAACCCTAAAGCTCAAGTATTGAGATGAACACAGCTAAATATGAATAACTCGATCAGTAAATATATATGTGTGTGTGTGTGTGTGTGTGTGTGAGAGTTTGTGTTATACCAGGGAAGTATTTTCCGACGATGCGGAAGATGCGATTGCCGGACTTGTCAGAGCCACGTTCGAGGTGAAAGAAGTGCAAGGCGTCGAGATTGGAGAAGTCATCGTCGGAGGAGAGGAAATCGGAGGGACAGTCGTGCTAGTTCTCTTGAGAAGGAGCTTCTCTTTGTCCATCAATGGAGGACAAGAAGGGTCGAGCGTCTATGCCTAGATCTGAAGCCAATACCACCACTGAAAAATCGTCCGATGTTGAACCCCCCATCTTCTCTCTCTCTCTGTGCTTTGATGTCGCCTCTTGGTTCTGTGTTGCTCAACTGATGAGATTAGGGCAAGAGTGATACGATTAGGGCAAAACAAACTCATTCGTATATATCATTTTTTCTTTTCTTTTTTTAATTTTTCTTAATATTGCTCCGGTACCCCTCAATTCTCCAGAAAATTTGATTTCTGCCCCCGCCGTACCCAAAACGCACCAAAGGCGTACCCATGCCGTACCCGAGCCGTACCCATGCCGTACCCGACAGAGGCAGAAGTACCCGACCACTTTTTGCCGTACCCGGTACCCGTGCAGCCGTACCGGTACGCGTACCCGCACCCGGTAAGTACCCGGTGCGTGTACGGCACTATTTTTGGAGTACCCGTGCTTCATGGCTCTTGGGTCTTCTTTTCCCTCTTGTTTATGGCATTTAATGGCTATTAGATGTTCCAAGGAATTAGACCTTTCTATGTTTCTTGGTGTAGAGGGTCCAAATGTATGCATTGGAGAAATGGATACTGCAACGTTTAGTTGAAGATGATGGAGATTACCGTGAGTAAAGAGCAACGCAAGCGGTGTAGGACCCAAAGGAATAGTTGATGAATATATGATCCAAATGACGAGAGGAGCCTTTTTTTTATAAGCAGCGGAGATTGAGGTAAAAGTTATCAAAAAAAAAAAAATGAGAGATTGAGATAAAGTTGAAGTCCTTTTAGTAGGTAAGTGGGCCTTGTGTTGCAATTGAAATAGAAATTATTTGTGATCAAGTTAGGATTCTTCTCTATGATAATCTGATAAGGATCTTATGATGTCGATGATATCAAGATAAGTGCCTGTCGTCGATTGGTCGAGGTGAAGACATCATCCACACCGTGATGAGACTTTGCTCTTAGCCACTAAGCCATGTGATTCCCAATTCTGAAAATGGATCATGACACTACTCGAAGACCACACCCTGGACACAATATTGGCCATGAAACTATCTGAAAACCACACTATGGCTTCATACCAAGCTGCAAGAGCTCCCAAGTCTTGCTAGTCAAATTTGGCGAACATCAGTTTGGGTGTGTGAGAGGTGAGGAGGAGGTTCTAGTCTAGCAGGAGATCCTCACTCTTCTGAAAGATAGGAGAAAGTGGCCTCTACTGAAGGGTCTCACTCTTTTTAAGGTTAAAAGTCCAGACAAATGTTTTTGTTTTGTGCTTATGGTACTGTTGGAGATGTGGACACTCTTTCAGAAAACCTCACCTAAAACATGTAGTCCAACATCAGTTCTATAAAATGGCACAGAAACTGACTCGTGTTAGCGCCTTGCCTTCAGCTAGGTCCTCTTGATCTATCCATCATTTTTTTCTTCTAATAGATACTAGTCATATAATTGATCTTTCGGTTTTTGAATTGTGCGGTTCAGTTCAGGTTGTTTTACCAGGTTGGCAATTCAAACCCGATTTCCTACATCAGTTAACATATCTAAATGATGTATTTCACCGATTAAACCAATTTGCATAGAAAGTTTCAATTTTACAAATCAAACCTGAATTCCATTTCCCCAAAATTCGACATAAATAGTGAATATCAGGACAAAACAATTTTAGAATTCTAATTTGATAATCATACTTCATAAAAAATACCAACAAAAAATTCCATTCTAAGGATAAAAAAAGCACACCTTATGTCCAAATTTTCTCCTTCGCTTCTCATTTGCTCTCATATTGCCCTTTGCTTAATCGCTTTCCCTCTTTGATTTCTTCATGGAAGGCACTGCCAAACCTGACTATGCCACCTACCTGAAGATCTCCACGAATGACTACAATTCCACCATTGACGGACTGAAATAGTAGCATTGCAGACATCCATCGTCCAATGAGGAAGAGGGAGAGGAGCAGAGGGAAGTGATAGCAGAGAATAATGGTGTGTGTGAGAGAGAGAGAGAGAGAGAGAGTAAATGGGATTCGTGAGTAGGATAGGTTTTACAGTATATTAGGACAAATAGGGACAGCGCTGGAATTTCAAAACAGAGGTTATTTGATGGCCTAAACAGTGAGTAAATTATGGCTTCAAGAGTAAATTGAAGGCTAATAGGTAGGGGAAGGGATTAGGGTTGATTTGAGGATGATTAGATGGAGTTTTGAGGTTGAAAAATGCACTTTGAGAGGGCTGTAAATAATAATTCGAGAATTACAAATTGAACATAAAAGAAGAAGAAAGGAGAACAAGAAGATAGGTCTAAGCATCACACCTAGATTCCATAGGCATTACGCCTAGGGTTTGATTGCATCACACAATCCATAAAGAAGCTTCAAAACTCTTTTTAACTTTTTATAAAAATATCAACTCTCTTGAATTAGAGGCATTACATGGCTTTATATAGACTTTAGAGACTTCCTAAACCAGCTAGAACTAAAATAGGAAACTATCAAAATATCTTTGACTTCTAAAACTAATTTAAGACTAAATAAGAAACAAAAACAAAGACTAATTAAATAACTTGACTCACAAGACGACCCATGGGCGACCCCTACAGCCCATGTAGGCAAATATAAAATTACCAAAATACCCCTTGCCTAAAAATCCTAGAAACATAAAAATAATCACCAAATAAAACTATAATAATATTAGAAACATGATTATGGTTCCTATCGATTTCTCTTTGAAACCATTCAAATTTCCAAATATCGCTGCTTCTTTAAATTTACTCTTCTTTGAGCTTCTTATATTCCGCATCATTCTCCCTTGGTTGGAAAAAACTGGATCACTAGTTTTGAAGTGTTGAAGTATAAGTATTCACAAGCTTCGAAAGTGCATCCATGGCTTCATCTTAAAATCTTTAAGTTGTTGACACCTTTTATTTGTTGGAGACAGGAACAAAAATTTTGAGAAATTTATCTTGTCCTTCATGATATTAAATATGTCGGGAATGACAAAATCAATAGAAGGAATTGAAACATTCTTGAATTGATCCAAATCTTGGACTGCAAAATTCATTCCATGCATTATGTTCTTGTTTGACTCTATTGGAGAGAATTTAGGCAGCAAATTGGTGACTTGTAAAGCCATATTTTGCTCAGCACTAGTATCTGGTTGTGTCAATTCTTCAGTCCCTATAGCGTCCATAGCATCTAATTCCTCGCTTTGGACTCTAGCCTTTACTTGAGTAATAACTAGATCTTCTTGAGGTGCTTTTGGATCATCAATAAGTGCCTTGCTATCCTTCAAAATCTGGCCATCTTTCGTTTTGGGCAAACTCTTATTGTTTTCTTTCGCTTTTGACTTCAGTTGTGCATCTTTGACAATAATTTTTGATTTTAGTGCTACTTGAGATGCATGTCTCACACAATTTTGTGGTTGCAGCAATCCTCCTTTTGTAGTAGGCTCCAAAATTGTAGATGTCTCCCTAAATTTTATGAAAAACTCAAATTGCATAGCCGTTTCAATAGCATCTTCGAGATCTTCCAAATATGCATGAGACATTTCTTCTTTAATTACCGATCTCAACCCACTTTTGAAACGAGCAATAGTCATCTGTTCACTTTCTACCACTCCAGATTTGATAAATAATTCCTTATATTTTCTTGCATAAACAATCACACATATCACCTTGCTTAAGAGTATGCAATTGATCAAGAAAATCATCTTGAAGATCCCTTAGATGAATATGTTATCTAAGAAGCGCTTTACATTCTTCCCAAGTCAATCCACTTGTATTGGATCTCCCACAATTTGAAAACATCATGGCGAAACCTTAAGCTCTGATACCAAACTAATGCAGGACAAATAGGGACAGCGCTGGATTTTCGAAACAGAGGTTATTTGATGGCCTAAACAGTGAGTAAATTATGGTTTCAAGAGTAAATTGAAGGCTAATAGGTAGGGGAAGGGATTAGGGTTGATTTGAGGGTTGATTAGATGGAGTTTTTGAGGTTGAAAAATGTATTTTTAGAGGGCTGTAAATAGTAATCCGAGAATAGCAAATTGAACATAAAAGAAGAAGAAAGGAGAAGAAGAAGATAGGTCTAGGCATCACACCTAGATTCCATAGGCATCACACCTAGGGTTTGATTGCTCCACACAATCCATAAAGAAGCGTCAAAGCTCTAACTTTTTATAAAAATATAAACTCTCTTGAATTAGAGGCATTACATGGCTTTATATGGACTTTAGAGACTTCCTAAACAAGCTAAAATTAAAATAGGAAACTATCAAAATATCTCTGACTTCCGAAACTAATTTAAGACTAAAGCCTTGTTTGGCAAGTGGCTTTTTTAGCTAAAAAGTCACTAAAAAAATCAAAAAGCTAACAACCCATATCAAAAAGTCAAAGATTCTCTTCTCTCTACTTTTTGCACATCTTTTCGTAAAAAGCCAAAAAGTCATCCGAAACATACTAGTTTTTTTTACATCACATTTTAGTCAAAAAGTCAAAAAGTTATTAAAAAAGCATGTTCCCAAACGAGGCCTAAATAAGAAACAAAAACAAAGACTAATTAAATAACTTGACTCACAAGACAACCCATGGGCGACCCCTACAGCCCATGTAAAAACAAAGACTAATTAAATAACTTGACTCACAAGACGACTCATGGACGACCCCTACAACCCATGTAGGCAAATATAAAATTACCAAAATATCCCTCGCCTAAAAATCCTAGAAACATAAAATAATCATAAAATAAAACTATAATATTATTAGAAATATGATTATGTATGGTTCCTATCGATTTCTCTTTGAAACCATTTCAATTTCGAAATATCACCGCTTTTAAATTTATTCTTTTTTGAGCTTCTTATATTCCGCATCATTGATGAGTGTGACACTTATTGCTCGTCTGCCAACATCCCTCCATATACTAGGCCTATAACATTTGTCTTCCAAGAAGAGAACTTTATCTTGCCTAAGATGGATTATACCCCTTCCATGTTGCTCTTGGATTAGAAAATTTCCATCTTCCCCATATTTGATTTACAATGAGTTTGAAAAGTATTCTGTGAATAAACGCCTTTAATAGCATCAGATTCAATTACCTCATATAGCGATTCCGGTTTTGACCCGACTCTTGTGGTATCCCGGACTCGGGTTTAATGCTTTCATGTTGTTGTCTATCTCTTGTTCCCCTTGTATCTCTTTGGAATTGGCCTTGGGTTGTTGTGGTTGCGTTTGGGACAGGTTGGTTGCTTGTTTTTTCCAAACCTCGTTGCCTAGATTTTTGCTCCTTCGCTTGAGTGGCCATTCTTGCGCTCGAGCGGGCTGTGTATATTTTGGTCCTCCGCTCGAGTGGCTTTTCTCGCGCTCGAGCGAGATTTGCAAACTCTCAGTACTTTGCATGTCTACAAAAGTGCTAGAGGGATGTCTTTCATGCTCAAGCGGCGTTTCCTACGCTCGAGCGGGTTGGCGCTCGAGCGTCCTTTCTTGAGCTCGAGCGGCTAGTCTGTTGTCTGCAAAAATACTGGAAGTATGTATTCCACGCTCGAGTGGGTCCTTTCTTGCGCTCGAGCAGAACAAAACTTTGTGTCTGATGCTCGAGCGTAAACTCTTCCGCTCAAGCAGACTGTGCATATATCAAATCACGAAAAGCAGTTTTTACATCGCTTTTTCATATCTTTTCATCCAAAACCCTAAAGTTGAGAGGCTCTCTCTCTAAAACTCACATTCTCTCTATACTTCCACCTAGATCTAGTGATCTCTCCATCTTACTTCCTTTGATAAAAAGATAGAACTTCTCAAGGTCTTCCTTTTGATCCGATTGAAGTTGGATTTCGGCACTTTTGGAGTTCCATCCTTGCTTGGCTCATCTTTTCTCTTTGAGGTAGGGATTTTTTACACTTTGTTATGAGTTTTAACTTAGTTATTAGTGATTGTGTAACAATGGTGGGTTTTGGGGATATTTTGAACGAACTTAGGATTTGGGTATAAAATGGAAAGAGGGCTTTTTGGTGAATGAGGGGAAAATGATTGTGAGGTTTGAAAATGATGTTATATGGTGTCAAAATAGATGATTTTGGTACTTGGTTGAGATTTGGAAAAAAAAACGGAGTTTGTCCTAGAATGAGTATTGTATTTATGTTGTATAAATAAATGAAAATTGATGTTGTAAACTTAGAATTGGACAAGTATTGAGATGGATGGTGAAATTGAATAAATTATATGTCTTGAGAATAAATATCTGTTTAGAAATATTTGTATTGGGCTATCAGTGAAGGATAACTTTGGTTGTTGTAGAAATTGCATGTGGATTAGGTGAATTGAAACTATCCCATGGTTGATTATCATTGAATATGATCATGTTGTAAATACATTGTATATGTATGTTTATTTGGGAGTGGAAAGGGGATGTACTCCATGTGTGATTATGTATTTATATACATTGCATATGTGTATTTGTTTGGGAAGAGAAATGGGATGGACTCCATTATAATTAAGTTGGCCGGAGTATCCTGGGTGAAAGTCCCGAAATCTATACATGGGTGCCGATCCCGCAGACAAAATATCCGTAAAATGGGAAGATTGAAATCTATACATGGGTGCCAATTCCGCAGACGAAATATCCGTAAAATGGCAATTGGAAGTGTTATGTGTTGATTGTGAAATTGTTAGATGATTGAGTTGTAGTCTCATTTAGATCATTTGGAAGATAATGGAAATTGACTCATGCATTGAAATGAATTGGAGGAAAATGAATTAGAATAAGGAATTGGTATTCTAAGGCAATATAGTATGAATGTTTTATCTTGGGCATTGTATATGCACGTATAATTATATCTTTGTTAAATCACATATATTGTGTTAGATTATTCCTACTGGGCTGTGGCTCACCCTATTTGGGAAAAACATTTTCAGGTAATGATGGCATGCCTCCATCAAGGCAATAGCATTGGAGGGATCTTTAGGAAGCAAGAGCTTCTTGTTTCGTTATATTTTGTATAGCCTAGGGCTTTAATTGTAAGGGCTAGTCTCACTTTTGTTGTAACCAAGCCAAGGCTTGGAAAGGTGTAAGCCCGAAGGACATTTGTTTACGATTGGACTCTTTTGTATTATGAGCTTCATGAAATGAAAAGGGTGTTTATACGCTGATTAATGTTGTTGTATGTATGCTTCCGGGATGTATTTATCTTATTATTTTGAGGGTGTTACACCTCAACCAATAAAGTATTAAATCATTCTACAACTCAATGCATTTGCAACATGGTTTTGTGAACTATCCTCATGCTTAAGGACAAAATTGTAAGCTTCAATGCTTGCACCACAACATAAAATTCTACATTAATACAATTTCCTTGCGGCATTAACTTCTTGCTTAAAATGCAATAGGGGGTTACTCCGTTGGCTAAGATTCTACCAAACTGACTTGAGAAACATCACATTCCACTTCAAGTGCTAGGTTGAAATCCTCCCCATTGCAGGCAGGAAATGGAGATCTCTACATCATAATCAATGATTGTGAAAGAGCCACATTAATACATCAGTATTTTAAAACTCATATTGACCTGGCAATTTATAGACTCTAAATTTTGAATTTTGATGATGGTCCACAAACTAGACCTAGGTGGTGGCCTCTCTTCTTCCTTATGGAATGAGTTTATCTCTACTTTTTTGGACATTGAAGCCTGTATATCATATCCTTAACTGAATCGTAGCTCCTTTTGCAAGTTTTTGCACTTCCTATGCAAGGGCTGCCACTTGCTGGGTCAAATCTACTAAAAAGTGTAAATTTTTGTCAAGCTGCCCTCTCCTTGCCTTGAAGTATAAAAGCAGTTTCTAAGGACTTGAAACTTACTTTAATGTAAAAAAGCAACAAAGAGAAAAAAAATAGAAAAATAAACACAGTAGAGTATTGAGAAAAAGACTCGATAATTCACCGAAGCAAGCATCAATAGCAGTAGATGAACAAAAATCCCGAAGTGGCTGTTTTTCTAACAATCTCTATACATGCTAACAATTGAGTACCAAATCCTTATTTTGTCACCCTTATGAGTACCATTAAATCCATGAGTACAATTACAAAATCCTTTTCCGTTAATCCTATATGGTAAAAACATAATAAAGCACTCACTTAACACTACAAGAATTTTCACTTTTGGCGACTAAATTTTTAGTCACCAAAAGTCATATTTTAGTCGCCTATAGTCTTTCGCGACTAAATTTTTTGGTCGGAAAATTAGTAGCCAACAAGTAGTTGGGAAATATAATTGCCGACTAAACCTAATTTAGTCGCCAATAGGTTTGAAAATTAATTAAATAAATACATTTTTGCCGACCAATTTTTTTGTCGCCAAAAGCCAATTATTTAGTGGCCGAAAAATTTTTAGCTACTAAATTTTTTAGTTGCCAAAAGCAAATACTAGTGTTTTGGCTACTAAATTTTAGTTGCCTAATACTATTTCTTTTGGCTACTAAAATTTTAGTCGCCAAATACTATTTCTTTTGGCTACTAAAAATTTAGTCGCCTAAACTTCAACATTTTTTGCTACTAAAAATTTAGTCGCCTAAACTACGACATTTTTGGCTACTAAATTTTTAGTCGCCAAAAGTCATATTTATTCTTCAACTTTTGTTTTTAGCTACAAAATATTTTAGTCACCAAATGTTTGATTTTCTTTTGGCTACAAAACTTTTAGTAGCCAAAGGTTTGATTTTCTTTTAGCTACAAAACATTTAGTAGCCAAATGGTTGTTTTTCTTTTGCCTACAAAAAATTTAGTAGCCAAATGTTTGATTTTCTTTTGGCTACTAAACTTTTAGCAGCCAAATTTTTTTTTTTTTTTTCCCTTTTTATTGGCTACAAAACGTTCAGTCAGCAAAAACATGATATTATGTTTTATTGCTAATATTATAATGTGTCCATAACCTGTCTGTATTCCATTCAACCTGTAATACGTATATAAATAAAATGATACATAAATTATCAATCATTCCACAATCTGCATCCGTATACAAAAAATAAGTTACTTTAACTGTCCAAGTACATACAAATGAACTATTGTCCAAACTGAAATAATAATTTCATACAACATATTCAATCATACAAAAAGTAAAGCCCTCCATATACAAAAATTACATTTACTATACTATGTGAAATGACCATTTGGCATGGTACAAATTACTATCATAATCTGTACCACGACAAAAGGTGATGTATGTACCAAGCCAAAAATACATTTATGTACCACGACAAAAAATCAATTTAGTGGACGGCGTCAAAAGGTGATCTATCTACCATGCCAATAATTATCTGTTCGCTGCCAATAGTTTTCTGTATCAGGAATAGTTAACTACACAAAAGTTGGAGACGACAAAAGTATTATATTACTTCTATACAAAAGTACAATTTCTTCTCCATACACCAAAATATCTCTGCAAGTCCACGCAACGAAGTCATCAACAAAAAACAAAAACATTAGAATTAGACCAAAAAATGCCCAACTTCATGAATGAATTTGGGAACAAGTGACAAATAAAAATAAGTGAGAAGCAACCTTCCATGATGAATCAATTATCAGTCATTGTACAGTCTTTCTAAAGTCTTTTGTTATAAGGAACATTCTTAAATGCAGAACAATCATTACTAAATCTTTCATTAGTAATATACAACTAATGTAACAATCTTCTATTTGTATGCAACATGTATCCAAATTCTGTGGCTAAACCAATATCAAAACCCAATATGAATAGAAAGTATTCTTTTTACCAACTTCCTCATTATTTGTTTGCAAAAGGCACTTGAATCATTAGATTGGATATAAAACCATCGGTGCTTATTAATATATGTTAGTGCCATTTCAGAGAGGATATTAGAACATGTGATAAAATTAATAACACGTGTGTGTGCGTTCACAAAATTAGCAAGTTTAAAACATTCCGTCAGTTGTCACAAGTCCTATTTGTAATGGGAAAGCTGCCTGTGAGAGTCAGACGGAGGTTCGGGGGATGTTTTGAAGTTTCGCTCCCGAAACGCCCTTTTGGACTAAGTTTTGGGCGTATTTGGCTCTAAATCCCAACCTATAGGTCCGAATAACATTCCGTCAGTTGTCACAAGTCATATTTGGCATGGGAAAACTGTTCGTTTCGGCCACACGGAGGTTCGGGGGCTGTTTTGATTTTCGCCCCGAAATGACCTTTTTCGACTAAGTTTTGGGTGTATTCATCTCTAAATCCTAACCTATAGGTCCGAATAACATTCCGTCAGTTGTCACAAGTCATATTTGGGATGGGGAAACTGTTTGTTTCTGCCACATGGAGGTTCGGGGGTTGTTTTGAATTTTCGCCCCCGAAACGCCCTTTTTCGAATAAGTTTTGGGCGTATTCGGTTCTAAATCTCAACCTATAGGTCCGAATAACATTCCGTCAGTTGTCACAAGTCTTATTTGGCATGGGGAAGCTGCTCGTGTCGGCCACACGGAGGTTCGGGGGCTGTTTTGAATTTTCGCCTCCGAAACGCCCTTTTTCGACTAAGTTGTGGGCGTGTTCGTCTCTAAATCCCAACCTATAGGTCCGAATAACATTCCGTCAGTTGTCACAAGTCATATTTGGCATGGGGAAACTGTTCATTTCAGCCACACGGAGGTTCAGGGGCTGTTTTGAATTTTCACCTCTGAAACGCCCTTTTTCGACTAAGTTTTGGGCGTATTTGTCTCTAAATCCCAACCTATAGGTCCGAATAACATTCCGTCAGTTGTCACAAGTCATATTTGGCATGGGGAAATTGTTCGTTTCGGCCACACGGAGGTTTGGGGGCTGTTTTGAATTTTCGCCCCCGAAACGCCCTTTTTCGACTAAGTTTTGGGCGTATTCGGCTCTAAATCCCAACTTATAGGTCCGAATAACATTCCGTCAGTTGTCACAAGTCTTATTTGGCATGGGGAAGCTGCCCGTGTCGGCCGCACGGAGGTTCGGGGGCTGTTTTGAATTTTCGCCTCCGAAACGCCCTTTTTTGGCTAAGTTTTGGGCGTATTCGTCTCTAAATCCCAACCTATAGGTCCGAATAACATTCCGTTAGTTGTTACAAGTCTTATTTGGCATGGGGAAGCTGCCCGTGTCGGCCACACGGAGGTTCGGGGGCTGTTTTGAATTTTCGCCCCCGAAACGCCCTTTTTCGACTAAGTTTTGGGCGTATTCGGTTCTAAATCCCAACTTATAGGTCTGAATAATATTCCGTCAGTTGTCACAAGTCATATTTGGCATGGGGAAACTGTTCGTTTCGGCCACATGGAGGTTCGGGGGCTGTTTTGAATTTTTGCCCCCGAAACGCCCTTTTTCGACTAAGTTTTGGGCGTATTCGTCTCTAAATCTCAACCTATAGGTCCGAATAACATTCCGTCAGTTGTCACAAGTCATATTTGGCATGGGGAAATTGTTCGTTTCGGCCACACGGAGGTTCAGGGGCTGTTTGGAATTTTCGCCCCTGAAATGCCCTTTTTCGACTAATTTTGGGCGTATTCGGCTCTAAATCCCAACCTATAGGTCCGAATAACATTCCGTCAGATGTCACAAGTCTTATTTGGCATGGGGAAGCTGCCCGTGTCGGCCACACGGACGTTCGGGGGCTGTTTTGAATTTTCGCCCCCGAAACGCCCTTTTTCGACTAAGTTTTGGGCGTATTTGTCTCTAAATCCCAACCTATAGGTCCGAATAACATTCCGTCAGTTGTCACAAGTCATATTTGGCATGGGAAAACTGTTTGTTTCAGCCACACGGAAGTTCGGGGGCTGTTTTGAAGTTTCGCCCTCAAAACGCCCTTTTTCGATTAAGTCGTGGACGTATTCGGCTCTAACTCTCTACCTACGAGTCTGAATTATGTTCCGTCAGTTGTCACAAGTGCTATTTGTCATGGCGAAGATATCCGTGTGAGCCACACGGTCGTTCGGGGGCTGTTTTGATTTTTTGCTCTCGAAACGCCCTTTTTCGACTAAGTTTAAGACATATTTGGCTCTAACTTCCAATTTACAGGTCCGAATTACATTCCGTCAGTTGTCACAAGTCCTATTTGTCATGGGGAAGCTGTCCGTGAGCCACACGGTGGTTTGGAGGCTGTTTTGAATTTTAGCCCCCGGAACGCCCTTTTCCAACTAAGTTTAAGGCGCTTTCGGGTCCAACTCCCAACCTATGGGTCTTAATTACATTCCGTCAGTTGTCACAGGTCCTATTTGTCAAGGGGAAGCTGTCCGTGAGAGCCACACGGTGGTTCGGGGGCTGTTTTGAATTTTCACCCTCGGAACGCCCTTTTTCGACTAAGTTTAGCTCGTATTCGGCTCTAACTCCCAACCTATGGGTCCGAATTACATTTCGTCAGTTGTCACAAATCTTATTTGTCATGGGGAAGCTGTCCGTGAGAGTCACACGGTGGTTCGGGGGCTGTTTTGAATTTTCGCCCCCGAAACGTCCTTTTTCGACTACACAAATCCAATTTATTATCCTTTAAGGCAGCAACTAAAAGGTATAATTGGGAAAATTGAAAGAAAAAGAAAACTCAATCTATCAATTGAAATAAAAATAACAATAAAAAAAGAAACATAATATCATTCATGGCTAAATAAATTAGAGCTTAACAAACAATTTGAACAATGGCATGATGAGGCATGATGAGGTTGTCAATCGAAAGAAAAATGTTGATTCAATTGATGTCATAGCCTCCTCTGCAGTCTGCACATATTTCAAGAACTTCAGTCCTAAGATCATTCTATCAACAACTCTTCTGTACTCATAATTATACCAATGCCAAGGTGAGTATTCATGCTCGCATATCTTGCAGTACCCGTCAAGTTCTTATTTTCTCTGCATTTTATATGATGAAGTCATATTTAAAGAGAGAATAAGATGGTAATAGTTATTTATTTAGCTATACTAAATCCAATAAGGGTAATAATAAAAGAACCCAAGGTGGAGGAGGAAGAAAGACAAGTAAATCAGGATGACTGGACATATCATATCAGGTAGGATCTGAGCCAGTGCAATATCAAACCCTTCCAATACGAAAGCGAGAAAAATGATGGAAACAAGTAACAAGGGATGAAAGAAAAAAAAGTGCAATCCAAAACCTGATTTGCACGCCTCCCTAAACCCATAAGGAAATTGTCTGGCTTAATATCTCGATGCAAGAATAACTTGGAATGAACAAATTCAACCCGGTTGATCTGAAAATAATATGATTTCCAGATAACAATTAAACAAAGTTTGTTCATTGTTATTATAACACATTGGATGCAATGAAAAAATTGTTACCATCTGATCCGCAAGCATAAGAACAGTTTTTAGAGACAGCTTCCTACTACAAAAGTTAAACAAGTCTTCAAGATTAGGCCCTAGTAAATCCATCACAAGGACATTATAGTCTCCTTCAACACCAAACCATCTCACATTTGGAATTCCAGCTGCCAAAATTTGGGGAAAATACCAACTTATAAGGATCCCAAATAAAGGAGTAATATGGGCTCTTTTCCTAATATAAGGACAACAAAAATTCATCAATTAGAGCATTAACCATCACCATCAAAGTTCCACAAGATACTACCAGAAGCAATTCAAGCACGTAAGAAGACACAATAAATCAAACTAGAGATAAATCCAAAGAAATTGCACAAGTCAAACACTAGCAGCCGTAGTTCACATCTAAGTTATGCCATACCAATGATCTTGCATGATAATAACTAGCTAAAGTGGCAATTTGATAGAGTACTAAAATGTGGGTGCATAACATCTGTCTTCAATGTGTGCCAAAAAAAAAAAAACATGCACACAAGCACACACAAAAACAAGCTCCCAATCGATGCCCAACAAAGCAAGTGAGTGGTAGCACCATTCACACTTTCCCTTTTTATTATAGCAAATGCCTCTATATTTCAACTAAGTATGATGGTATCAAAAGAATTGCATATAAGATCTTGATAACTGGAAAACCATCAAGAATTTCCTAAACCAAACTAAAGTAGATGTTATGTCAACAACTACAAATGCAAACACTTAGATTCTCATCTGAATATAAAATGATTTCATTTGGATTGGAGTACACCAACTAGGTATCAAAAAGCAATGCTAAAAATTATGTGTCATTGAACTGGGTCACATGCACCCCAAACACACACACACTCACAATAACAACAACAACAACAACAACAACAGTAGCAGCTATGTTGCCTACATCACATTGCCAAAACACACAAAACACCATCCACTGATCAAGAAACATCTAATTTCCTCAAAGCTTGGTACTTGTGCAATTGACCACCAAAAAACCTAGGTTTCACAGTAATCCTAATGGCCAGCTAAACAATTCCAGTTATAGGCAAGCTGGCTTTCAACAAACCAAATTCTGTACTCACACAACTACTTGGTATGTTCATCAGAAAACTGCAATTCTGTACTCACACAACTCTTCTCCTCATCTGTCAAGCTTTTTGTATTTAAGAAACTTCACTCGGAGATTAATAAATCATGGACTCATGATGCTATCATTAAGATGTTGGAAAAATGGCGTGCTATGTTTTTATCTGCATACCTTTAAGTAATATTCTATGCTCAAATCAAAGGAACTAATGTTTCTTCTCTTCCCTTTTTTTTTTCCTTCTCTTCATTTGTAATACTTTGTGGAGAATAGTTTCATAAAAATAAAAATGTCAACTATCAGTTTGTTTTCTTCCTGACTGCCTCTCAACATTCATCCTCTCTCCCAAAAAAAATTAAAAAAATAATAAGAACTCCATCCCTACCAAACTTAGTTATTGGATATTTGAAATGTACCCTCAAATGATACAAAGATTATACACATTTAAAAAGTATTGGATTTTTTGAAAAAATAAATATTAACATGGCTTCAAAAAGAGGGAACACCATATTGTTGTTCTCTCTTTCTATATTAGTATAGATATATAATCAAAATACTTTTAGAAAAATGGCAGGTCACTTAAAATATTATAGTCAAAAAAATACTAAGACAAGCTACCAAACAAGGTATAACCCACATGAATAGCTTTTAACACTAGTGGAAATAGGGGGCTTCAAACTGATGAATGTTCTTAATCATGCATACCTCAGCAAATTTATAATGTTAGTGCTCAGATTAGGTCTGTTGTAAGCTTAGCCAGCTTGTCATCTCCCAGATTAAGTGAGATGGGTTACTATCGTTGTGGATGTAGTTTTTTCAGAGGGGATTCCCTTCTTGTAATGTAACTATTGGCTATGTTTTAATACTCAAAACATTTCCTTTCATGATTTAAGTTGCAAAAAATTATGATAAAGAGCAGTTCAAATCAATGTTTTAGATGGAAAAAAATGCCCATAAGATATATCAGTTCTCTAAACAAATATCTGGTCCGTTTAGCCTATGTCAATGAACTTGCAGCTGTGCTTGAATTTTTCTTTTCTTTCTTTGTGTGTGTGTGTGTGTGTGTGTGTGTGTAAAAGTAACAACATCAGAATAAAGAGGTTTTCTACCAAAATATGCTACACCTGTGGGCAACACCATTTCATTTAAGGAAAAACAGAAATAACTGACAGTTTATACAGTATATGCACACAGGGACACTACTTCCAACAAGGTTTCTAAAGTAACTATCACAACCCAGATAACATCAATGGAAGCTTACCAGAAACAAATAAACAAAATGAGATTCATTGCACATACCCAATCCTTACCAGACAAACTAATTTTGACCACACAGGCTATTTATTTAAACTCAGCAGCCATCTCCTTTTGCTTCAACTCTAATGCCATATGCCAACCTTGCCATATTTGTTTTAACTACCCAGTACCAAAATTACGGACCCAATGCACAAAACGTTTTTGGGAAGGCTGTATTAAATTTTCGTCATAAATACCAATGTATTATACCTAACAAACCTAATGTCTCTTGTTATGGTATACCCAATGCGTAGTATTGTTCAGTGAATATGTAAATCTAAGTGTGTATAAGTGTTAGTATGAGACGAATGAAATTCTTCTTACCAAATATGACGATGCCCGTCTGAAACAGTGTTGATAGTCGTAAAACCACAGAGTTCAAATGATTTAGTTGTTCTTGTTGCGCCTCCCTTGCTTTTTTTCCTTCTTTTACTTCTTTCATCAACTCCTCTCTCTCCCTCGTCATCTCTTCACGATCTCTCTGGCACTCTTCTTTCTCCTTCATCAAATTTTCTTGAAGAACGTCAATCTCAGATCGCATTGCCTCCATTTGTTTGTCACGAGATCGTGCCGCACTATCAGATGGCGAATAGGGTCGTGGGCCTATCCCAAATCCACGCAAGTAATTCTTTCTCTGTCCAAGCACTTGCCGTGAGAGTTCCTCATGTGTCAATGGGATCCCCGCATCCGTGGCTGTCGCTTGTAGATTCACCATCGCATCCTGTCATTACCAAAACAAGTAGACTATTCAACAACGGCACAAAGAATCACATGCAATTTTCTGCTAAGATAGGCATTAATATTACAACCGTAGGCGAAAAAAGTTTACTCCTTACATGTAGCTCACCACATTTGGGATCAATCCATTCATTTGTTTTCTTCGATTTGTGTGATTTCGAATAAAATTCCAGAAAATCCAACTCCCCATTTTCATCTGCCTGTTAGTTTCAAATAACAAAATTAATTCGTCACAATAGTAACAATGACTTTCATCTTACATGTGTAAGTGTTGGCAAATCTGCTCCAAATGTATGTAACTCACCATGAGCGACATTGCTATTGGAAAGGAGCGAGATCCACTGGTGTGATTGTATGGCAGCAAACTCCGATTTGCTTTACCAGCTTTAGAGCGTTTCTAAAACAAAAATTATTCAAGAATTAGTACATATCAACGCGTAATACACAAATAAAACAATAGGGCCGTTTATATTTGTTTGTTACCAAATCAGATTCATCCTTCCAAGCAACATCAATCATGTGTTTCCAATCATCCGAGCAAACTCCTTTAGGCGGATGACTATATGGGTCATCAAAACCCTCTTCTACAAGTTTTTCGTAGTGTTGCTTCAGGGTGTACCTCCAGTCCTTGTACAAGAGATAGGCCTTCGTATCAATGATCTCTTGAGCTTGTTGATTAGTATGGAAATCCTCACCAATTTCAAACGTGTCCTGCAAGCATAAGTGTGTGACGTATTACAGAAATGGAATGCCGCAAAACATAATGTACATAATGGAGACATTTAGTTTAAGGTCCGAACTTACTAGCACAGCCTGTACTACAGCATCTTTGATACTCTGATCAATTTTCTTCCATGACTTCACTCCCTTAAGGGGGCACAACCGCCTTATCTGCAAGCCCAACTCATTTGTGGCAGGCGTGGCATTCCCTCCAGTGAGTGCATTAAGCATGCGATTGACATATACATGTAGCTTCTCCCCTTTTTTTCTCGTAAGCCTTTTTCGCACTCCTTTTTCGACTGTAGGACCACATACATGATTTGAGTTACTTTTCCTTGGTCAAGAAGGGGTAACAAGTGTAAGGCTTTCACATGCAATTAGTTCGCCAAACATATAATGAACAATAATTAATACTAAATTTAACAATCATCTAAGCAAATTTTGTAAGGGATTTGAATTTTGTAAGACATGCAAGAACTTGTTCTTCTAGATGACATAAAATCCATTGCTTCAGTCAAGTAAAGTGATCTTTAGGGGCCGAAACACACCTACAAAACTACAATGGTCTTACCTATGCCGTGCACCTGTGTCTCTTCCACACATGTTTGTGTGTCATCCGGCGGTTGTGTCTCATCGGATAAAGTCTGTGGTGTGACAACGACAGGTGCAAATGTTCCCGAGGGTGATGCTATGGGGTCAGTTGCTGTTTTCTTACGCCGCCCTGTTTTCATCCCAGGAACCATGCTTGTACCTGGAAAGTACAAGCAAGCAAACATGATATATTAAGTAAACGCATCACATGCATCATCGATATTATGAGGACATGAATTGATATACACAAACCAATGGACTGTGATCCAAGATCTGTGACCACACTTCGGATCGGACAAGACTCGTTCTCACTATTATCAAGTTTTGGATTTATAAATCTTGATACATTACTCAAATCGAATGAGTTTTTAAGATAATGGATGCAAAAGTTTCGATATTGAGCAATGAGCATCACAACTAGGATATTCAACCTTTATAATGAATAGTTATAAACTATATTACATGGACTAGGGGTAGGGTGTGGGTGTGAGTATGTATGTAGAGGTCTGACACAATGATGTGTTGTGTCAGATATGTGAAGCCCAAGTGAGTTGATGACATCCGTGTGTGAAGGTTCACAATATCAAAGTACGATACCCATCTATACTTCTAATATGTAAAAAACCAAAAAAAAAAACTAGTGTAGTATCTATTGAATATGATGTGTTATCAAGCGAAGTGAGTTGATGACATCCTATTAGTGTTGTGGTTCACCATATCAACAGATGTGGACATATATATTCTTCTGATATGTTAAAAACTAGTAAATATTGGGACTATTGGCTTCAAATCAACTCGCTTCACCAACGAAACCTTTTTGACAATCACCACCTCCATTGTAATTTGGCTAATAAATAACAGATTTAATTCACATCTAACCATCACAATGTCAATAGTTAAAAAGTCACAATAACAAGGATAAGCTTAATTTGGCATAGCCTTAGAGATGAGGATTATGAACACAACAATTCTTATTAGTTGAGCAGCGTGTTAATCCAATCAAACATGAAAAACAAGTCCTTAGACGATTCATCTTAGCAAGGCTCAATCATATACAATTTGATACAAACATTTTATTAAGTAATGATCTCTAGAGTTTTATATGTTCTCTCATTTATCAAATTAATGCAATCCATCCCCAATTTTAGAGCCTGCCACTTCTCTTTGTTGGTGTTTATTATGCATAGAAGATATTGTTTGCATATGGAGGCAAGGCGATAAAAAGTGTATATAAGCACAATGTATGTTGATCAAAGTTAGTATAACATGATATAGCCGTCATATGGAGACTGAAAATGATAACTTCTCCCACTGTAAAACTTAAAATCTAACACTAAAACATTTAATGAAAACTCCGATCTGAGAGGCTCGAATCGGTTTGTTATTCATATTTGATAATGTTCACTGAACCATAAGACCACCTATTTTACAAGAATTAGTCAAATTGATTATACCCAAAACCTTATAAAAGTACAGCTCCAAACCAGATTCTATTTGCCCCATATATATATATATATATATATCTTCCCCAATCTATCTGCTAGTTTACAAAATAAGATAGTCAAAGGCACAATGTATCAAACACCCAGAAATTGAAACCCTAAAACAAGTAAGGTGCAATTTTTGAAATATCTGCAATTTTTTAATCATCAATAAATCTGCAATAAATCTACAATTTTTGAATCACAAGTAAGGATTTCTTTGAATCATCAATAAATCTGCAATTTTTGAAATATATATAATAAAAAAAACAAAAACAAAAACAAAAACTGCACATATATATATACATATGTATGTATACTGTGATATCCCTGTTCCGTAACATGTTAATTGGTCCTTAATATGAGCATGATTATGTGTTTAATATGATTTTGTGAGCCATTATGTGAAAATATGTGATTTTGAATTTCTATCTGTTCACCGTAGGAATATCTGTTTGATTGTCTGCTTTGGAAATTAAATTGAAGGCCTTATCGGCCACAGAACCCGAAATTGATTGCGCCATTGTGATTAGCGTAATTTTTAGAGCCTATGGTGAAATTTGATTGGAAATTGATTCAGATCAGAATTAATTGATGAATTAGTGCCCAATTATTTATTATTATTAAATTGGAATTAGTGGGGTTTGTTGTAGTAAGGCACTACACCCTCTATTCTCTCTTTATAACTTCCTTTGGCTGATTTGAACTCAAAAATAGAGAGAGGGCCGGCTATAGAGAGAGAGAGGGAGAGAATTGTGTAATCTTGGCTCAAGGCTTGGGGAATTTGAAGATTAAACTCAAGAAATTGCTATAGTTTGGAAGATTGAACTCTTAGGTAAGTGAATTCATGAGTTTAATGTTGTAAATTGTGAATTCAAGTTCGATTAATGGGCAAGAACATGAATTAGTTTGATTATAAGGAAATTGAGTTGTATTTGTTGAATTTGAAGTCAATAGATGCATGCATGTAGGGAATTACTATGAATTTCCATATTTGAGCACAATGTGTATGATCCATGTTGAATTTTTGGTTTAAGTCCATAAATTGGATCACCTCTTCACCAATTAAGTTGAGGATATTGTGTATATTTGACATGCAAGTGCAAATCATGGGAGTTTGAGTCTTGCATGTTTGAATTTAGTGTGTTGGTGATGAGTTTAAGTCAATTTGGGACATGCATGTGTTTGATTTGTGAAATTGAGCTCCATTGTGTTGTAATTTGGTGTTGGTACCATGTTGGTATATGATTATGTGAAGTTTGGGCCAAAAGCATGCATTTAGAGCCATTGAATGTCGAATTGGAGCTCAAGAACATGTATGTCCGCTCGAGCGGGGAAACCGCCGCTTGAGCGTGAATTTCGTGCTCCCAGTATTTTTTTTTGCAGACTTGGATGTCCGCTCGAGCAGGTAAGTTCACGCTCGAGTGGGGAACTATGTAGACAGACCTTCAGCTCGAGCGCCAGACTTCACGCTCGAGCGTAATTTTGATGCATCCAGCACTTTTTGCAGACATGGTGTCTGCTCGGGCGGGGTAATTTCACGCTCGAGCGGGGATCCATGTAGTGAGGCCTTCCGCTTGAGCGCTAGACTTCAAGCTCGAGCGTAAATTTGATGCAACCAGTACTTTTGCAGGCCTCAAGGGTACGCTCGAGCGGGGAAGTCCACGCTCGAGCGGGGACCCTGTTTTCTAAAATTTTGAAAAGACATTCTGTGTTTCATTTTCTGTTCTCTTTCACTTCCAAGTACTCTTAGGCATGCATTGAGCATTGTAATTGAGTTAAAGAGATAAGAATGAAGCCTAAAGAGGAAAATGTGAATTTAGAACAGATCGAATTGTTTGTGACCCTTTTGTGTTCATGGAATGTGTAGGGTCGAGCTCCAGGACAAACCAACCAACCGATCACTGTGAGTAATATCTTAACAGAGATATCTGAAATATGTTGTTGCCCAATTGCTTACTTCTATATAAGTTTTTTAAGTTCATTGATTCGATTGGTGGACAATGTTTGCTATACCAAATGAGTGGGCCAGAGGCCAGTCTGATCTGAATAATAGAATGAATGGGCCAGAGGCCGTTTTGACATGAATGAATGGGCCGGAGGCCGTTTTGACATGAATGGATGGGCCGGAGGCCGTTTTGACATGAATGAATGGGCCGGAGGCCATTTTGACATGAATGAATGGGCCAGAGGCCGTTTCGACATGAACGAATGAATGGGCCAAAGGCCAGTTTGTCATTTGAATGGGCCAAAGGCCGTTTTGACACAAATGAAAGTTTGAATGGGTTAAAGGCCAGTTTGTTTGGGACCGCAGTCACTTGACCTAAATTGTGTATATATGTTAAATAGAAATATGAATTGGGCCTAAGGCCGTTTGAAGCATGTTGTTCCACATATCGTTTGTATAACTTCTGCATTTGATATTATTCACTGGGCTATCGCCCACGCTCATTCATGTGTTTGTAGGTGAGCCAAGAGAAGTCCAAACCCAGCCCCAGTGAAGTCTGTGTGGAACAACAAAGGTTTTGAAGAGTCAGCCCTTGCGTCTTATGCACAAGACCCGTCTTCACCTTTTTGTCATTCTGTTTTATTTTGTCATGTGGGCGAAGTCTTTGTATATGTTGTATATAGTCGTGATGGGTTGACTTAGACTTATATGATCATGTATGTACAGAACCTTATGTAGTACATATTTTGTTGTGAGTTATTAATATGCATATGTATGGTTTGTTATGATGTGCCATGTAAGCACAGCTCTATGGACAAAGTTTTAAATTGCTTCCGTTTGGCCCCCATTAACTCTGTTATTAATCGATTGGTTTGGTTTGAGGCCGAAGGTAATCTCACGATTACTGGCCGGTTATGTCCTTAACCCACGGGGGCAGGTTCGGGTCATGACATATACAGAACAAGTATAGATTGTGGAAGAACGAAAAATAGACTGTAGGAGAGAGCTTGAGCGAGAGAGCGAGGGACAGACGCACAGACAGAGTGAGAAGCAGAGCGCGAAAGCGAGAGAGAGCGAACCTGTGATGTGCGGCTGCGACGGTGGTGCTTTGCGCCGGTGGCGGTGGCGGTGGCGGTGGCCGTCGCAATGTTGCCCGTATAGTAGGCTACAGTGAGGGGGGTTGATTTGTGTGAGATTTGGTGAGGTGTGTGTTCGATACACTGTTGTGAAGTTGTATACAATATACGGGTAGAGCAACGCGCGCGCACCAATAAAAGAGGCGCGGGTTTTCTTATTTCAACCTTTTAGCGACTATATTATATTTTAGTCGAGAAAGGAATCAATAATGCCGACTATAATGTTTGGTAGCGAAATAGAAGTCAATAGCGACTAAAATCTTGGTCGCTAAACGTCATCTTTGGCGACTAAATCATATTTTAGTCAGGAAATAGCAGTATTACAAATTAATTTAATTTTTTTCAGTGTAAAATGTATGAAAACGACGACTAACAAATTATTTAGTTGCGAAAAAGTTGAATTTTGCCGACTAAATCAAAATTTAGTCGCCAATTATGAATTTTTATTGACTAAAATAATTTAGTAGCTACATATTTGAACCAATGGCGACAAATTAATTTTTAGTCGCCGAATATTATACTTTTGGCGACTAAAAATGTTTTAGTCGCCAAAATTAGTCGGCAAAGGTGCATTTTTTTGTAGTGTAAATCATCAAACAGAACTCTAATGCTTAAGAATAAGATAAATTAATTGGTCACTTTGTTTGGTCCTGGAACTCCCTTTTAACTCCGGTATGAAAGAATTTGGATTCTCCTTATTTGCTTAAATTTCAATACACACGCTTTGGTAAAATAAGCCTACAATGGGATCGAGTATACTGCCAATCACGTTTGCCACATAGCTGAAACCATCTTCTATAAACCAAGCCAAGCCAAGCCAAGCCAAGCCAAGCCTTAAGTTTCATCAAATGGGGTTGGTTACATAAATCATTTTTCTCCACTTGACTCGATTAATGGTCATTTGGTTAGTCAAATGAAGGAGATTTATATATCTATTTATTATACTCGCCCATGTCAATCTAGGTCTGCCCCTTCCCTTAACACTTCTATTTACCGTCACTGTATTACATCTCTTCATTACTGCCTCTGTTGGCCTCCGTTGTATATGACCAAACCATCTCAATCTATTCTTTCTCAACTTATCTTTTATTGGTGCGCTTCTACCTATTCAAGAATATACTCATTTCTAATTTTGTCTTTTCTAGTCTTGCCACACATCCACCGTAGCATCCTCATCTCAGCAATACTCATCTTATCTACACGTTGTTTCTTAGTTGCCCAACATTCTGTCCCATATAATATCACTGGTCTAATAGCCATTCTATAGAACTTTCCTTCTAGTCTAGTGAGTACTCGTTTATCGCACAATACTCTAGACGCACTCCTCCATATAAGTCACCCTGCCTTAAATTTTATGGATCACATCCGCTCTAATCTCTCCAACCGTTGTGATAATCGATCTTAAATAACGAAAATGTTCACTCTTAGGTAGTTATTGGTTCTCAATCTTCACTTCTGCTCTGCTTCCATTGTTATTATTACTAAAGTTACACTATATATTCTGTCTTAATTCTGTTTATCCTAAATCCTTTAGATTCAAGTGAAACCATCTTCTATCCAAAGCTTAAATGGAACATCAAAAAACTTACCGCAAACCAGCACACTAGAGAATTCACTCCTAAATAATTTCATACCAGGGTGACATCTCTTTACAATTGCATACATCTCAACTTCTACAATTCAAGTATGTTTGTCTTACTATATCACGTTAAGTAACTTCCAAACATTTTCTATTATAAGAATTGGTTGGTCTTATATTTCTTACATTTCACCCATGGCGTTGTAATAGACATTATCAAATTTTTCTCATTAATGATTTGACTATAGATAACAAAATGGTACCCTTTTAAAATCTATAGGGTTGTGATATTCATTATTTTTAATTTATGTATGTTTTTGTTATGTTATATTTCATCTATTCGATCATAGTCTTATATATTCAAAACCTCTTAATCTAAAGCTCTTCTCTACTCTTAAAACACTTATTCTACTATAATTTCGTTGATCAATACTTTTAACAATTAACATATCTCATGTGATCTTGTCTTCAACATGTCTAGCCACTTCATTCATTAATTGCAAAGAAAACATTCAATAATTTATAAGCTTGTAACAGTTTCATTTAACCCAAAGATTCACATGCTTGGAGAGTGAACTTTTAGTTGCAATATATGTATATATATTGCACAGATATCTACAACATACCCATTTATGTACATTGTATTTATTCATGAAAAAGGTAGTGGTTTACAAACAGAATTTATAACTAGAAATTCACTAGTAGAATGACATGGCATGTTGGTTTCTAATTATTTCATAACAAATATCCATCATCATTGTTCTTATTTTCTGAAGTAATAGTGCCGTGTCATTCTAGTTCGAAATTCTTTTTATGAAGCATTCCTGGTGAAATAAATCACTGTGTTTGCTTTGGCCCACTACCTTGTTATACAAGACTTATTTGACACATTCCAACATCTTTAAAAATAGGAAACATACATTCACTTCCAGAAAAAACACCTAGATGTTATTACCATATGGTTTCCTGAATACTTTACTCATCTTGTGCGAAGTCCAAGTGATTAAACTCTTGACATTGGATTATAGAATTCCATTGGTTGGTGTTGAAGTTGTTACCTTCAGACTGTGATAAGAAACAGAGTACCATTGAAGCAGTAGCATGCAGATTACCATTGAACCATTGAAGTAGCAGCAGCAGCTGCAACCATTGAAGCCACATCAGCAGCCACTAGATTCAGTCTGTTAGTTTAGATTCAGTTAGGAGTTTGTTATCTCAGTTAGAGTTTGTTGTAACAAACTCCTAACCAACACTAACCAACTCTCCTGTATTAACTATAAAGAGGTGTCTGCCTAAATGTAATATTGTGGTGAATGAAATAGAATTTCTCAACATTCTCATTTCTTGTTATGGTATCAGAGCCAAATAGCTCTCACGAGCAAGGTTCATTCATGGCGGTTTCTTCATCTTCTCTACCACCAAATCTTAGTCTCCTACTTTCAAACTTTCAGTCTCTAGTAACAGTGAAACTTGATTCTTCCAATTTTCTTGTTTGGAAACATCAACTGCAGAATGTGCTTAGAGCCACCGATTTGTTTGATTTTGTAACTGGAGTGATTTCTTGTCCAGATCCACAGATTCTTGATGCCTCTGGAAAAGTAATTGACAATCCAGAGTTTGCCAAATGGAAGATCATTGATGCACACCTATTGAGTTGCATTACTGCAACTCTCTCCTCATCTGTGTTCACCACAGTTCTTCATTATCAACACAGTGCTCAAGTCTGGAGTGCTCTTGAGAAGAGATTTACCTCACTCTCTCGATCTCACATACATCAATTGAAGAATAAACTTCAATCAGTCTCCAAGAAAGGTCTCTCAATGGAGGAATATTTGACTCAGATTCGCACTATTGCAGATCAACTCAGTCTTGTATCAGCTACAGTTGAAGATGAAGATTTGGTTCTGTTAACTCTCAACGGATTGCCAGCTGAATATGAGGCTTTGAAAACTACTATTCGAGCCAGAGCAGAGGCTATTACTATGGAAGATTTGAGTTCACTGCTTTGTTCTGAAGCAATACATGTAGAAAATAAAACTAAACATGCTCTTATTAGTGATTTACCAATGGCATGTGCTGTCACTACTGGCTCTGCATCTGGATCTGTTGCATATCCTCCGTCTAATAGAGGATATTCATCTGGAAATCGAGGTAGATATCCATTTCGTGGACATAGAGGAGGAAGATACCGAGGAACTGGAAGATATCGCCGAGGTAGATATGGAGGACAGTCAGGGAGATATGATAACAGACATGATAGTAGTTCAAGCAGTTCTTCTTATTCTGGCTGTCAAATCTGTGGAGGTCATACTCATAGTGCTTTTGATTGTTGGTTTCGTATGGATTCCAACTATCAACCTGTTCAGGCTTCTTTTCCATCTAATTCTCAGTCTTTTCCATCTCATGCTTACTCTGTCACTGCAAATCCATCTTCTTCTAATCAGTTTTTTGCTTCATCTGATTCATCCACACCATGGTACATAGACTCTGCTGCCACCAATCATATCACAAATGATTTGGCTAATCTCCAACTCTATCAACCTTACCAAGGCTCAGACCAAGTCACTGTTGGTAATGGTCAGGCTGCTCCCATTCAACACATTGGTAAGGGATTACTCCCTACTCCTCAATATTCCTTTTCTCTCAATAACCTTCTTCATGTGCCTAACATTTCCTCTAACCTCTTATCTGTTCATCAACTTACTAAGGATAATAACTGTTCTGTAACTTTTGATTCTAACTCCTTTGTGTTCAGGACAAGCATACAAACAAGATTCTACATAAAGGACCTAATATTCATGGACTTTACCATTTTGCTGATTCATCCTCTTCCATGATTCCTCAAGCTCATGTTGCTAAGGCAAACTCACAAGTCTCTGTGTCTACCTGGCATCAAAGACTTGGTCATCCTTCTGCACTAAAATTTCATCATCTTCTTCAACATTTACCTGCCCCTTTATCAAATAAAGATTGTAATTCATTAGTTTGCACTTCTTGTAGTGTTGCTAAGATACATAGGTTGCCTTTCAAACTGTCTACTTCCACAGTTAATAAGCCATTTTCTCTTGTGCATAGTGATGTTTGGGGCCCATTTCATGCTTCTCTCACTGGTTATAAATACTATCTTTTGTTTGTTGATGATTTCACAAGATTTACTTGGATCTATCCTCTTTATGTTAAGAGTGAAGTCTTTTCTACATTTCTTTTGTTTAAAGCTTATGTGGAAAAACAATTTGATACTTTCTTGAAAATTCTCCGAACTGATAATGGAACTTCACTTGTCCTTACACTCCCGAACAAAATGGTATTGCTGAGAGAAAACATCAACATATTGTTGAAACAGCTATTGCATTAATGTATCAATCTAGCATGCCTCTCACCTACTGGTTTGAAGCTCTAGCTACAGCTGTGTTTCTTATCAATAGGATGCCTAGTTTGTCTCTTCATCATAAATCACCTTTTCAGTTACTCTTTCATGCTCTTCCAGATTATGAATTTTTCAAAGTATTTGGTTGCCAATGTTTTCCATGGCTTCGACCTTATATTGATCATAAGCTTCAACCAAGATCTTCACCTTGTGTCTTCTTAGGTTACCATCCATCCATTAAAGGCTACAGGTGTTTGGATCCCTCTACTGGAAAAATTGTGTTGTCTAGACATGTCTTGTTCAATGAGTCTTGCTTCCCATTTGCTATTCAAACACCTTCTCCTCCTACTCTACCTAATCTCACATCCTTTTTCTGGTCTTCTTCTCCCTCTACCACATCTTCCTCATCTCTTTCTCCTGTTCCTTCCTCATCATTTTCTACTCCATCTACCAGTTCTGTCCCTACAAATGTTTCACCTACTGTTTCTGTTTTTCCTGATGCACCTGCTGTTCTTCCTACAGCACCTGCTCCTATATTTCCTGCAGCTTCTACTACTAGTTTTCCTGCAGTCTCTACTGCTGTTCCTGTTTCTTCTTCTCTTCCTACTGCAGCACCTGATCCTCTTATTACTAAGGCATCTGCTACTGGTTTTCCTGCAGTCTCTACTGCTGTTCCTATTTCTTCTTCTGTTCCTATTGACTCTATTTCTATTCACCTTCCACCTCTCCCTTCTCACTCTACTTCTTGTAGTACTCATCCTATGACTACTAGATCTAAAGGTTCCCTTTCTCAGCATAATGCAGCTTCTTCTCTTTCCCAGAATACTGTACCTCCTTCTTGTCTTCTTACTCACACTCCTCCAGTGGATCTTACTAGCACTGAGCCTCAAAATGCTGCTCAAGCTTTAACTTCTCCTCTCTGGCTTAATGCTATGAATGAGGAGTTTCAAGCTCTCCATAAACAAGGTACTTGGACCCTTGTTCCTCCTTCTTCTACCAAATCTGCTATAGGCTGTAAGTGGGTTTTTCGTATTAAAAAAAATTCAGATGGTACCATTGCTCGTTACAAGGCTCGCTTAGTTGCTAAGGGATACTTGCAACAAGAGGGCATTGATTATGATGAAACTTTCAGTCCCGTTGCTAAGCAACCTACTATTCGGATTCTCTTGTGTCTTGCCCTTCAAAATCAGTGGTCTCTCAAGCAGTTGGACATCTCCAATGCTTTCCTACATGGTAAGTTAGATGAAGAGGTATATATGTTGCAACCTCAGGGTTTTGTTGATTCCACCTTTCCTCATCATGTGTGCAAATTACACAAAGCTTTGTATGGCCTCAAGCAAGCTCCTCGAGCTTGGTACTCCACCTTCTCATCTTTCTTACTTACTCAAGGCTTCTGTCATAGTTATGCTGATCCTTCTCTCTTTGTCAGAAAGACCTCTACTAGTATCACTATTTTGCTCATCTATGTAGATGACATTCTGCTAACTGGAAGTGATCCAAATTTGATCCAAGCCTTACTTGCTCAGATGCATGTAGCCTTTTCCATGAAGGAACTAGGAGATGTCTCCTATTTTTTAGGCATTTCTGTTCAAGCTCTTTCCACTGGTTACTTCTTGTCTCAGCACAAATATGCTCAAGAGCTGCTCCATAAAGCTGGTATGGCTCATTGTAAGCCCTGCTCCACTCCTATTGCTCCGAAATCTTTTGCTGTTCCTTCCTCCACTGATCTGCTTCCTTATGCTCAGCCTTCCTTTTATCGAAGCATTGTTGGTGGTTTACAATACTTAACCATTACTCGACCTGACATTGCCTTTGCTGTCAATCAAGCTTGTCAGCATATGCAAGCTCCCACTAATGCTCACTTTGCTCTAGTTAAAAGACTGCTCAGATATATTCAAGGCACTGTTTCTCATGGTCTTACTTTCAGCAAAGGATCTTATGATCTTCATGCCTTTACGGATTCAAATTGGGCAGGAGATTGCACTGACAGAAGATCTACTTCCGGCTTTTGTATATATCTTGGTTCCAATCTTATATCTTGGTCTTCTAAAAAGCAACCCACCGTCTCTAGGTCCTCTACAGAGGCTGAATATCGGTCAATGGCTCACACTACAGCAGAAATTTGTTGGCTTCAACAATTGCTCACAGAATTATATGTTCCTTCTTCTGCTGTCCCTGTGTTATGGTGTGACAATGTTTCTGCTATGGCCTTAGCCTCCAATCCAGTGTTTCATTCTAAATCTAAACACATCGAGGTGGACTGTCATTTCATTCGGGAAAGAGTCGTCTCTAAACAAATCTCTTTGGCTTATATTGCTACTGATGATCAGATTGCTGATATCTTTACTAAGCCCCTTTCTTCTTCCCGGTTTCTTTACCTTAAGTCCAAGCTTCTGGTGCTTCCTAGCCCCATCATCTTGCGGGGGACTGATAAGAAACAGAGTACCATTGAAGCAGTAGCATGCAGATTACCATTGAACCATTGAAGTAGCAGCAGCAGCTGCAACCATTGAAGCCACATCAGCAGCCACTAGATTCAGTCTGTTAGTTTAGATTCAGTTAGGAGTTTGTTATCTCAGTTAGAGTTTGTTGTAACAAACTCCTAACCAACACTAACCAACTCTCCTGTATTAACTATAAAGAGGTGTCTGCCTAAATGTAATATTGTGGTGAATGAAATAGAATTTCTCAACATTCTCATTTCTTGTTAGACTGGTTTGTAATACATAAATTTGATTCAGTTCTTTTGTTGCTCCATTGATCATCTGTGTCAGTTAATTTCTTATTGGGTTGGATGAAATTCTCATACTGAGTTCCTTCAGTGGGCTGCTTTCTCTTCTGTCCATGGATCGTACTGTCGAAAGGTGGGACCGAGTATTGTGAATAGTTTGTGTCAGAATAGCCTTCACAGACTGAAGTGGAGGTTTTGCTAGCTTCAAAGCTTATGCTAGAAACTGTGTCCATGGAAGACCCAATGATTAATGGTAACACCAGGCAATCTCTGGAGTCCTCTGTACAGAAATTCTCTGATCATTTCAAGTTTGGCATTTGTACTCGTAGAGCATGGTTCTTCACAAAGTGGTTCATTTCTAGAACCAAATTGATCTTCCAAACTGTTCCTTGTACTGTTTTTCTGCTGAACTCGGCAGAGTACCCAATCATCCAACTGTAAAGAAGAAAAGCATTTCGATCAATCTCTGCTTAGTGTAAAAAAATAGAAAAATTATCAATATTCTTTTGCTGGTATTGAGTTGATATATGAAATGTGTATTGTGTCTGCATGTGTTATTGGAAACTCATGAGAGGAGGAGCTGCTTAGAGCTTGTTGTAGACTATGCCAATGCAAGAAGTGGCATGAAAGGTTAAGCCCTCATGTTGGATCCAGTGATTCATAAAAACATCCACTTCTTGTTAACACTCCATTTGTTTGCGCTGGTGTTTGGCATAACGGAAAACAAAAGTCAACGGAAAATGTTTCCTTGGTCAACAGAAAACAAGCCTATTTGGGCGGAAAACGTTTTCCGGACTAGCATCATACCAGTGGCACTGCACTACCACCGCTACCATCACCTTCACCACCACCATCACCATGGCGGCCACCACCGCCGCCCCACTACCACCACTGATACAACCATTAGTACATTAGTTTTAAGGATGCAGCCAAACATAGGAAAGTGTTTTCTCTGAAAGTTTTCCGCTAAAGCAAATGAAAGCTAGATATCATGCAAACCTCACCCTCATGCATCCTTTTTGCTTGGAAGTCAACATCGTTGCTTCGGGCAATTTGTACTCCTGCATGTTCCAGTCCATCTTGACTCCTCTTGGAGGGCGTCCTCCAAGGTTCTAAAAAGCGGTTGCGGTCGCCGTAACGGTGGCGGTGACGCGGTTGCGGTTGCGGGGTGTAAAGGCTGTAGTGTAACGGTTGCGGTAATCGGAACCGTGAATTTTTTTATTTTCGCACAATTTGAAAAAAACTTACCGATACACATATTTTTTTTCCATGATCATATTTATTGGGTTAAAAATAAATATTGATCAATTTTTATAAATTTTTAAGTATGATTCAATATATTTCATATTTTTAAATCATTAGAAACTGAGTTTTTTATATTTTATTTTAATAATTAATGACTTTATATTATATAAAAAATCAATCACTAACTATTATATATAAGATAAACAATGATAAAGTAAGAGAATAAATAAGAGCCTAAATATATATATATATATATATATATATGTTTTAACCAAGCCAAATAGATAATGACCACACTTATTATTATTATTATTATTTTCAAACAATATATAGATAGACACACACAAATAAAATGGTTTAGTGATAGCAGCTGAATAGAATAACATAGGTCTTATAGTTTCAATAAATCAATAACATGTTCTTCATCTTCTCTTTTCTCTTTCTGTATCTCTTGCTCCTCCATTTTCTCTCTTTATCTTCCCTCTTCTCTCCATCCCTCTTCCCCCATTTTCAGCTTTTTTTTTGTGTGTTTTTTTGAAAGAAACAGTTTGGAACCGTTACGTAACGATGCGTAACAAGCTGTTACGGCGCCGTTACGACCGACACACCTATGAATCTCATTCACACTGCAAAAGCGGCCGTAACGAGTGGCGGTAACCGCCAAAACCGTTACGTAACAGCGTTACGTAACGGTTGCGGCTGCTTTTTAAAACCTTGGCGTCCTCTATAGAACACCAGAACTTTTTTCACTCCAATTATCCGTGCTCCGCATGAACTGCGAATTGCTTTATCAGTTCCTGTAGCCTTCCAATAACCTGAAGCTGCCATCCTATTAGGCCTCACTCCGTTGGGGTACTTCTTATCCCTTGGGGTGAAGAAGTACCATTCCTCCTCGCCAACCAAAGCTTTCCCTGTGTAAAAGAGAATTTTTTTTTTCTTTTCTTTTTCGCTTAGTAAGTTTGACCATCAAAAGAATAAAAGAAGATTTCAAGAGCAAAGTGTTGGGTGCAACAACACGGACTTGGTAACTCCCAACGGTTGCACTTGTAGAGATCAACTTCAGCAATAATAGCTGCTGGCTGTGAACTTGTGGTTGCTTTGTTTCTCAACGGGTGCACGATGAGCTCCTCGTCGGTTGGGTGGAACCTAAAACCAGGTGGAAGTTGAATATTTGATTGAAGAGGGCTTTGTTCATTTTTGTTGATGGTGGAACCTAGGATGAATTAACTACCGATATTATCGAGTGAGGTCGATGTGACTTAGAGAGCACAGTGTACTGGTTAGATATGTTGTACTCTCATGCAGATTAGGGCATTGATGTTGGCTAATAAAATAGGATTAAATCAATTACATGTGGTGGTTCTATGAAATAGAAAGGAAAGCAACCCTTTGTCTTAACTAGTGACTTATTTGTGTGGACAATGATGGGTCTTTGTATATACCATATTTAGGAGTGTGAGATAGTATTGTAGCCTTTTGCTAGAATTATGACCAGTATAATGATTGTGGAGTTTCAATATGAAGTCTGCTAATTGAATGGCTTGGATCATCTAAGTATAACCAATCTATGACTGATTTTGACTGGGCGCAGCATGGAAATAATGTGTGAAATGTGACAACGTGGTTAGGTTGCATTATGCTTCCATAGATATAAAAATTGAATGGCTTGAATTATGACCAGTATGATGAACCAGGCTCTTTGTGACATTTATTTAGTTTTGTGGGAAATATTTTTCAGTGGGATTGAAGTACCATATTTGTTTTTCAGATTTGATCAGAAATTTGATGGCTAGTCTTGATTTATTCTCTTATGTCACATATATGAACTGATTGATCAAACATCTTCCTGAGAGAACTAGGAGTTATTTTCTGCATTCTTTGGTCAAACATCCATGAAAAAGCAGGCATTGAGGAAGTTTCCGAACCAACATGGCTAGCTTGTTGGCCAAGAGTCTCTATACCTCGCTAGGATGTACGAGGTTTGACTCTTCTCACCTTTTGTTTGAGTCATTTTTCCGTTATATTTGTTTGGAGTTTTCTGGTATTTGTTTGGTTTGATGAGCTTGTTGTATGATTGTGGCTACATGTTAGACTTTATTTTTCCAGTTTGATGTAATTTTCTTGTTATTTATCTCCTCCTACCTATTGACCAAAAATAAAGAAGTGTTTCTTTTGGTATTGATTTGATGCGAAATGCTAGGTTATATAAAAGCTGCTGGCTTGAATTAGTCTCGGCAATATTTTTTTATTTGTAAAATATTTCAAAATTGAAAGCTTCAAAAAAATTTGCTGTAAATTCAATTAGTGGATTCATCAAAATAAGATTTTCAGAGCATATGAGAGGGTTTGATCCTTTTAATGCCAGCATAGCAAGATAGGAATAAATCACCTTATGATTATTATTATTGTTATTTGTTATATATATATATTTTTCCCTACTCGTATAGAATAAAATATAGTCAATAGAAAATTAAAGCTAATTAAAAGTGAGGAGTTGATAACTGGATTAACCCCCAGTTTGATTACAAAAATAAGAAAAATATTAAACATAATATTTTCTTTATACAAAAAAAAAAAAAAAAACCTTGTAAACAATCATGAACCGCAAAATGATAGATTTTATGTTTTTCAATGGATGAATATTATTTTATATATATAAAAAATTCAATAAATAAATTTATTACTCCCTCCGTCCCAAAATATTAGTCCCTTATTTCATTTTTCATTGTCCCAAAATATTAGTCCTCTTCAAAAATTAAGTACAAAAATAATATAAATTTTCTATTTTACCCTTATTTTAAATTAATAAACAATATAAAAAGTACAATTATGACATTGATATTCTCAAAAAATATATTATCAAAAGGGTAATTTTAAAAAATCAACTTTTTTAAAGTGTAATAATTGTACTACCAAAAAAAGTTAGATTTTCCAAAAGGGACTATTATTTTGGGACAGAGGGAGTATGTTTGTTGTCTGTACAAGGTTCCGGACAGATGCTGTCCATACAAAATTCCAAAAGGAAGAACCGTGTCGAAAACCTGCTGTGAAGTTAAACTGGAGAAAAACTACTTTTTCGAAAACTACAAAATCTTTTGATACCCTTTGATTTTGTATGCAAATGAAATGAACCGTGTGAGGTTATAATGTGTAGGGCTGCAAACGAACTAAACAGTTAATGAACAACACAACTTAGCTCGTTTAAAGTTCATTTGAATTTAACTCATTTATTAAGTAGACAATTTCAAATCAAATTTTTATACTCATTTAGTGTTGAGTTGAGATTGTGTAGACTCAAACTCAACTAGATTAAGCTTGTGAATATAGTTACATAAATTAATATTTATTTTTAATGATATATCAAATATATTTTATGTCTATTTGTGTTTGGTGTTTGTACAAATTTAAATATTTGATTGATAAAATTGATTAATAACATGTTTTTTAGGATGCTCATAATGTTTTCTTTTTTCTCTTAATGTGCATTATAGTTTAGTGTTCTTTTTATTTATTTTTTAAAAATATTCTTTTTGAACTTGAGTTTGGCTCTTTTATATGATCAAGTTGACTTGAACTGAGCTCAAGCTCAAGCTCGGGTTTTTAAGTTTGTTGAGCTCATCTTGAGCTTGAGTTTGACAATTTTTAGCGAGCCGAACTCGAATACTTCAAAATATATCTCAATTTAATTTGACTCGACTCGATCCACTTAGACAAGAAACGTGTTGTGAGATTGTTCATACCAATGCTTCCATGTCATGTTCTGTAGATATGAACGTTGAACCCTAAGGGAGGTTTTGTTTGGGAGTCTTGAAAAGATGTAGATGTTCTTTGGGGGTTCGAAATCTTGGCGTTTAGCAGAGTCTTTGCATTTTACTAGTAATGATGAAATTGTTTTTGAGGTTGGTTTGACAAGGTCAGTGTGTTAGGTGCTGTTTGGTGCAAGTTAGGATATGTTTTTTAGAGTTTGTTAGTGTTTGGTGCAATTTTGCTAATAAATTGTGAGGTAAAAAAATATTTTAAAAAGCTAGAAAAAAAAAACCTGAATCCGAGTAGGGATTGTTTTTAGCTTTTGCTCTTAGATTTGTAAACCAACAGATTATAGTAATTTAGCTATATATTGTTTTACAAAATAAAGAGAGAAAAAATGCCTTCTATGTATATTGTTTTTTTTTTTGTTTTTTGGACAATTACAAAAGAAATCCCAAGATTTGAGTCTTTTAACAAAATAAATCATGAGTTTTTAATTTTATCAATTTAAATTCTAATATTTTGATTTGTTTTCAATTTAAACCATTCATCTATTTTTATTGAGTAAAATCAATGGAAAAAAAAATATTTTAGTCATTAAACTCAATATAAGTATACATAAAATGTCTAAAATATTATTTTTATTTGAGTTTAATGATTAAAATATTATTTTTTTAGTTGTTTTTACTTAATAAAAGTAGACAAATGGTTTAGATTGAAAATAAATTAAAAATTAAGGATTTAAATTGACAAAATTAAAAGTTTAGAGTTTATTCTGATATAATTGTCCCTTTTTTTTAATTTATTTTTTATGGTAATGCATTAATTTATAGTATAAATCTGGTTTTTACTTAAACTCAATATAAGTATACATAAAATGTCTAAAATATTATTTTTATTTGAGTTTAATGATTAAAATATTATTTTTTTAGTTGTTTTTACTTAATAAAAATAGACAAATGGTTTAGATTGAAAATAAATTAAAAATTAAGGATTTAAATTGACAAAATTAAAAGTTTAGAGTTTATTCTGATATAATTGTCCCTTTTTTTTAATTTATTTTTTATGGTAATGCATTAATTTATAGTATAAATCTGGTTTTTACTTAAACTCAATATAAGTATACATAAAATGTCTAAAATATTATTTTTATTTGAGTTTAATGATTAAAATATTATTTTTTTAGTTGTTTTTACTTAATAAAAATAGACAAATGGTTTAGATTGAAAATAAATTAAAAATTAAGGATTTAAATTGACAAAATTAAAAGTTTAGAGTTTATTCTGATATAATTGTCCCTTTGTTTTAATTTATTTTTTATGGTAATGCATTAATTTATAGTATAAATCTGGTTTTTACTGAACCCTGCCCTAGTTTTGATGTGTAATTGTGTAACCTCTTGAAGAAGAGATGTTAAATGGGTTTCTCACTTGCAAGGAAATCTTCTAGACTTGGCTATTACTAAGAACTATAAGTGAAAAATGGATCATTAACGTTATGGTCCTAGACTTACCAGCTTATCTTTTTTTTTTTAATGTTGTATTTGTGTGGTAGAGATTGAATTGATGTAGTGTGGGGTCTATATATAAATGAATTTGAACCATAGATTGATGTTTTTGGATAAAATTTGGGATAAAAATTCCGAATTCGTAGTATTACTGAAAATGGATAGGTATAGGGCTGAGCCTGGTTCAGACTAAATCACTATTTACAGTTTTATGAAATTTAGAATCAAACTGAATTATGAAAATTTTGGAACTAAGGCATTATTTTGCATAAGCTAAATAAGTGCACTTATTTGGGTCACATCACCGCTTTAGGTTTCTGTACATTTTTTCGTAAAAAATTAAAAAATATATTTATTTAGATCATTTCAAACAATTCTTACTCGAACTTAGAAAATGTAATTTGCTTTGGTTTGGAACAACGATTTTTATATACTTTGTCATTATTTACGATATGATCACAATACGCTCAAAACATAAAACAATGTCACAATTTTATAAACAACTGTTTAAAGGGAAATTTGGTCAAAATTTCCTCGTAATAAAATTTTCATACATTAAGAACAACCAAAAAAATTTCTTGAAAAGTCCATTACACATCACTATTATCAAAATATCGTCTGTGAGTAATTTAATAATTTAAATTTTAAATTCCTATCTAAAAATGAAAATTAAACTTTAAACTATATAACTTTTGATTTAGACATCGCTTTTTAATAAAGTTAATATTTTTAAAATTTTCTCGTCAAGATCTATTAAGTAAGATCTATGAAATTCTTTAAAAAAATTAATAAAATTTTTACCGTTGAAATTAATGTCAACAGTAAAATTTTATACTATCTCACAGTAAAACTTATTGTGAATCAAAGTAAAATTTTACCATAAAATTTATATTTTATTTTGTATTGTCTTCAGAATTAAATTGATTTGAATTTAATATTTTAATGACTTAATTTACGAAATCAAAACTTTAAGATTTTAAACGAAAAAGATGTTAAATTGTAAGGACTATAACTGTAGGTCATGTTTGATTCACAAGACTAATAGTTATAGTATTAATAATCTCATCAAATTAGTGTGGTATTCATTATCCATTTGGATTAGTAGGATAAATTATCCTCTTGTTCATTGTTTGATTTGTATTGGATAAGAAAACATATAAATGTAAAAGTCTTTTTATTTTATTTGTCAACTCAGGATGTATAATCTCACCCATACCCCATTACTAATAATCCTACAAATTTGTTGGATTAATTATCCATTGGATTAATAATTTTGAAACAAAATTTCAAAACAAACATAAGATTATGAAACCTATGGATTAATAATTCAAATTCCATGTTCTAATCCTTTCAATCAAATATGGCCGAAGAGTAATATCAACCTGCAAGCTTATACATGCCACTGCCCATTTTTCAATCAATCAACCCACATTAAGATTAAAAGCAACTTCATTGAGTCTCCTCTATAATTTATTCAATAATATTAACAATCACTCGTGACATTGGTGCAATTGCACACAGTACACAAATTTCAAATTCACCCATAAATTATTACATGAATAATGATAAAGTAAGTCCAGTTGTACCCACAAAACACAAGGTTTTGCTAGTAGCATCATCAACCCAACAAACAAGAACACACACTACAAAGAGCAAATAGCTTATTCAAATTTAGACAATAGTCCGATAAAATGTAATCGTAACAACTAAATAGTTTGCATAGATATATGAGACCACCTTGTAACATTGGTTGGTTTCTCCAACTTCTTGATCTTCATGGAATTTGAGAAAATCATCCCTCAAAAATCACCTGAGGAAAAAAGCCAAATCTAAATAGTTTATAAAGAAACCAGAGAGAAGAAAAATACTAAAAAAAGAACAAACACATGTTCTCATATATATATATGTGTGTGTGTGCGCGCGCGCGCACATGTTTCTTTTTTCTTTACTTTCTTTTCTTTCGAACTAACAACATGGATGTCTCAAAACATATGCCGTATCTTAGTTAGTTTAGTTAACAAATCCAGAGATGCCCAAAAAAAAGCAAAGCTAAATAGTTATTAGGTCAACCTCAAATGAAGAAGAAAATTATTAGGAAAATCAGAAGGGATAAAAATGCTAAAACAGGAACAAAGCACAAACATATATATTCCATCTATTAGTTTGTACTTTTATTTTAGCATAAATTTATTTCTTTAATTAAAAAGAAGCCTATATACAAACTATTATGTACTATGCTCTGTCTGTTTTGAAGGGGAGCAAAACATCTATGAGAGGTTTTTTGAAAAATGTGTTCAGTGTCCTATATTTGGTTAGGACTCTAAAAATGATGATACTAATGGTCATGGTAGCGGTGGGGTGGGTTGTGATAGTGTTGGTTGGGGTGGTGGCTATGGTAATGGTACTGACAATGGTGGTTATAGTGTGGTTGGTGGGAGAGAGGTGAAAATGGTAACTAGTGGGTCGTTAAGCACACCAAAAATAAAGTCCAAACTGTACCTAAATTCCGCAGAATAATGGCAAGTCTAGGTATCGATCCACAAGGACTAATGTAAAATTCAACTAATTTTAATGGCAAGATTCCTAGATTAATTTAGACGAGAATAATTGATGATAATTAAATTAAAGTGAGAATTAAAATAACAAGTAGAAAATTAAAGGGTAAATTACAAATACACCCTTGATGTTTGCTTAAAGTACAGATTGCCCCATGTAATTTGAAAAATTATAAATACCCTATTTTCAGAATTTTTTATTTAACAGAATTAATTAAAAAAATAAAATTCATAATTGCTCTCCTATACTATAATAAAATTACTTAAATTATTAATTCAAACATATTTTTAACATCATTAAAAATTGTTAATTGACTTGATGATTTATTAATAAAATGAGTGATTTGTTATGAAATTAGAAATCTCAGGGGATGAAATGTAATTTCTAGAACCACAGGGGACGATTGGTATTTTAATCAAATCTCATGGGGTGTGTTTGTAATTTACCCAAAATTTTAAATTAACACTAAATATTAAGATTGAGAATTCGATTTGGGACAAATCCTAGGGCAAAGAATCCACTACTAGTTGCGTAAATAGGGTTTAACATCAACATCTAATTGCAATACGGTTTAAACTACTTAATGTTTCACAACTACATGTTTGAAATATTGATCAAAATGATTGTTGCGTTCAACAAATAGGCACGAATTATCTCACGTAGTACAAATCGTTCGCTATAGACTACGGTAGCAATACGACTTATCTCTCATAGCATGACTCGTCTCATACTTGTTAGGGAAAATATGTGATTCCCCACAAGTAAATCAATCAATGGGAATAAAAACTAATGCGGAAAAATTAAATCAAAGGCAACACAAGAATTTTACGTGGTTCCCTCAATGTGAGGTACGTCCACGGAATCGAAATCCGATTCCACTATCAACCAAATAAGTTTCCAAACGATTACAAACGAGACACGAATGGTCTCACAAAACCACGCTTAGGTGAATTCCAAATAATCACAAATAAACAAGAGGAAAGACCTCACCAAATAGATGAACCAAAATCTTCAGAATCAGAATTGTAGAAGACCCAAAATAATAGACCAAATCAACTTCACCAACCAACCGAATAAGCACACTGATAATACTTCAAAGAACCGAAAAACGAAGCAAAAAAAACTTCCGAAGATCAGCCGGAAAAAACAGTACTAACTCACCCAATTTGATTCCACCAAATATGATGTAAACCTGCTGCTCACACACCAAAACCAAAGGCACCAAATAATCAAATTTTGTGTCTATAGCAACCGCCCCTCTTTTTTCCTTGGAAAAACAACATCAATATTAAGCCACTGCTTCGGCTCACCACAGCACACACAAAACAATATATATATATATATATATATTTATTGTGAATCTAGGTTTTTATCAAAACCCTAGTTGTATCCAAATTGGATTGGGTCTCCACAAATTAAATATAATATATAAAAATATATTATAATTAATACTAAACCAAATTAAATTCTTTTTCCAAAACCAATTGGGTCCCACACTCCAATAAGGAGGTATACCCAACAATTCTCCCCCTACCGACTTAGGTGGAGACATCAACCATACCCGCCAAAGTTCGACACTTTAAATGTTTGTCCCTCGACAAAGTCTTAGTCAACATATCTGAAATATTATCATCTGTGTGAACCTTTTCGAGTTGCAACAATTTCGAATCTAACACATCACGAATCCAATGGTATCTCACATCAATGTGTTTCGATCTCGAATGAAAAGTAGAATTTTTACTCAAGTGAATAGCACTTTGACTATCACAATAAAGCACATACTTTTCTTGCTTCAAACCCAACTCTTGCAAAAATTTCTTCAACCATAACTCTTCTTTGCAAGCTTCTGTAATGGCAATAAATTCAGCTTCGGTAGTTGAGAGAGTAACACATTTTTGTAATTTAGATTGCCATGCCACAGCTCCCCCTGCAAAAGTCATCAAATACCCCGAAGTAGATTTCCTAGAATCAACATCACCAGCCATGTCAGAATCTGTGAACCCATCAAGCATCGGCTTACCATCCCCAAAACACAAACACACCTTCGAAGTCCCTCGAAGATATCTTAGAATCCATTTTACCGCTGCCCAATGTTCTTTACCTAGATTAGAGAGAAACCGACTCACCACACCAACGGCGTGAGCAATATCCGGCCTTGTACAAACCATGGCGTACATCAAAGAACCAACTGCTGAAGCATAAGGAACTTTCAACATCTCTTCTTTGTCTTTCTCACTTGTAGGACATTGATTCGAACTAAGTTTGAAGTGACCCGCAAGTGGACAACCAACCGACTTTGCTTTATCCATGTTGAACCTCTCAAGAACTTTCTCAATGTAGCTCTCTTGAGACAACCAAATCAGCCCCTTTTTGCGATCACGAACAATTTTCATACCAAGTATTTACTTTGTCGGTCCCAAATCTTTCATGGCAAAAGACTTGCTCAACTCCAATTTCAACCTGTTAATCATGGTAGAATCTTGACCCACAATTAACATGTCATCAACATAAAGCAAAAGAATAATAAATTTGCCATCCGGGAAATTTTTCACAAACACACAATGGTCCGAAGTGGTTTTAGAAAAACCATTATTCATCATGAAAGAGTCAAATTTTTTTTACCATTGCCGTGGAGCTTGCTTGAGACCATACAAACTTTTCTTCAATTTGCAAACAAATTTCTCTTTCCCTTTCTCCACAAAACCTTCTGGTTGCTCCATGTAAATTTCTTCTTCAAGATCACCATGAAGAAATGCGGTCTTCACATCAAGTTGCTCAACTTCAAGGTTCATACTTGCAGCCATGCCAAGTACAACCCGAATAGAAGACATCTTTACAACCGGCGAGAAAATCTCATCAAAGTCAATGCCTTTCTTTTGCCCAAAGCCTTTCACAACAAGACGTGCTTTGTACCTCAGATTCTTCCTATCATTCTTGAATTTGAAAACCCACTTATTCTTCAGAATTTTCCTCCCCTTAGGGAACTTCACTAAGTCATAAGTCTGGTTTTCAAGCAAGGAATTCATCTCCTCTTCCATGGCCTTTTTCCAATCATCTTTCTTTGCATACTCAATTGCTTCTTGGTAGCTCTCCGGCTCCCCTTGATCGGAAATCAACACAAATTCATTGGGAGGATACTTTCTTGAAGGTTGTCGGTCCCTTGTAGATTTTCTTAACTCAAGTTGTGGTGGCGGTTCTTGAGTTGGATGCTCTTCCTCAATTTCTGGCTGAACTTCATTAGGATTAGCATCATTCTCTACATCTTCAATAGGTGGCTGCACATCTCCCCCATTTTCATCATCAACTGAAGATGAAGGAGATGGATCTATGTCAATGAGATCACTAGTTTTTGGCTCCGGTTGATCACCTTTGCCAAAGTCTTCAATTGTTTGGTCTTCAAGAAACACAACATCACGACTTCGAATGACTTTCTTGTCGACCGGATCCCACAATCTATACCCGAACTCATCACGTCCATAGCCAAGAAAAATGCATTGTCTTGACTTACTATCAAGCTTGGACCTCTCATCCTTTGGAATGTGAACAAAAGCTCGGCAACCAAACACTCTCAAGTGCTCATAAGACACATCTTTGCCAGTCCAAACTCTTTCAGGAACATCACAATTCAAAGGATAGCAAGGAGATAAATTGATCACGTCAACCGCTGTACTCATTGCCTCACCCCAAAAGGATCTTGGCAATTTAGCTTGTGAAAGCAAACACCTTGTTCTTTCCACAATGGTGCGGTTCATCCTCTCGGCAACGCCATTTTGTTGAGGAGTCTTTTTAACTGTCATTTGGTGCCGAATACCTTGGCTGCGACAATACTCATCAAATGGCCCAATGTATTCACCACCATTGTTTGTTCGGATGCACTTCAATTTCTACCCTGTTTCTGTTTCAACCATGGCCTGAAAATGCTTAAATACTTCTAGAATTTGATCTTTAGTTTTTAGTAGAAAAGCCCAAACTTTCCTTGAATAATCATCAATGAAAGTAACAAAATAAAGTGCACCACCATGTGTTCTAACTTTTAAAGGACCACAAACATCCGAATGAATCAACTCCAAAACATTTTCTTTTCTAGAAGCAACATTTTTATAAAAAGAAACTCTATGTTGTTTACCCGCCAAACAATGAACACAAGTTTTAAGATGTGTACCTTTCAAACCGGGTAGAAGCTCTTTCTTGAACAAAACTTGTAGCCCCTTTTCACTCATATGGCCAAGCCGCTTGTGCCACAATTCGGTAGAAGTATCATCTTCAAGTGCATTGACAACACCTTTACAAATTTTTCCTTACATCGAATAAAGTGTATGAGTCTTCTTGCACTTAGCCACCACCAAAGAACCCTTTGTGAGCTTCCATATTCTATCACCAAATTTGTTGTTGAAGCCTTCATCATCTAGCTTCCCAGTAGAGATCAAATTAAGGCGAATGTCGGGAACATGCCTCACATCTTTAAGCAACAACTTGCAGCCCAAATTTGTTTCCAAGCAAACATCACTCATACCAATAATCTTGGACAAACCTTCATTACCCATTCGAACAGAACCATAATCTCCTTCGGTGTAGGTAGTGAAGAAATCAACTCGAGAAGTCACATGAAAAGAAGCACCGGAATCAATCACCCAATTGCTCTCTTGGTCCACAAAATTGATACAATCATCTTCACAAACGACCATGAGATCATCGGTAGTAACTGCCGTTGTATCTTCTTGCTTCTTATTCATACTTTTGTCACGCCTTTTCTCCTTATTCTTGAGCTTTCGGCATTCTCGCTTCATGTGCCCTTTCTCATGGCAATAGTAACACTCAATGTCTTTCTTTGAAAAAGAACCATATTTTGATTTGTTACTATCACCCTCAATGAGTCCATACAAATCTTTACAAAATAATAGGTCATCTATTTTAGTTTGCCAAGTTACCCAATTGCTTCCATTGAAGCTAGACATACGACCCACATTCCCCTCCATTGATTTACACAAATAAATAAACTCAAATAAACCGTAAGCTCTGATACCAGTTGTTAGGGAAAATATGTGATTCCCCACAAGTAAATCAATTAATGGAAATAAAAACTAATGCGGAAAAATTAAATCAAAGGCAACACAAGAATTTTACGTGGTTCCCTCAATGTGAGGTACGTCCACGGGATCGAAATCCGATTCCACTATCAACCAAATAAGTTTCCAAACGATTACAAACGAGACACGAATGGTCTCGCAAAACCACCCTTAGGTGAATTCCAAATAATCACAAATAAGCAAGAGAAAAGACCTCACCAAATAGATGAACCAAAATATTCAGAATCAGAATTGTAGAAGACCCAAAATAATAGACCAAATCAACTTCACCAACCAACCGAATAAGAACACTGATAATACTTCAAAGAACCGAATAACGAAGCAAAAAAAACTTCCGAAGATCAGCCGGAAAAAACAGTACTAACTCACCCAATTTGATTCCACAAAATATGATGTAAACCTGCTGCTCACACACCAAAACCAAAGGCACCAAATAATCAAATTTTGTGTCTATAGCAGCCGCCCCTCTTTTTTCCTTGGAAAAACAACATCAATATTAAGCCACTGCTTTAGCTCACCACAGCACACACAAAACAATATATATATATATATATATATTTATTGTGAATCTAGGTTTTTTATCAAAACCCTAGTTGTATCCAAATTGGATTGGGTCTCCACAAATTAAATATAATATATAAAAATATATTATAATTAATACTAAACCAAATTAAATTCTTTTTCCAAAACCAATTGGGTCCCACACTCCAATAAGGTGGTATACCCAACAATACTTTGAGTATAGCACATAGAAAACCATTGTATGCAAAGTATTCAATAATGACAGAAAGTAGAATACTGAAAGGGATAAAAAGAAATTGAAATTAAAACTTCTAAAACATTCATACAACTTGCTCAAACCATTTAAACAATCAAAGCCTAGTTAAAACTCTATTTACATGGCTAGGGCTTCATCAAAACCCTAGAAAGAGAAGCCTAACCGCTCATGAAGGAATAAAAAGATGATGAAGAAGCCGCCGTGGAAGACCTCCAATCCTTCAACTCCAAAACTCCAAAACCCTAGCCTCCTTTGCCTCTTTTTTTTTAGAGAATTTTTGAACCCTAGAACAACTTTCTTTTCCTCATCTTATACTTTTCCAGCAAAATAGGTGATTTTAGAAAAAACGCGCATGAAAATTGACGTGGCCGCACGTGCGGGAAAGGCCGCACGTACAGGAAAGGCTTAGCATGTGCGGCAAAAACCCTTTGCACGAACGGATAAGGTAGTTCGTTTTGATCTTTGGGAAGGGGGCCGCACGTTTAGGAATGACCCTCCGCACGTGTGGTGTCTGCTTTTCAACTAAAGTATCACTTTTTGGTTCATTTGGTACTTCAAACACATCCAACCTGATTTACATCAAACACTAGTAAAATGTACAAAGTTGCATAAAAAAAAGGGTTAAGAAATGTCAATTATTGGCCTCAATTGTATACATTTCGGCCTCAATTACACTCCCCAACTTACAACTTGCTAGTCATCGAGTAAGGAAACAAAGAAAGAAAGAAATAAAAAACAAAGCAAAATCTAATTACATCCTCTTTGTGGAAAGAATGATTGCATTTAACATATGTTTGAATTGGATAATCCTTTGTGATATGTTAAAGTTGAACATATTGGAATAGGAAGAAGAACATTAACTGATGAAGGGAAATGCTATATGCAAGTAATGCCATTTGTGAGTTTGATTATCATAAATGGCATAACTCATTACCATGGGAGTCATAATTTAAAAAAAAAAAAAAAAAATTTGAGTTATAACCAAATATCACATGAATTATAACCAAACAACTCTTGGATTATAAGTAAAATAATGTCATAACTAATATCACAATGTATCATAACTAACAACACTTCAGATCATAACAAATGACACATAAATCGTAACTAAAAGTGCATATAGTACACACTACCATAAAATTTCCATGCCTAGCATTCCTAAAAAATAAAGTTAATTGGTAAAAACAAGAAGAACCAACATTTTGTGCAATGACATTTTGTGTGTGTGTGTGTGTGTGTGTGTGTGCATCAATAGGATATGTATGCATAAACCTTTCGTCTAAAGAGTTGATAATCTGCAATTGTTAATACCTGACAACGTTGTTAACTGTCATTGTCGTCAAAGGCATCATCATCAACAAGATAGTCAACGTCAAGGTCAAAGTCTATGCCAAAATCCTCATAGTCAACTCCATCCTCATTGCCTATGTAGTAATTAAAGAGAAACTAATGTTAATATTTGGCAATGTTGAAGTAAAAATCAATTTGTTTGTAAAATAATGAACCTAGCCAAATCTTCTGTATTGTAAACAATTGGCGGTGGCATGAAGCATATCTGAAGCAGTGGCGGAGCTAGAATTTTGGCTCAAGCAATAGTAAAGTAAAATGTTATGTCTATATTAGTATTACCCACTCCGCTGCGCTTCGACCCTATCAAACTTAACCCTCATTTCTAATCATGACATTGACTTAGACTGTAATGATCATCTCCAAACAAAATAAACTATTTTATTGAGAGATTTCATCAAAAAAAATAAAAATAAATAAATAATCATTCTACATATTTGTATATATATTTGTCATAGAAGGGGGAAAAATGCCAATAACAACTAACTAGCAAATATTATAAAAAATAATAGAAAACAAACATTTAAAAATAGACTTTATAACATCATAAAGGTGATTTCTATCATAAAATAAACATTTGAATAGTGTAAATTATAAGAACTATTTTGAAATTAAAAAAAAAAAAAGAGAAGAGAGAGTATATAATAAAATTTAGACAGGGCAAATTGAAAGAACTATTTATAAACCTATACTAAAACATAGATTTTAGAAAGTTGAGGGGGGGAGGGGGGCATGTGCCCCTCCTAGACCCATGCTCCCTCCGTCCCTGATGTGAAGAGAGAAATTCTATAATTCACACAATAAAAATGATGTGTATCATATGTTTAATTATTTTGTTCAAAAGAAAAAGGGCAAACTTCACTTTACTCCCCGTAAGTTGGGTTATGTGTGGTCTACCCCTTTAATATTTAGAAATGACCACATAACCTCCTTACGGTTTGTGGATTGAAGTGCACTATTAGGCCCGTTAACAATTTATTAAAAAAGACTAAAATACCCTTGTATTTTCTTCATTTGTTTGAAAGGTAAGTGCATTTTAACCCCTTGTACTTTATTCCATGTGTGATTTGACACCTTGAAATTTGAAAATAAGCATATAAACTTTTTATGTATGCCACATGTTTTACACTTCCTGTTAAGTTGGACGTAATGTTTAACGGTACACTTTAATTCACAAACTACGTGGGGGTTATGTGGTTATTTCCAAACGTTAGGAGGTAAACCGTACATGACTCAAACCATAGGGGGCAAAGTAAAGTTTGCCCAAAACAAAATGTTTAATTATGAATTTTGTGGTTCGTAGTTATAATCAATAGTGATGTTTGTTATGATTTAGGTATGATTCATTCTAGTGTTAGTTATAATTTAGTCATGACTTATCGTAATTGTTACTTTGGTCATGATCGAAATTATCTTAGTTATACCTCAAATGATATTTGGTTTATGACTTATTGTGGTGTTGATTATGGCATATTGTGATTACTATTTTAATTATGACCAATGTGGTCTTTAGTTGTGTCTTAAGTGAATTTTGGTTATGACCCATTGTTTTTTTTTTTTATTATTTTAATTATGACTAAAAGTGATTTAATTATGATATTCGTAATATTAGTACCACAATTATCATAATTTACATATAGTACACACTCTAAAAATAGGTGTGTATTGTGAGAGGGTAATTTATATGGTTAAATTGGGCCGAGCTGGGCAATGGGCCGTTAATGGGCCAAAATAAGAAAGACAGAGTGAAGGGGCCTTTGGAGTTAGTCCGATCCCAAAGCCCGGAAGTTAGACCGGTCCGAGGGAGGCTTAATGATTAGTCCGGTCACAGAAGGCCTTATTTTTAGTCCGGTCTAGAAGAGTACTGCAGATGTTCGATCGCCAAAGTTAGCCCGGTCATGGCATATGGAACCGAGGTATGCTGAGCCCTCTTCAGGAC